>JAJJWW010013329.1:0-561104 GCA_023531295.1 Papaver armeniacum | reverse complement strand
AATCGATAATAATCGGTAGTATAATATAGTTACTAAGCTTCCGATTTCTGGTATAACAATCGGGCACAAAATAGCTTCCGATTGTGTAAGGGCATTAACGTATTCTCCGCGTTTTTGGACATCCCTTAACGGTGTATATGGGTTGGGAATAAAAAAGTCGCCCCTAATTCTTTCGGGGTCGCCCCTAAAAGTGCGAGGCTTTTCTAACCTTTTTTCTTTTTTTCTACTTTCTTTTTACCTTGGCGTGAGCAGTACATCGACCCGAATATTTGAAACTCTTTTTTTTTTTTTGTCGTCTTTAGTTTTTTTTGCGGTCTTTAAAGTGATGTCTTCAAAATTGCTTGGCCTATGCCAAGTATGTTGCTTCAATTATTTGAAGCTTGGACCACCAACGTGCTGCGTTGTAAAGGAAGACAGGTACGACAAATATTGCATTATGCGATTTGTTGGGTTTTGTGGAAGGAAAGGAATGAAAGGGTTTTTGGAGGTCGACATAAGTGTGTGCAAGACAGTATTGATTTGGTCAAGCAATTGGTAGTTTTATGGTCTTGTGATAACGACACTTTCAAGTATGTTGATCCAAGTCTCATTTGGAGTAATTGGGATACTCTAATGTGTATGTAATTGACCTTGGATTATTTCTTGGTTCTCTTTTTCTCTCTTTTAATATAACCTTCTCTTTAATATAATTAACATGGAAGGTAGTGTTAGTTTGCCCCCTTGTGACACAATCTCAGCCCCTCCCAAGCTTTGGCTCATTGGTAGTTAGCACAACTAACCCTGTTCAATTAATGTAGTAGTATGTCGTTGGAGCTTTAGCTTGTTAGGGCTTCCAACTAGTTTCATGTAATAATATTTCAAAGTATATCGGGTGAGTATATTCGGTTTGCAAGTTCTATAAATAGAGGGTTTTCATCTCCGCGGTATCCACAACTTTTCTAAGCTGGTTTACTATACAGTATAGTCTATACTTGCTAATATCAGCTTGCTTAATTTTGTTTGAAATATGAAGATATTTCAAAGCAAACCAATATTCTTGTTTTTGACATATTTAGTTACAGTTCTTGTCTTGAGCTCAAGACCTACATCATCTTGGTTGGAAGTTGGTACGTAGTGCTAAATGTTAATTAACATCTCGTTTTTAGCTATATTATTTTGGATGTCGAGTACGCTACGTGATTATAATTAATTTTAACGTGATCATGATTCTTTTGAGTAAGTAAATTTACCACACCGATCATCATCTTATTAGTTATTATTATGCAGAGTACCAGCAAGAATATAGTTATGTACCTGGTACCCCAAATGGACCAGAAATGTGGGGGGATCTTCATCCAGAATGGGCGACATGTAAGATTGGAGCTAGACAATCTCCAATTGATTTAGCTAACGAAAAGATTCTGTATGCACCAACGTTAGGAGAACTGAAGCTGAGCCATACACCGGCATTTGCAACGCTGAAGAATAGAGGTCATGATATCAGTGTATGTACCCAACTAGATGTGGAAATCCAAATAGACACAAAATTATTGGTTATTAACATATACTTTTAAATGTTGCTATTGACTTATGCAGCTTCAGTGGAATGTTGCTGGAAGCGCTGGATCCATTCAAATAAATGGTACTACTTATGTGCTTGACCAAGTTCATTGGCACTCACCTTCCGAGCACACCATCAATGGCAGAAGGTAATGTCTCTCTCTCCCTACACCGAACCATGAAAACTTTGTCACTGGAAACGACTGAAAAGCTATCGATATTTTAGTAAACCAAGTCATTTGATATCAGGTTTGATATGGAACTACATATGGTTCATGTAAATGTGCAACTTCAAAAGGTAGCTGTGGTTGGAGTAGTGTACAAGATTTCTGACATTGAAGACCCATTTCTTGCAAGGGTACATACAATAAACACTTTTAAAAATGAATTATAAAAATAATTTACTGACCATCTAATTATCTGACTATTATTTTTGATTAATCGATATCATGATCAGCTGGAGAGCAGTATATTCGAGATATATGGTTTTGGTGGGCTGAACGAAGTGAACGTAGGTGTGGTTGATCCGAACAAAATTGACATGAGTGATACAAGATACTATAGATATATGGGTTCTCTTACGACTCCTCCTTGTACCGAAGGGGTTATTTGGACCATCAAAGAAAGGGTACCGTAATTACTTAATTTAATTATTTTTTATTTTTACTTGATTGATTATTTGGACCAACTAATGTTACTAATGTTTACTTGATTGATTATTTGGACCAACTAATGTTACTAATGTTTACTTGATTGATTATTTGGACCAACTAATGTTACTAATGTTTACTTGATTGATTATTTGGACCATCAAGGAGTAGTTATCTAATGTTTTCCTGATGATTGCTTGGATTTTAGGTGATGCCTGTCAGAAGAAACCAACTAATGTTACTCAGAAGAGCCACCGGTTATGTAAGTTATTTCGACAAAGATAATATCTTGTATTTACTAATAAGATGCTTAATTAATCATTCTTGCGATTAATTACCATGTATGATTTTATTGCAGGGAACCTTCAATGCAAGACCGCTGCAACCCATCAATAACCGAGACATCCTTTATTACTCGCCAGGCTTAAAGTATGGGATAACATTACCAACATTTCCATCAGTGGACACAATGTAATTGCAGCGTAAAAATAAGAGCTGCTTTGTTCTTTGGTCCAACGATCTCAAGCTCAGCAATGTTATCTTTGAATCTGATTGTAAAAATGTAATTATGTCTATCTATGGTGCCAAGCCGACGGTTCACTGGATGAACCACGCCCATGTAGATGAAATAAGGCAACTTCTTAAGAACTTTATGTACTCTGAAGTTAGTCATGTTAAACGGTCAGCTGTCGTATAACACCGATGTATCGTAAAAATAAGAGCTGCTTTGTTGTCATTACTGTCGTATAGCTATTATAATAACACCGATGTATCGTTTAACTTACTGCATTACGTACTTGGTGAATAAAGAGTGGGTGCATGGCGCGCTAATTCTATCGCAATTTACTTGGCAATTTTTCGACTAAACCACTGGATCTCAGTAATCCTATGCCGGAAAAATGATTTGTGACTCCCAAAATTTGTGCTCCCAATGCTCCCAACATGAAGTGGCAATCCACTTAGGCAACCGGTTTCCATTTTTTTTCTAAACGTGCTTTTCTTCTTTGTATATTTCGACCATTTTTCCTCTTCAAGGATTTCTTTTGAGTTCTTTCTTTTTTTTATCTCATCCACACAGCTGCGGACTGAAATTTCAATCTCATAATATGTTCAATCTCAATTGATATTAATCACCGGCGTTTCATAAATATACTTACTACCTCAAGAGTCAATATTAGTCATCAACGCTTCACTTGATCCTAATAGGGTATAGTCTGTGACATGATCATAATCATGATCCCTATACACCATGTATTCATTAACATAACTTTAACATGTCTGTATCATCTCCTAATATCCCCCTTAGTTGAGAAAGGATTTTAATAGCATACATATTAATTCATCACATATTAATACCCTCGAGATTCATCACATATCAACTTACGCAGCGGAGTTAACTTTTCTCCATGACCTCAAGTCCTTAAGCCGAAGTAAAGGGAAGACATAATTTGACTCTAGTATATTCTCTCAATATTACTCGTTAATATAGAGAGGCAAACTTTGTCTCCGGTGTGCTAGAAAAGATTAGTTATAGAGGACCGTGGTTCGCTAACCTCCCCAAGTAATTGCATGGAATCTCCGTGCTAGCTCACAGTAAGGCTATCTGTAGTTGCAGGAAATCACACAACTAACACCCCTTAACAATTTGTAGATCTAAACGTATTTCACAATCAAAATGAAGATCAAAGTGCTATGAATGTAAATGAGACACAAGGAATTTTACATGGTTCGATCAATGTGATCTACTTCCATGGTTCTTCACTAAGAATTCTTTGGTGTTACATAAAACTCCATTAATGGGTTTTTTGGAGCTCTAGATCTAAGTGGTGGTGGAGGAAGAAGAAGAGAATACAAGATAAGATTGACCTCCCATTTATCTCTCTTTCCTTTTCCTTTATATATGTGTTTACATAATGGATGACAACTAATACACATAATGGATTATAGCTAATAAAACCCCCTATTTCGGAGCGCTCTCTTGATGTTGCCGCGCTCATTTCATGTTGTCGCGCTCTCTTCATGTTGCCGCGCTCTCCTGATGTTGCCTCGCTTGCCTTCACACGTTCCATGTGATCTTTAACTTTTTCCCTCGTTATGACTTTACCGCGCTCTTTTATGGGTTGTACGATATTTTTCCCCTACATTTTGCCTCTTTTTTCTTAAGTATTTCCTGAAGAGCGGTCCTTAAGGAAAAATACGCCTTGTTGTAGTTGTTGGAGCGAGACGCGTGATGTTGGAGTAATCTTTGATCTTTGTTGTTGAAGGAATGAGCGAAAGAATACTAAACTTAAAAGTACGTACTTTTCTCTATTCTTTTGTGAAGTTCCGAAGTTTTGTTGTTGTTGATCACAAGTTTTTGATGGAATGGTTCAATTTTTTCGATTTTTCCTCTGCATATTTGGTGTTGGAGTAGTTGAGATGTTGTTGACTTTGATCTTTGCTGTTGAAGGACTGAGCGAAAGAATACTAAACTTAAAAGTACGTACTTGCCTCTATTCTTTTGTGAAGTTCCGAAGTTTTATTGTAGTTGATCACAAGTTTTTGATGGAATGATTCATTGTTTTCTATTTTGCCTCTGCATATTTGGTGTTGGACTAGTTGAGATGATGTTGATCTTGTGTAAGAATTATATTATTTGGGCTTGAAGGTCGGTCGTTGATGTTGAACTACTTGAAGCTTCAATGGGGCTTGGTGCTTTGGAGATTTTATTGAGCTTGAGTGTGTTTGGCCTTGTAAAGATGAAGCTTTGGGGATTGTTGATGTTGGAGATGTAATGAACTGTCGTGTGGTTTCTGTGAGATAACTTCTATTTCGCGTACTCCATTGTTGTTGAAGATTCTTGTTATTCATGAGCGGGCGTCTTCTTTGGAAATGATTCTGACCGAGAAGGTAAAGAACATCAAATGTTTTCTTGGTAGTCCATGATTGCTTTTGTTCTTTAGTTATGAGGGAAGAATTGTTGATGAAGATCGAGATGCTTTGATTGGTGAGGTTGATTGTGAACTTGTGCTTGAGCTTTGTTATTTTCGGGTTGATGAGCTTTAGTGATGGTTGATGATGATATTTGTTGTGGATGTGGAATATTTCTTTCTTTGAATTGTTGGTACCGCTCTTCATTCTTGTCTTTCCTCTGTCGAGGCTTTTCTTCTCATGCGGTGGTATAATGTCTCTAAGTTGATGATGCGAAAGAATTGAGCAAAATAGTTGCACACTCCTTTGGCGATGCCATCTTGTTTATCCTGCCTCCGCTTCTTGTATGGTATTGATTCATTTTTGCTTTATCACGCGATATTATTCCATATTTATAAAAGTTTGGAAAACGCTAGTGCGATTATAACGCTTATGTGATGTTTATGTCATGAAATGCGTCTGCAATGCTTATGCCATGAAATGCTTATGTGATGAGAATGTGATGCTTACATGATTAGAATGCTTATCTATTGTTGATTAAATGTAATGTATGGATAATGCGATGCTTACATGATGAGAATGCTTATCTATTGTTGATTAAATAGAATTTATAGATAATGTGTATGCTACTTAGCTTATTGAGTCGAGATATTATTTAAGTTACTTCAAATTGCTTCCTTTTTGCCTTGGCTTCGTTCTTGGCATACGCACCGCTCTTCTCCTTTTCATTGTTTCTCGCACGTTTGCTGGTGCTTTATCTTTCTCACTTTAGTTCTTTGTCTATCTTTAGTTCATTGGATCGCATTGTATTATTGCCTCCCTTGTTTATTCCTGCACTATTAGTATCGCATAATAATAATATAATAACAATTTATAGGTCTTTTGTGTTTCTTTCAAGGTCTTATCCCGTCTCCCTAAGTGAAGGTTTTATGCAGCCCCCCCCTGTGGAATAGGTCTTATCCAATGAAGTGGGGCCAGCATGCTAGGGCGTGGCAACACTTCCAACGCGCGGTGGAGGATTTGAAGTGACCTGATTGGTCGATGGAAAGAGGGCCGGCATGCTAGGGCACGGCCGCACTTTTAGTGCACCATTGGCGGGTTTGATTTCCTAGCTTGGTTAAGCACGGTTTCGTCCAGCGGGGTCTAGTATACTGCTCGAGGCGCGAAACCCTAATTTTGCAAACTAGTCGGGTTTATGAGTTCTTTTGTGAGTCATCACAACAATTGGATGGATTTTGTATACTGACACACAAAATTTTTATCCATAGAATGCAGTGTGCTTTCTGTTTGAGTATTTCGTGCAATGGCCTTAACTTTGGTACTTAGAGGTTCATGCTACTCCGCTGCGAGTGAACATAAATCCGTCATGCCATACCGATTTAAGGGTTCTGCTTGGGAACATAGCATAGGAAAGTACTCAGTGAGTCTAGTATTGGCGAGGTGCCGACTTATGAGTGTTATGGATAGAAGTATATTGAGCGGCTCAATAAATGTGTCTATGGAGAGGTTTGTACTCGCAAAGACTGCTTCCTTGCAGAGTGACGTCACATCTGATGCAAGGTTTTACGATTTTAACCCTAAGCTAAAAACCACCATCAATACTAATACACCAGATTGTGGACATACCCTTTTATCTTTTCTGAGGACAGTGAGAAATCTACAGATCACAGATGCATGTAAGAGATAGTGAGAAAAGAGACCCCTGCTTAAGTACTGGAAACAACTTCTACGAAACGAGAGAATCATCAAAAGTGGTGGATAGTGGAATCTGAATTTCCATCTTAAGTACTCGACCCCTACCAACTCGTGTAGAGTCTTAATTACCACGAACAGGTCCTCAAATCTAAGTACTCCGAAAAACCTAAAAGCCCAACTGTCAACCAAACTCTCTCTTGTAGCAGAAACTTCCAAAAGATATTAGATGTAAGCAATTTAGGATGCTGAAAGGGACTAATTTTTCAAAAGTACCAGTGAGTACCGATGATTGTGGGAACTAGTTGTCTAACAAGAGCTTGAATAGTGTGATAGGAGTCTTGTAAAGTATTATGCAAACTTAGTTGCTGCAAGAGAAAATCAGCACCACCACAATTCCGTCTCCATACTACACTCCCAACTAATTTATCAAAGAAGAGAAATGCAAACTGCTCAAGCTTTTCCATCAAGACAAAAATGAGCCTGACGACACAATTTGCGAAAATCTGATGACGGTTCCTATCTTCACAGAACATATTATAAAGTTTTTGAAGAGCTTGGGTAGATAATCAAGTTGCTTGCATGTAGGCTTCAAGTACGAGTAGCTCAAAACCAACACCCACTGACCAAAAATAAAAAACTTGAATCTCGAGCCAAAAAACCACCGCCTAACCGCAAGATGAAAGAACCACAACAAGTCCACCTACTACCGTGACTTAGTTGATCAAATAATTCCTTGCATTACCAAATTCACTATTACCCGTCACTTAGAAGTATTAACTTCACTGCAGAGGCTTACCGTGTTGTAGCATTTTATCATATAGCTTGTAACTTTCTAGAATGGACACAAAGACTGAATTCCCATTTTTAGTAGCTCATAAGTTGAAACTCACATCCATTATCAATAAAAAGGAACTAGACAGTTCAAAACAGGATTCATAGTTATCCACAATGTTAGTAGACCTCTGATGAAGTTTAATTCCTTTTCCACGATCAAATTCGAAACAAATATAAACAAAACAAGGATTGAAACAAACATCACTGTCACCAGTTGTAGAAAACTCTAGGATAATAGAATTTTGAAATAATCATTTCAATAGATAACCATGTCTTGTAATCACCTTGTAAACACAATTTATATTGCACACAGTCATGAAAATCAACCCAATAAGAACAATCAAGCCATAACTATAAGTATCAAAACCAATTCTATAAGCATCAGCAAAATTAAAATACCCTCTTCCACGATCAAATACGGAACCAGTGTAAACAAAATAAGGATAGGAACCAAAAACACCATCATTCCAGCTCCGCACATCATTTCAAAGCATTCTATCCAACCAAATTGTGTCTCTCTTTGACATTTGAACAAACAACATTTCAGCAGTACTAAGTACACCCCCATTAGTTAGTCTACAAGTAATTGAATCATCAGACCATGAATCTGCCCAGTATCTATTCTTGGAACTCAGGTTATACACAGGATTTCTATCAAATTTATCCATCAAAATTAAGCCAACATACAGTGCAAAAGAATAGGAAGTAATTGAGTCGAAACCAAACTCATAAACACCGACTAAATAACAAAACCTCTTAATAAGGTTGATATACTTTCCTGGATCAAAAGTGATACGAGAAGAATCGAGAATAATGGAAAAACACTTACCCCATTTGATCTAATATTTCCTTTCAACATTATTCACTTCAGTTTTATCAATTACTGTAAACTAAAACTCACAGCCTCATTTGAATCATCAGCATCGTTTTCAACGATGAAAAATAGAGGAATCAATTATAAATCAGAAGAATCATCTTCTTCATCGACAGAATCAAGAGAATCACCTTATTCAACAACACCAGTAGAGATTGATTTGAGTTCCTCAAAATCACCAATTGAAATAGCAGACTTTTCAATGGTTGAGGTTGATTTTGAAAACCCATTTAAAATCTTATCTCAATCGATTTTAGAACCAAAAATTGATCTCAATGTAAAATTGAATCAGAAAAGAACCAATCGAATTTGGAGTAATATCTTCACTGAATTCAGGTACCAATTCGTCAATGAAAACCTCATCTTCCTTCTTCGTAGCTTCCGTATTCACATCTTGATGAAGTAATTGTTCTTCTAATGTTGGTATGTGAATTGATTCCCACCTAAACCTAGTGAAGTTGATTTGAGACTCCATTTGCCAAAGATGATAATTTCTACATGGTGAAGGGACTAAGTATATATTGATATCTTCTCTTCAGATCAAGTAAATTGATATAGAGTGCATTTTTTTCTCTAGTTAGATACTGTAAATACCTCCAAAATTCCCTAGATCGAAACGAATCTGATACCAAATGTAGGATGTACAACTACAGGGTTTGGATGATAATTTGAGTAAGTGAACTCGTGATTCATAGTGAACCAAGCCTAAACTCTAAACTAAGCTATTCTATTCATAAATCTTCTCATTAAGAGTTTCATTACAAGATATGAGAGTATATATCTCATTCTCTCTCTCTCTATCTCTCAATCTCTGGCGATCACTAACTATCCACGTGGGCTAATCCAAACCACTCATTACAACTGACTAAGTACCTACACACATACAATAATGGGCACCCCTGTCACATGACATTTCCCTAATGAAAATTAGATTTACCTTGTTTTATAAACCTACTATTTGGTTAAAACAAGTGCACCAATATGTACCATTGTCCTCGTGACACAAGTTTTCTATTATTATCAAACGAAATATCCGAAGTTTATAACAAAATTCGATTCGTATATTATAAATCGATTAGTGACTCTATTATTATCAAACGAAATATCCGAAGTTTAGCTCAAAGATGTAGGGAAGAGTGATTTAAGTTCTCCCTTTTAGATTACTTACTTTCAATAGGACCAAGGGTTGCAATTCTTAAAAGGATGGAAATTATTTGAGAAGGTGGTCATAAGAAGAAGAAAATGCGTAAGAACTAGGTCTTGGAATCTTTCACTGTTATTTAAACCATTGAAGTAATGTATGTGTATTTTTTAATTTCTAGTTTATCCCACATGTTGGTTCAGAACTTGTGGTTCATGTTACAAAACAAGTAGCATCTAAGAAGACAAAACCAAAATCTAGCTACTCTGAATCGAATTTGATAGCGATTCCGAGAAAGTGAGTACCTTTTTCTTTTTGTGGGTTTGTTTATTTTACATATAAAAGAAGTTATGTTTGGCAAAAGTTTATGTCTCTTAGCTGCTGCTCAATCTAAAAATGTTGCAGATCCTCTAACTAAGAATGAAAATTTCAAGAAGAAAACGAATCAAGTACTGATGATTGTTTAGATGATTCAAGCTCTGAGGATGTGATTTTTTGTGAACCATTTGTAATATATAATACGTTCACTTTTTTCCTATAGAATTATAGTCATTTGAAAGTGTTCTATTTTTCTTACTGGTTTTATAGGGTTAGTTGAGTTATTGATAAAAAGAAAATCCATTGATGCAACAACCAGTGGCAAAAAAAGCTGCACCTTGCACCAGTAACAAAGAAGCAAGAATCCAGTGATGATGACAGTTCAGATAACTCTTAAGGTTACATAGTAAGTAGCTAGCTGGTGTAGTAATTTGAA
This sequence comes from Papaver armeniacum, assembly GCA_023531295.1. NCBI lineage: Eukaryota > Viridiplantae > Streptophyta > Magnoliopsida > Ranunculales > Papaveraceae > Papaver > Papaver armeniacum. The sequence continues at coordinate 550,707 of JAJJWW010013329.1, read as the reverse complement.
AGTATCATGAGTTTTTGAAGTTTACATAGTAACTAGCTGGTGTAGTAATTTTAAAGTATCATGAGTTTTTGGAACATGTTTTGTATGCTAACACATATCAATACTTGTTCTAATGTAGGCACAAATGAGGGAACAAGCTGGGTTAGATGAGAATGGTAAGCACTACTCATGAAATCTATGTGATTGTATTACCTACATGCCGACATAAACTTGTAAGAACGATAGGAAATGGTCATTGACTCGTGTTCTAGCTCCGCGTGAATGCATTATGAGAATGTATGTGGTGATTGACAACACTGAGAAGAGTCTAGTGTATTTATATCAATATTTATGTGTATGTTGTATCAGATAAGGATAAGAATACACCTAACTTCTTAAAAAAACTGTGCAGGTATTAGAAACACCATCACCTAGTGCTATTCTGATGCCCATACACGATCAAGATTTGAATACTTGCGTTATTATAACTCCAGCAAGAGGGAACCAGTTCACAATGTCAATGAAGAAGTCCTCTTGCATGTACAATTGAAACACCAGCACTGAGCACATCTGTAAGCTAGGGGTAGAGGTAATTTAGACGGATGATGTTGGAATACCTGTAGATATAAAGAAGGTATGGCATCTGTCTAGTATATGGCAAATGAACTAAATCATTCTTTTTTTACACCTGAATGTCTAATATGTGTTTTAGCCATTTAATTTGGTGAATGATTACATTATAAATTGTTCCTGAATCTATTTTAGTTTCAAAAATAAGAATGGTTACCATAAGTTGCAGTCTCAAAATTTGAATTGGAAAATATGGATGGCTTGAAATTCTGGGACCTAACCTGCATTCCCTGGGGACCTAATCGGCATTCTCAGACCGGCTCCAAAGCAGGATCACCCGAAAGTGCCAGATTTTTTATTAAAATCTAACGAATTCCTAACGTAGGAAATGGGTTAGACTATTTTGAAAAAAAAGACACATGTCATCTCTTTATTAGTCACTTGAACTGTTATACAAAGAGTTAGTAAACATTATAACATAATCTCTACATTAAAAAGTAAATATGAAGTGTAAAATGTCAGTAGTTAGGAAAAAAATTATAATGAAGTATGTGTGTTAGCCTATTTAATTTCCCTAATGGACTAAAAGGGTTAGACAAAATACTAACCCATTATATAACTGCCTATGGGTAACCTTTTTTTTAGTTAGAGAAATTAGCTCTAATTTTTTTGTAATGCTTTGTTTTTCTATAAGGAAATCCTTGATTTGGTGCAATGAGATAGGCTTGAAAAGACAAGGACCACTAATACGTTTTAGTTTTGGGATTCTTATTCTAGTATAAAAAATATATCCTCAAATAGAAATTCCTGGAAGCGATGGAAACTTTTTTGGATTTTTTGTATTTATATTTTTTTTGTCATTTGGATTTTGGATTCCTTCCTAAATTGAGGCCTATGCCACTTAATGGGGGCCTATAGCTACATGACAAAATAGGGTCACTAACAAGTAATTTCTAGAAACCCCATAACCACTTGTTATGTTAATACCTAATATACCCTTATTAAATTAGTGATGATTAATTAAGTTTGTATTAGTTAAATTAATTAGTGTTTGAGTTTGATTATAGTGTTAGGATTAGAGTAAAAAATCATTTCCTCTTTTAAGGTTTGCAGGGAAAGAAGAAGTAGAGGGAAAAAAGAAAAAACTAGGGTTTGTGATTTTCTTAGCAAAAATGAAACTTTATAGTGATGATGAAGACTCTAATAAATATATATGAGTTGTAACGATCTACAAACATGTATTTGCACGTCTCGATCGCCCAAATAGGAAAAATATTTTAAAATCTTTTTCCAGAATCGGGTTATTCGATATCACCACATAAACCGATTCTGGAAAAAATCCCCAAATTGGGTATCATAATCGGTTGTTGTTCATCACCATATAATCTGATTGTAGTAAATTTTTGGCACCATGGGTACGTGACCAAAATCGGTTTATGTTGGTGATGTGCATATGCCGATTCCTTAACTTGAATAATCACGTAGAATACCCGAAGTTGACAATCGGTTTATTTACGTGTATATGTAATCCGATTTTGGGAAAAAAAGTTGCAGGAGAAATGTGAATGGAAATCGGATTACATGATACGAGACATGAACCGATTGTAAACTTTAAAATTTTTCTTCAAGTCCTTAATCGTACTTTATAGTTGCACATATAAACCGATTATGGACAATCGGTTGTCTCGACTGTAACATATAAAACGATTTTAAATCCTAAACTTGTTGATATTTTGTTGTAGATTATTGCTGCGTTCTACGAAGATCAACCAAAACCCGTATCTCTATTGGGTGTTGATACCTCTGCCCACTATTTCACCGATTTGGAATGGAAAGAAAGAAAGGATGAAAAGAAATTGTTTATAGACAAGGGAATAGAGATCAAATGCGCGTTAGTTTTAGGCCGTCATTCAAGTGAAGATCGTTTGGAAATTGTTTGTGAGAGAGGTGGAAAGCAAGAAAGTCATTGGGCAAAGGACATAAAGTACGTAAAGAAGACGATAAAGACTATATTACTAAATCAAAGAATTTTGGTTGCCCGTTTAAGATTATAGTTCATAGACCCGAGGGACCCGAGGGTAAGGTATACAAGCTCTTTAAAGTGATGATAGTTGGCATAATCATGATGATACGAAATCTCTTGATTTGTCTACAAATCCGAAAATCCACTCAGAATCGGTTTATACGTGCCTTAACTTAAACCGATTGATGTTGATGTTCACCCAGAATCGGGTTATGTTGGTACATAATAAAAACCGATTGCTACCACAATCAGACTAGTATAGTGCACACATAAACCGATTCTGTGTGGATTTTCAGAAAATTTGATGAGTGAATTTGAAAGATTTAGAGGTAAATCATTGTAGAGTACCTCTTAGAAGGAATGGATTAAAGGGATTTAACTCAATCACGAGAATTATTTGTTTTTGAAATTTTTTTCCAAACCCAAAATGAAATTAGATTTCAATTGTTGTTTTGGATTGATTAGGATTTAGTTTTGATGGAAATTGAAAATGAGTTTTGATTAATGATTTTTGTATTTGTTAATAAAGTGATTTTGTATTAGAATTTGTGTTAGAATAATTAAATTTTCTTTAAGGATTAATTTAGTATTTTACATCTTTTAGACACCCCATATCCTTTTCTTTAGGTTGGTTGAAGTAATTCATAGGCCCCAATTAAGTGGCATAGGCCCCATTTTAGGAAGGTTTTGGATTAACCTCATTTTTGGTTTTTGGTGGTGAAATACCGTGATCATACAATCAATATCGTGTGTGTTTGTCTTTATGTGTACGTGTTTCATAGAGGTGTAAATTGGGCTGTGCAAAGACGAGCAAAATTTAAAGACAAAGACGCTAAAATTTGAGCTCACCCCAGCTCAAGACGTGACTTAGCCTGAAGATCGGCACCAAGACGTTAGTTAAATGGGACGTGGCTGGGTTTGACTAATTGGCACAAAGAGCACAAAGACAAAGACGCTACAGACGGATAAGCACGCGGCCCTGACCTCAAAGACAAAGACGTTAAGAGAGCACGTCATAACATGTACACATACACCATATAACAAGGCATAATACATCAAATTTTTTGTATATTTCACAAAAGAGTCACTATTCTAGCTAGTTTTTAGCATTTTATGTTGGCTTATTTATAACAACACATATAATACCTTAATATTTGGAAAATATATTTCAATATCGTTGTTATAATGTCGTCACCTATATTTAACTAGAACATTAATTTACATGACAATAATCCAATTTTATATTTGATGGGTTATTTCTTTTTATTGAATAAACTTGTTAATTTTACTTGAAATAATTTCAAATGATATGTTGTCTAATTAAATTCTTGTGATAATGTCCGACTTAATGTATACATTAAGTGATTCAAATTGTTTATAGCACGTGTGCCAGCACGGCACAACACGGCACGTTTATTCGTGGTTGTCATGCCCGTAAAGGTGGCCGCTGCCTAGCTTTTTACTAGTAAAGCACAAAGACGGCACAGACGCTTAAATCGTTGGCACAAAGACAAAGACGCACATGGCACGTGAAGCACGCGACTTAGTGTGCCGGGCTGTGCCGGGCCGGCACGTTTTACACCTCTAGTGTTTCATACTCATGGATATTTGTTTCAAGACATGGAATGGAAGGACCATGCCTGATTTTCATTCAATGTAATGGTCCTTCAAAAATTGGTGTCCTTCTTCATAAATTGTAATCAAGATGGAGGACAAAGGCAATGGTCTATCAGCCATTTAGTGCACAGATCGAGGTATATCCAACTCATGGTTTCATTTTTTAGGGCACAATAATTAATTTGGACCGAGGTACACAATTAATCCCCTGAGACAAAATTTGGACCAGCTTATCTTATGCTAATGAGAACCATCAGTATCTTAATATCATATCTTGATATATATATATATATCTCTAGTGCGTGTGGTGGGGAGGGAGAGGTAGAAAGAAACGGGTTGCTATGAAAGCACACATTATGTTATCGTCAAGTTATTTAGAGGAAAAAAACATATGCAAATAGTTTGTGAGTCACCGAACTAAAACTGGAAATACAAAGCAAAGGAGTGACAAAACTAAAGCTGAAAACAGTAAAAATGGCACTAAGAGCAACTGCAGTGGTGCGAGTATAACCAAAGACCAAAGAGGGAAAAAAAAGACCAAATTTGGGTTTAGTCCGTTGAGTGACGCGGTGGGAGGAAGACTAAATTTTGATGGAGCGTAAACTATACGAACGCCTGGTGTGGGGCGTGAAATATACGTTCGCCTGATATGGGGCGGAGGGTATACGTTCGCCTGGTGCCGAAAAGGTAAGAAAAAAAAAAAAAAAAAAACAATACAATGGGGCATTGGTATAATCCACGCCCCATATAAAGTTTGTAAAGTTTTGAGTGGGGCGGAGGTATAAACCACGCCCCACAATAAATTGAAAAATAAAATAAAATAAAAATATATGGGGCGGGGTATAAACCACGCCTGATGTGGGGCGTAGACTTTACGTCCGCCTGGTGTGGGGCGAATACTATATCAACGCCTGGCGGACACTATATCAACGCTCGACTAAAATTTGGGTTTGGTCTTGGTCGCCGACCAAATTTAGTCTGGAAATTTGGTATAGTCTGGTATTTGATATTTAGTCCGTCCCACTACGTCTCTATCTCTTCCCAAATTTTTAGTCTTGGTCGCCCACTGCAGTTGCTCTAAGCGACCAAAACCCAATTGCCCATATCCACACTTTGAGAAAGAAAAAATTATAATCCAGGTAATTAAGGTATCGTGGGACATTAATAAACAAACCAACCGGGTATTAGCCCAACTTGGTCGTATTGTCGTGGGCCGGACTACCACCCTTACAAAGTCATGTTCAATTTCCGTGCTGATTGTAAAAAAAAAAAAAAAAAAAAAGAAAAAAAAAATTAATAAACAAATTATAGTTAATCTGGCTAAGGTATCGTGGGACGCTCATATGCTGAGGCGCTGGAAGATATCTTGACACATTAATAGTTGGTTACGATGCTATAAATTAGCATGGCATGCTAATGGCGTAAAAGTATCGTAGCATGTTCACACTTTCTACTACAGCTAAGATAAAGAGAAATACGTCATGCCATAATATTTACGTGAGATATGGGAATGATAAATAATCACATGGCCTTTGACACAAATTTTTTTATGGCGATAAAGTAGCAAGTGGCATAGTGGCCTATAATGGCGCTCCAAAGCCCGTAGTGGCGTTACGATTAACCTAATAGTCTGAGATCTAAAAGATAGTTCAATGAGCTTGGCATTGGAACTACTGGCGTAGGGTTCAGCACGTCATATCCTTAACGGGGCAGTGGCACTGGCCTTGGAAAATTGTGGTTTTGTAGCAGCTTAGTATGTTTTTCCTTGGCCACGACAGATAAGAGAGAAATGGTGGTTCCATTACTTATCCACAGGCTAAATAAGTTAATCGACGATCCAAGGGAGCTTTGATGGCGTATCTTGGACCTAAGGTAGCGCTAAGGGATAGCTTAGCGAGCTACGACCTTTGAAGTGGCATAACATGTCCAAGGAGCTAAAAGTGACAGGTACTAATTATATAATGTAACAACTTTATTCTTTTGGAAACTTTTTGTTTTGTGTAGCTTCAAGCCATAAAAAAGGCAGGATCACTCCTGGTAAGTTTATTTTCTACATGAATACAGGCAAATGGGTCTGCAATAAATTATTAGTGTACATCCAATAACATACAGGTTTTTCTGATTCATATTAGAGTATACAAAATACATCTATTTTTATTTTTTTGATGATTAGAGAGGATTTTATTAAAGATTATAAGAATTTACAAAGTCTAGCAAAGGTAGACAATAGAAAAAAAAAATACATTTTCCAATTGTTTACGGTGTAAGAGAAGTTGAGCAGAGGACCATGATATGACAATAGTTTAATTAGCTCCAGTAGCTAGCTCACTGTCAGTCTTAAAGCTGTAATTGTCTTCAAAAGTATGAAATTTTTTTTCTCCAGAGGACCCAAAAGCGGGAATTAAGTCCCGTATGATTTATGCTATGGCTGAAAGGGAATTACACGGCCAAGTATGGGAAAAAGATAATTTGTCTATGGAAATACCCAAGCCCAAAGGTTTACAAGCGTAATAGCCATCCGTGATGTTGTTGGCATAATTTTACGTATAATAGAATGTGATCTTGTGACTCCGAGCTATTTCCACAAAGGATGCAAGAACGATAAATATCAATGCCTTTATACTGCAAAATGTCAAGAGAATTAAGCTTACCATGTTGTTTGTAAGTGAAAATGGTTTCTGCTGATTTCGGTAATTGCGCGTATGCAGGTGAGAAATAATTTAAACCCTAAATAATGTACCTAAAGGAGTACTTTAGATTCGAGAGATCAACTCATAAGTCCGGCCTAAACCAAGAAATGGTCGTTCCTGACTTGCATCGGCCACGGAGTGGAGGAGAATGGGTTGGTTTTGGGGAGGCCGAATAGTTGATTCGGGAGAGTAGTCAGGTTACTACGACTCAGTTATTAGAAAAAGTGAGAGAGCTCACAAGGTGAGCTAGCAAGCAAGTATTTCGAGTGTTGTATTCCCGTATGAACTTGTCGTTCAATGGAAATAGGTAAGACCTATTTATACAAGTCGGAGTAAAAACGTACCCTGGTCTCATTAAGGAGAGGGGAAGTAAATGGGAGGAGGTGGTAACCGTATGCATGGAATTGATGTTCAATAAAGTGGTTAACGCATGAAACTGGTTTTCATGAAACTTCTAGTGTTATGGAATTGATGTCCCATAAAGTTGTTAACGCATGTGCTTTATGTCCCATGAACGTTTCACACATAACTTCCCATATTTACTAACCGCCTCACCCTTATGACACTTCCTTATGACGGGCGCAATGTATCCCAGGAGCAAATCCTACCCTTATGACCGCCAAACCAATACCCAAAGAGGATCCCCCAGTTTGTGTTGATGTCTCTAATATTTTGGAAAACATGTAGCACGTTGTTGTGGCTTGGCAAGTCAAGCTCGGGAAACTTGCCATCCTGGTGACCTTCGACGGTAGAGATTTTGCATCTTGAGAGGACGGGAAACCGTTGATCGTTGCACGCCTTTGTTTTGGTAGCTGCATAGTGAGGGCCAACGTGGTGGCGCGACTAGGTCGCATGCCAAGGTTTGGCGTGTCCAAACTTAGGTTTTTGCCAAAGGTTACCATATGTCGTCTGCAACTTGATGGCTAGGATTTGCCCCGGATTGAAGGGCAAACGTTGATTATTGCACGCTCGTTTTGGTAGCCGCGTAGTGAAGGACAACGTGGTGGCGTCGGCTAGGTTAGCATGTCGTTGGTATGGCAAGGTTCGGCGGGCCAAACTTAGGTTTTTAGCTAAAGGTTATTTAGCCCATCTCAACCTTGGATGGCTAGGATTTGCTCTCGGATTGAAGGGAAACCGTTGATTGTTGCACGCCTTCGTTTTGGTGGTCGCGTAGGGAAGGCCAGCAGGCAGTAGCGGCTAGGTGTGGTTAGGCTTGGCATGTGGGGCCAAGGGTTCTCCTTGGGCATGGCTAGCTTTGGCTAGGTGCGATTTTGGTTGGGTACATGTGGGGCCAAGGATTTTCCATGGGCGTATGTGCGTGGCTAGGCCAAGGCAAGGGCGTTTGGCTTGGGATGATGTGACTGGCATGGCTAGGGCCAAGGCAAAGTGCATTTGGCATGGCGCAGCTAGCTTGGCTAGGTTTGGTTTGGCTTGGCATGTGGGGTCAAGGGTTTGCCATTGGCGTATGGCGTTGCTAGCTTGGGCTAGGCACGGTTTTGGCTTGGCATGTGGGGCTAAAGGTTTTCCATAGGCGCATGGCGTGGCTAGGGCCAAGGCAAGGGCGTTTGGCTTGGCATGATGTGACTAGCATGGCTAGGGCCAAGGAAAAGTGCGTTTTGGCATGGCGCGGCTAGCTTGGCTAGGTTTGGTTTGACTTGGCACGTGGGGCCAAGGGTTTTCCATGGGCGTATGGCATGACTAGCTTGGGCTAGGTCCGTGACCGAGCTAGGGTTTTGGGGAAAAGGTCGTTTGGTAACCTTAAACGGCCAGGATTTGCTCCTGGGATTGAAGGGAAACCGTTGATTGTTGCACGCCTTCCTTTTGATAGCCGCGTAGTGAAGACCAGTATGGTGGCGCGACATGGGGCCATGGCGAGATGCGTTTGGAATGGCGCAGTAGGTTTGGCTGGCATGATTCGCCATTGGCACGGAGGTGCGGCTGGCATGGCTGGCGTGCTTTGGCATGGTCAATGTGGCTGGCATGATTTCCATTAGCACAGAGGTGCAGCTAGCATGGTTGGCATGCTTTGGCGTGGTCGATGTGGCTGGCATGATTTGCCATTGGCACAGAGGTGCGGCTAGCATAGCTGGTATGCTTTGGCGTGGCTCTGGTGGGCTTCGCATGATTTTCCATTGGCACGTAGATGCGTCTAGCATGGTTGGCATGCTTTGGCGCGGTCGGTGTGGTCAAATGTTTTGCCATTGGCACAGAGGTACGGCTAGCATGGTTGGCATGCTTTTGAAGGCTTTATGTGGTTGGCATGATTTGCAATTGGCACATAGGTGCGGCTAGCATAGTTGGCATGCTTTGGCGCGCTATTGGCCGGGCATGATTTGCCATTGGCACAGGTACGGCTAGCATGGCTGGCATGCTTGGCGCGGTCTGTGGTCGCATGATTTGCCATTGCCGCAGGTGCGGCTATCATGGTTGGCCTCGCGTGGCGTGGCTCGGTGTGGCTGGCATGATTTGCCATCGGGTACACGTGAATTAGGGTTTGGCTTGTCGAATCCTAATTTGAAAAATATACCTTAATTATTTAGGGACACATTAAAGGTTTTAAATGTGCCTGGTAAATGCTTGTTACTTTAAATTTTGTGGACATCACCGTCCGCTATGGTTTAGTATTTTACGATTTTAACCCTGGGCTAAAATCCACCATTAACATTAAGTCCCCGCTTAGCTCTAACAGTGCCTTGTTGCGAGGTAAGCATATGATGGTGGACAACAAGGACGGAGTCGAGGTGCAATCATTGCAAGATGGTTAGAGAATCCGACTAACCTTTTTGAGTGGTAAAGAGAGTTTTGATTCCCGTGTTACGTCCTCAGAAGTTGTACTGGGAATGCACTTGGAGTGGTGAGATGAAAGTTACCGCTTGGTCTGGGTCGTACATCCTGGGCAAAGGGGCGGTCTTGGAAGGCGACGCAATGGACGGCTTGGCTCGAGGGGCCAAGAGGTGGCGTGGTCTTGTAAGGGAAACGCACGTGGATGATAGGGTCGCGACAGCCGAGCAGGCGGTTTAGCAGGGGCCTTTGCGAGACTAGGACGACACCTGGACGGCTAGGCGTGGTGGGGGCCGCGCAATGGAGCGAATGGATTGGCCCGGGGCGTGACTATGACAAGGCGCGGTTTGGTGGGGTGAGTCGTGCACATAAGGCCGATGATGTGAGGATAAGACATGCCATGGATTGCTTGGTGATTTTTTTTCAAGGGCTTTTTATTTTTCTTATTTGACCTAAACCAGAAGTTTTTCTTCTCTTTCAACCCAAACAACGTTACCACTTAAAAGAGGGAAAAGCGGTTACTTTTCTACTTTGGTTATGTTGATTTTGTTTGCTTCCAAAGCTTAGCGTCATGCGAAAGGAAAACACGATCCAGTGTGCCTCGAGCACGTTCTTCCATGCTTTCACCAACCATAATTATTTCTCACAGCCTGCATGAGGTTTAATTAGATCGGATATCATCCTCAACTCATGGCCGGTAAAAGCTTTCCTTTCGAGGTTGCATCATCTTCCCGTACATAAAAGATTATCTTGAACTCTACATTCGCGTAGTTCGTCTTCTTCCATCCTCTTTATAGGTATCGCTCGCGTTTCCTTCTTATTTTTATTTTATCCTCTTTCTTATTTGCGTATAGATAGGATGGACCATTTTCCTTGTTCTTTGTAGTGTATGATGGGACCCTCCGGGGATAGCCATTTCTTTAATTCTTCGGAGAAGGACTTCAGAATTGGCGGAAACCGCTCCTCTTCTCATGAGGATGCATTATCTAGAATCGAATCTCTGTTCCATGAAGTCGGTGACATCATCAAGGACCTCCTTTTATCTATCTCCATGAATTGCAGTAGCGTGTTGACTTTCTTTGGTTTGGTGAACATGGAGGAGGACGAAAATGAGGAAGAACCTCGGCGTGTTGAGGAGTTCAAGTGCGAAAAACCTTTCATCGGTCCAACTTATAGGCGGATCGAACTGTTTCTAGGTCGGGAGCAACGAAAATCGAAATGTGTGAAGCTTTTGTAGAAAGCGCTATGGTTCTCGATTTTGATGCTATGAATCAAAAAATCTTATTTGAAGGGTCAATGAGAAAACCTCTACGGGAGCGTCTGGATGGACCGGGCGTAGCCTTTGGAGTTGACGCGAGGTGTCATTGGCGATATTGGAGGGGTCATGGTGGCGTATAATCGAATCCCAAGACTACACCAAATTCAGGATATAGCAAACCCGGGGGAGCAATAGCCATGGTCGCCAATTCGCGAATAAGAAAAAATAGTTGCCAAATTTTAGCAATACTATTTCGGGCCAAACTCGTGAATCGCCTTGTTCTGCAATTAGCAATCATGGAGATCATAAGCATGCGATTCACATGCTTCTAGGTAACACTTTGAAACTCTTTTTCCGCCCATATTTTTGATATCCTTTAGTGTATTGATATATTTCCACCCCCTTGACCCTTTGACCCCTTTGACGATTTCTCCTACTTGGTTCTATCGAAGAGATAAGGTTCTCTTCTACCTCATTCTTCTTCCTTTCACTCGGAGAGACAAACTCGAAGAAAAAAAAAACTCCGACCCAAAAAATTATGCTGCCTCTTTCTTCTTCCTTTCTTCTTCTGATTATTCTGCCGATGATTAAGACCCAGAATATTAAATTTGTGAAGGTCAGCTACCTTGTTCGATCTAATCTTAGTAAATAGATCCCATTTTTTAAGATCTCGTTCTTTATTTTAGTTTTTTTATGATTCAAGTTTCGATTTCTGTATATATTGTTTAACTTTGATTATCTTCATGGTTTTATTTTATGTCAAGGTATTTGGATTCATAATTTAGGGTATTTTAATTCCCCCACCCCGCAATTTAGGGTTATGATTTAGGTATTTTTAGTTTTCTAGGTATTAGGGTTTCGTTGTATTATTGAAACTCGTTGTTATGTTTAATTTCCCCGTTTGATATCTAGGGTCTTGGTTTAATTTGGTGTTCATATGCAAGTTTTGTTTATGTTTTGCTGGCTTTTAAAATTGGTAAGATGATTATTTTTAATTGTTATGTTTCAGGAAAAGATGTAGTTTTCTTGGAAGTTTGTGGGGATGAGTTTTTTCAATTTTCCCAAAGGTCTCCCTCAATGAAAGCTGAGAACATGAGAATAAGGAGATAACTGAAATTCAAAACACACCAAGCATCTCAAACTCCACACAGCAATGAAGTTTGCACTGCGGCGGAGTCGCAGAGTCCAATTTAAGGAGACGAGCAGCAGTCTAGAACGTACTGCGCTCCTCCTTTTGGAATGATCAACATGTCATACTGAGGAGAATAACCAGTTGCGGATCAGCTTAAGTGTATGTGCAAGCCGTGGACTCGGTATAACTCAACGATCAACTTATGGAGCAAGAGAGTCTTCCGCACCGCTAACCTCGCAACTTTACGGGCTGATGCAATAGTTCAAAGTTCATATCTTTGTCAAGATTAAGCACATCCAGTTACACTATTTAAGGTATATTTTTGTGACAGTTACACTCTTTTGGCTTCTAACAGCTTAAATTGTCATTTAGTTTCTTGATATGGCATATATCATAGAGTTTGTTATTCTTGTTACGTCTCTCCATCGTGTAGATACAGACGAGCTTTTTTACTTCAAACAATTCAAAAACTTTTTTTCCTTTACATTTGTATCAAAGGTTTGCTTTAGCATCAGAGATTGAATGTTTATTTGTTAACCTGGACCGAGTAAAATCAAAAGCGTAACGATATTTTGTTAGGCATTATTCCCACATCACATATAGCTTTTGAGTGTGCAAAAATATTGGACCGTAATTTGAAAAAGAGCTTCTGGTTGTATCGTGTTGTCCATCACCCAGAGATCTGTTGTGGTTATTAATCTTAAGCCAAAGTCGTGGTATATCGTGATTTCTTTACTTGCATCCACATTTTGATGCTTGATAAAATATAGGTTATTATCTCTAGTCCAAATAAACATAGACAGATCAAAGGTTGCTTTCTTGCCTTTTTATTCGTAATTATCAAGATATGAAGAACATTGCTATGTCTTAATTCTTCAGTGTATATATTCAGGGTTTCAGTGAATTCTCATACTCGTTTTTGAGTTCATCAGTTACTACACTTTCACTTCCCAATTTTGCTTATTTACCTTCGGACTAGACGAGGTGCAACACTTTCACTTCTCTGTTTGCTTCTTTATTCTGTCATGTGGAGCATCTTCAGGAGTCATCTTAGGTGAATCATTATGCAATTGCACAGTATAGGGTAGTTATTTCCAGTGACTAGAATAAAGTGAGAAGTACATAATGTAGATGATAGGTTTCTTATATTATGCAGGTTAAGAATGATGTACCTGAAATTTGTAGGCCTAACATTTCTTCGAGAAATAGAAGCGTAGACTTTGACTTGAGATGAATAACTGTGAAACTAAGATGACTATGGAGAAACTATTTGAAACTTGTATAATGCATATCCTTCTTCATACACTAGGAATATAACGCATACACATCTCTTTTATCACTGCATATACTTAAATTGGTTTATGAATGGAGTATCTTGTTTATCTTTTGCTTATACTACGAAGCTGCTTCTCTTTTGTGTTTCTGTCATGCTTATTCTATCGGCGACATGTATTTATAAAACATTAGACATTCACTCTCAAAAAATTTAGTGTTTATCAAGTTAGGTAGATCATTGGCTTTGTTTCATTGTTTACTTGTCATCTTCTCTTTCAGGATGACTTCTTACCTAGAACACCGACACCTCTGGAAGATGTTTTCAAATCAATCTTTTGGTTCGTCATACGACAAATCGTGTTTTCCTTTATTTTTAGATCTTGTTTGTCATCCTTTTACTTTTTTGTTGTTGGTTCTATAATCATGTCTATTTTTTCTTTGTTTGTTTTCTTAGTCCACTTTAACAATTTAGGTCAGAAATGGACATAAATCTTGCATGATTTATGTCCATTTTTTGTTTTAGAATGAAGCTGTTCTGTTCGCTTTTATAGTTACTGATTCTTAGATTATGTGTGTCGTATTGTGAAACCTAAATTGGGCTGCTTGTAAAATTTTCAGAGTTTGAAGAATATCGCTGAGATGATCAGTTCAGTTCTGGAAACAGACTAGCTCAACTACTGAACTGCACTCATCAGAAATCCCAACACTTACGCGAGTCTCATTGGTCTCTAATATCTTTCAGGTATAAGAAAATCATTAGCAATAGAGTATATACTCTGAATTCTGAAGTATTCTTACTTTCTTTATTTATTATCTCTAACTAAAGTGTAGCAAGATTCAAGTGTCTTGTATAAGGATATTAAACCGAATGTAGCAAGATTCAAGTGTCTTTATTTGTTATCTCTAGTATCTGTGATAGGTTATTCATCATCTTGGTTGTATTTACAAGACGAGAATTCAACATCCTCGTGTGATCATCTTCTCAAAGCCACACACCCATCGCATTCGATTATTCACCTCAAGAGATTGTAACATTATGTTTCGATATGCAATGCTTAGAAGCTAAAACAAACATAGTTGCACCAACACAATGTAAGAAACAAGAACATTTTTACATATGCAATTCAATCTTTCTTAATGAAACTCAGAACTTGTCTTTGATGTTATGATTTCCATGCTTTTTATTGCATTTGAGGTTTAAACCTGTGTGGGAATGTTTGTATGAGAACTATCAGATTCAATTGCTGGATATAGAATGAATCAGGGTTTTGACCAGGTCAACGAAGACTTGACCCTTTTTTTGTTGTTGCAAAAAAATTAACAACGGCAAAAGTGTGTTGCTAAATCTGAACCAGAACAACTATATCCTGTTCTACTAAAATATATTCCGGAATAACTCTAAAATTAGCAACTGAGTAGCAACAGTTTATTTCTGTTTCTATATTTTAATTTCAATAAATGAGCCATGTTACCTGCTATTGACCAAAATTAGCAACAGAGCTAGCATTATTTGCCGCTAAAATCACATAGACAGGGTGTTTAGCAACGGCTGAGGATCACAGAAGTCTTGGCCAAAGAACAGATTTAAGTCTAATCGTTAAATTTGGTGTAGTGCGGTCGCCGGGCTTACACCGCGCTGCTTTGTAGTTGCTTGGATGGGAAGTTGAGGTTCTTTCTTTGCTAACACCTTTGAATGGAATATTTGTTCCCTGAGAGATTGTTGGGGAAGTGCTTGAAGATAGCCTTGACCAAGGGGACTCGTGCTCCATCCTTCGAGGGGACTCGTGCTCCATCCTTTTGTTATTCCTGTTAGTTTCTTAGTTCCCCTGATGCTTTTCGTAAACTCATCTTTACCTTCTTCTTTATCAGTCAACATTTCGCTTTATATATATATATATATTTTTTTTTGAATGATTGAATGAGGTATTTCTGGTTGTGGTATGATGGCTTTGCAGTGGGTTTGTGTGGTTAGTTTGATGTATTTCTCTGCGATATCTGGAGAACTCGTTTGGAAAGAGATGTATTTATACTTTTTTTTTTTTTTGACGAAAAATGAAATTCCATGGAAGAATACAAACTGGTATATTCATCTTGGGGAAATACAGCTACTAAGAGGAATTGTTAAAGGAAATACTAAAGGGAGAATGGCTGGAAAAGTAAAGCATTTTAGGGATTGGAGGCCTTGAGCCATCGCGAGTGAACTATCACGCCTTCAGGTGTGTCTGTGTTGATGAGATTGCAATGTCCTCCTAAAAGGATGTCCGCCACCAGATACGGCTCGTCTTCTCTTCCATTGGGCGAATCAATTTGAATAACTATTTTTACCGTCATCTTCCCAACTTGAAACGAGTTTACCTTAACCACTATATCTCCGATTGAAAAAAAGTTCAGGCGTCGTGCAACCGTTTGAGTCTTGGATCCATTGGTTTTGATGGAAGTTTCCAAGCTTTTTGCAAAGTGTTCAAATGGCACAGCACCCCATTCACATTTGTTGACAGCGTCCAGACTTACTTGCGTTTGAAATCCATGTGCCAGCGCCAATAGGTCTTCTCCAGATGTCTGGGTTCCATTGATAACTCGTCGATGCGATAACCTGTGGGATGATTTGTTGGAAATTCTTTCGGCATGGACGTCGGTAGAGGGTGCACATCTAATTTCGATTTGTTGTCGAGTACCCATAAGTGCCCCAATATCATGTCGTGACCCAGTTCTTTGACAATGTAGAATTTGTTATGCGTTATAGCGTCTCCCATCTTGATCTCGAGGTTGGTGTAGCCATGCGCATTCAAATCTCCTCCTCTCGGGTTCTTAATCGCAGACGAGGAATGGATAGCGTCTTGTTTTGTAAATCCTGCAGCCTTTAGTGTCTTGAAAGTAATGATGTTCAGGTCAGAGGCTGTGTCGACGAGCGTGTTGTCAAATTCGATACCTCTTAAATGGGACGTGGTCAGCAGTCCCCAGTTCTCCCCTTTGATTCCGCCCGTTTGGAAAGCTTGGGCCCCTGGTGTGGTTTCCGGGGAGAGAAAAATTCGTTTGCCGGATACAACGCGATTGAGAGCTGCGAAAATATCTTGGCACTACACCTTGGAAAGATAGAGAATTTCACATACATGCTGCATCATGGATTGTACACTCGTGCACGGAGTCCCCAGAGAACCCACAGTTTCTTATTGGGAATGGGTCTCGATGTACTCCCTCGTCTCCTAGTTGGAGCTCTCCCGCTTCTATCTTTTCTTTGAAAATATGCTTTAGTCTGTTGCAATCACTGGTCGGGTGGTGAACGAATCTGTGGTAATGGCAGTACTTGGGGTTCGCCATCTCAGCCTCAGTTGGTGGACGCCTGGGAGGTGGCAACTGATAACATCATCTTGAATCCATGCTTCTAGGAGGTCAATCACCTCCTCGATGGGAAACGGAAATCGAAGGTATTCCCTTCTGGTTTCATGATGATGCATGGGAGCTTTAGTGGTGGTCTTCCGTGGCGGGGTTTCCCGCGCCTGCTTCACGTTTGTCCGGTGGCCCGTAGTTGGGGCCTTCCTTTTCCTCTTTCGTTCACTATGTCATGTTCGGGAGGATGAGCCGACATTAATTTGCTTGTCGGTGAGGCGTCTATTCCCGCGAGTTTCACGCGTGTCTTCGTTTCGAGTTGGCTTAGTTCTTTCCCAAGAATGCTAGTGTTTGGCTATGGATCGCCCTAGCGGCTTCATGGAGTTCGGAGAATGTTTGGAAGCGTAAGTTTTCTAGCAAGGCGCGGTAAATAGGAACCAGTG
The DNA here is from genome assembly GCA_023531295.1 of Papaver armeniacum. Lineage (NCBI taxonomy): Eukaryota > Viridiplantae > Streptophyta > Magnoliopsida > Ranunculales > Papaveraceae > Papaver > Papaver armeniacum. The sequence goes on along the minus strand of JAJJWW010013329.1, from coordinate 533,612 downwards.
AGGCAAGCGGACGGGAAGTGGTATTTTGATCAAATGACTCTTCATAGTAATGGAAAATCAGTAGAATTGTTCTTCTAGCGCGGTAATTTCTCCAACACGCTATATTACGTTGACGCCTGTACCTAATTTTAACTTGTTCTTCTGAACTAGAATTGATGCACGCGTTCGCCATCTGTTTCTCAGTCATGTCTGGGTCGTGACAGTCGAGCGCTTGAACCCTGAACCTTTTGACATAATCATTCGGATGTTCGTTATCTTACTGGTACGTACATTCTTCCGAGTTCTGAGAAATTAACTTGTTCAGACACGAAGAAGTACTTCCTGTAAAACGCGGTAACCATGTTACTCCAAATTGGGAATACCGTCTGGGGATGCTGTTGTACCATGTATACGCTCTTCCGGTAAGTGATTTTGAGAACTCCTTTGGATGACTGATTTATTTCCAATGGGATTCTAGCGCGAATTTCCTCGTCCGCAGAGGCGTGCTCCGCCGAGGTGCTAGCGTCGGGGTTGTTGGAGACGCTTCTAAACGGCTCTGGAGGACGTGACTCTTGTGGTAGCCGCTCTGTCAGGGTCTTCAGAAAGACGAGTACTTCCTTCTGTGTTGAAACCATATCCGTCTGGGCTCTGGCGAGCATTTCTTGTCATTCCATAAAATCAACGATGGTGACATAAGGACGGCTTCCTCTGGTCCCTCCGGTCTCTCGTCCCGTCGGTGGGGTAGTTGGAACCTTAGTTGTGGTTGGAGGTTCCATGCTAGACGAACATTAGGATTCGCAGTGGCAGCTCTGGCTCTGGTGGCGTAACGCCCGAAGAGGTGTTTTCGTTGCCGTGATTAGAGGGTTTTGCAGAGACATTAGAGGCGCACATGGCTCTCCCCTGGTGATTGGCGGTGTTACGCTTGAGGGAGTACATTCGGAGTTACTGTACTCAGTAGGCTATGTAACGACGTTATTGGGAGAGACGTTAACATCAGGGACGTGCTCTGTGCTGGTATTCTCGGCAACCTCTTCAGACCTGAGTTCCACCATATTGGGATTGACGTTCGGGAAACGAAATCAGGAGTTGGGGTTGATATTGTAACCGATAGATCAATCCTCCCACTGTGGTCGCCAATGGTTTGTAGGTGAAAATGGTTTCTGCTGATTTCGGTAATTACGGGTGTGCAGGTGAGAAACAATTTAAACCCTAAAAAATTTACTGCAAGGGAGTACTTTATATTCGAGAGATCAATTTGTACAAGTCTGGCCTAAACTAAGAAATGGACGTTCCATACTTGCTTCGGTCACAAAGTGGAGTAGAATGGGTTGGTTTTGGGGAGGGAAGCAAGGAAAGTGGCGAGACCAGAATAGTTGATTCTGGGAAAGTAGTTGGGTTACTATGACTTGTTATCAGAAAAGTGAGAGAGCTCACAAGGTGAGCTAGCAAGCAAGTATTTCTGAGTGTTGTATCTCCCGTATGAACTTGTCGTTCAATAGAAATAGGTAAGACCTATTTATACAAGTCGTAGTAAAAACGTACCCTGGTCTCATTAAGGAGTGGGGAAGTAAATGGGAGGAGGTGGTAACCGTATGCATGTAATTGATGTTCCATAAAGTGGTTAACGCATGAAACTGGTTTTCATGAAACTGCTAACGTTATGGAATTGATGTCTGATAAAGTTGTTAACGCGTGTGATTTATGTCCCATGAACGTTTCACACAAAACTTCCAGTATTTACTAACCGCCTCACCCTTATGACAATTCCTTATGATGGGCGCAGTATACGCCGCACACTGTAAACCGCCAAACCAATACCCAAAGAAGATCCCCCGTTTGTGTTGATGTCTCGAATGTTTTAGAAAACATGTAAAGACGTTGTTTTGGCTTGGCAAGTCAAGCTCGGAAACTTGCTGCACCATGACCTTCGACGGTCGAGATTTTGCATCTTGAGATGAGGGGCAATCATTGATCGTTGCACGCCTTCGTTTTGGTAGCCGCGTAGTGAGGGCCAACGTGATGGCGCGGCTAGGTTGGCATTGAAAGGTTTGGCGTGGCCAAACTTAGGTTTTCGGGCCAAAGGTTACCATGTGTCGTCTGGTAACCTTGGATGGCTAGGATTTTCTCCTGGGATTGAAGGGCAACCGTTGATTGTTGCACGCCTTCGTTTTGGTAGCAGAGCGAGGGCCAACGTGGTGGCGTTGCTAGGTTGGCATGTCGTTGGCATGGCGTTTGGTTTGTGGCCAAACTTAGGTTTTAGGCCAATGCTACCATGTGTCGTCTGGTAACCTTGGAGGGCTAGGATTTTCCCTGGATTGAAGGGCAACCGTTTTATCATGCACGCCTTCGTGTTGGTAGTCACAGAGGGGAAGGCCAACAGGGTGGCGCGGATAGGTGTGGTTAGGCTTGGCATGTGGGGCCAAGGGTTCGCCTTGGGCGTGGCTAGCTTTGGCTAGGTGCGATTTTGGCTTGGCATGTGGGGCCAAGGGTTTTCCATGGGCATATGGGGTGGCTAGGGCCAAGGCAAGGGCATTTGGCTTGGCATGATGTGACTAGCATGGTTAGGGCCAAGGCAAACTGCATTTGGCATGGCGCGACTAGCTTGGCTAGGTTTGGTTTGGCTTGGCATGTGGGGCCAAGGGTTTTCCATGGGCGTATGGCGTGGCTAGCTTGGGCTAGGTGCGGTTTTGGCTTGGCATGTTGGGCCAAGGGTTTGTTATAGGCGCATGGCGTGGCTAGGTCCAAGGAAAGGGCGTTTGGCTTGGCATGATGTGACTAGCATGGCTAGGGCCAAGGCAAAGTGTGTTTTGGCATGGCGCAGCTAGCTTGGCTAGGTTTGGTTTGGCTTGGCATGTGGGGCCAAGGGTTTGCCATGGGCGTATGGCGTGACTAGCTTGGGCTAGGTGCGTGAGCGAGCTAGGGTTTAGGGGCATAAGTCGTTTGGTAACCTTAGACGGCCGGGATTTGCTCCTGGATTGAAGGGCAACCGTTGATTGTTGCACGCCTTTCGTTTTGATAGCCGCGTAGTGAAGACCAGTATGGTTGGCATGCTTTGGCGCGGTCGGTGGTGTGGGTGGCATGATTTGCCATTGGCATAGAGGTACGGCTAGCATGGTTGGCATGCTTTGGCGCGGTCGGTGTGGCTGGTATGATTTGCCATTGGCACACGCGGGAAATAGGGTTTGGCTTGTCGTAACCCTAATTTGAAAAAGATACCCCGTTAATTATTTAGAGACACATTAAAGGTTTCAGTAAATGTGCCTGGTAAATGCTTGTTACTTTAAATGTTGTGACATCACTGTCTGCTAGGGTTTAGTGTTTTACGATTTTAATCCTAAGCTAAAAACCACCATCAACACATGTACAACAAACGAGACCAAGAAATTCATTTTATAGGTGGGACTTCAGTCTTCCGAAAAAAACTTGTGAAAACCCTTCAATACCTTCTCCTATTACCAAAGAATCATATCAACTGAAAATTGCAAATTAGAATTGAGTTCCCATCTTCTTGTGTCAGATAATAGAAATTGATGTCGTATTTTAAGGACAAGTTAAAGTGGAATTTTGTCATGCCTGATGATTTAATCTCAATGTTGATTTCTAGGGAGCATTCTCTGCAGAACACTCAACAACTTCAGATTTGGCATATGATTGCAATTGCTATTATTTCGTGTTTATGGACTGAGAGGAATGTCAGAGCTTTTCAGAGTAAAATGAGCAATGAGATTGCTATTCGTTAGATGATCAAGTATACCTTATTCACTTGGTGCCTGGTGTTTAAAAATTTAGAGTTTCCTAGCTTTTAGGATGTAATAACTAACTAGCCTAAGTTTTATTTTGATTTTGTTTGACTGCAGACGTAGTTTTGTTATTTCTCTTCCTTGTAACCTTTTGAGGAGGTACAAGTCTTTTGGTGTCCTCTCTCTTTTGATCAATATATTCATTTTTAAGGATCAAAAAAAAAAAAAAAAAAAAAAATCGTTTGCAGCACTAGAACATTTTTTGGATTTTTATTATATATATCTTTTTTGTCCTTTCGGATTTTGGCTTAGCCTCATTTTTTGGTTTTTGCAGGTGAAATACACTGTTCATACGGTCAATATCCTATTTTTTTGTCTTTTTGTGAACGTGTTTCATACTCAGCAAGTTTAGTTTCAAGACAAGAAATGGAAGGACCATGCCTGATTTTCTTTCAACGTAGTGGTCCTTTATACCGTTCCAGATGGACGACAAACGCAATATTGGTGAACAGTTGTACGTCTATTTTCATTTTTAGCAGGTATTTCATGCATGCATCCAACGTGCTATTTTGGAAACAATAATAGAGCTTCCACGGACGTACACAATTAAATCCTTCAAAGCAGATATATGGACCATCTTATCTTATGCCAATTACAACCATCAGAATCATACGATATATTCATATTTCTAATGCATGTGGCAGAGAGGGAGATAGAGAGGTACAAAGAAATGGACCAGCTAATTTTTTCTTCAATTGGTAAATTAAGTTATTTGGAGTTTTGTTCTCATTGATTAAACCCACATAAACAAAATAGCTACGACAGCGTGTTACTATCAACGTATTAGTGGTCCTTTCTTTCAACCTCTCTTCGCCACATGCAAATGGAGATATGATACTGAAGGTTTTGATTATATCCGTTCTTCGCCACATGCAAATGGAGATATGATACTGAAGGTTTTGATTCTCGGATATGGCCTAGGTTTTTGATTATATCGGTTTTGAAATTCCATTTTTATCCTTCTTAATCAACACGCCCCAATCCGCCATTACCACCACCACCACCAAACGAACAACCACCAACCACCGCCGCCGCCACCACCACCACCATCCCCACCACTGCCACTAGAACAACCACCACCAACACCACCGCCACCGCTACCGCCACCGCCTCCTCCACCACCACCACCACTACCACCGCCACCACCACCATCACCGCCACCACCACCATCGCTGCCACCAACTCTACCACCGCCACCACCACCATGTAAAAAAGCAAAACATAAAAGCAAAAATGAAGAAGAAGATATTGTGCAAATATCCATACGTACGTACCGTTTGATTTTGGAAATGAAAGTGATTTTGGGATTTTGTATGGCGTGGGAGGAACTGAGTACTGTATTGATGTGTTAGTTTTATGCTTTATGTCTAAACAAGCATGAATTGAAAGATATACATTTTACTTCTTATATATAATTAGGAAACGGATTTTATTCAATAAGAACAAGGTCTAATACATCACTGTCCATATGACAAACTTGAGCCCATGGCCAATACAATCATAGTAGTTCTTACAATCACAATCCGGACTTTTAGACACAAACGGAAATAAACAACACAAGGTAAATACTAGGAAACTACTCTGTCATCGCATGACAGTTATTTTAAACAGGAAAGAGGTGAAACACTTAGATTATGGTAGAACAATTTCGTACTTGATTTATCACCATGCACGCATGATACTGTAATATCATGTTTTGCTTAGATAGCGGCGACAACTGCAGAGTCAGATTTCTTGTTGCAGAATTGGAAGCATGCATTGTCACAACTCTTAGCGGCTTCTTTCACAGATTCTTCTAGTTCACTTACAAGGCCTGCTGGTATCAAAACTGTTGAAATTTTGGGCATCCATAATATAATTTATTTAACTGTTCGGCAAAAATAAGAATCAAACGAAAAAAAAGTTCATCATTTTACCCGTAGTAGATTTGTGGAGAGCCATTATGTTACTGCACACGGATGATGCGCATCCCAACTTGCAGAAGTCACTAGTCGCATATGCCTCTTTTGTGTCGGTTTCCTCATCAGTTTCTATTAAGAGTCAAAAATAACTTTGATTAAATGAATGAAATTAATCGGTTACAAAAACATACCTAATGACTTGTTCATTTTTACATACCCGTGTTCAGGAGAGAGTTTAGTTTAGGGTAATCCCGAGGGCACTTGCCCCCAGAGATAATTTTACAGTCACAGGTTGCTGCACAAATTGGTCGAGGAGTGCCCGGTAAACGGCAGACGTTATAGCAGTTTCTAGCCGCCGTGTTCTTGCAACAGCTTTTAGCTTCAACTGGAGTCTGCGCAAGGAACAAACCCATTAGGAGTACACCAATCATCACAACACTGAGAGCAGGTGATTTTGCTTCCATTTTCTTCTTGAATTATATATTTCTCTCCTTGAGTAGTTTTGAATATGTAATATGTAATATAAGGAGGAGTTGGAAGGCACTATTTATAGTAGAAAATCTAAACTTCTAAATATCAAAGATTATCTAACCACGTCCACTTTTGGTAAGATATGTCTCAAAGTTCAATGCACATGCAAAACGTGAACAAATAATTTGTGGTGTAAGTGTTTTCTACCGCATATAGTGTATCTGCAATTGAGAAGATTTTTTTTATCAACCTAATTGGAATGGAAGCGTGACATGAAGACATGTTAAAATCCAGGGACATGTTTCTTTCTTTTTGGATCAGAAGAGAGAGCTTTAGTAAAAGATAGAAGAATGTACAGAAACTATACTACCAGTGGTAGTAAAAGAAGAAAAAAAAAAAAAATTACACAAAAACTGTACTCCAATTACGCACAGTATAAGAGAAGTTTAAATGAGCTCTTTTTCCATAACCTGTAGCCCAAGTTAACACTAGAGATTTCACATCTATGCACAAGTCTTCATCAGTTTTGTAAACATATTTCTCTTCAAAGGTACGACAGTTTCGTTCCCTCCATAGAACCCAAACAACTGCTGCCGGTAAAAGTTCCCGTATAACTTTACCACTAGAAGATAGACCAGTGTTAGACCAAGTTTTCGCAAGGTTAATCATCGAATTTGGAAACACCCAAGCCTACTGATCATTAGGAGTGATAGCAGACCAAATCTTGTGCGCCACCTTACAATGAATAAAAATTTAATTTTGGGGGAATACCAGAGTTCCCTTAATAAACCTGTGAGAGAAATTATCAACTCCAGCGTTTAAGTTCAAACAAACCCGAGAGAAATTCAACTTAGCATATAAAGACTTAACCGAGAAAACTCCATCTAGTTGCAATGGCCATCTTCTCGATATCGAATAGAATCCGAGCTGAGGTGGTGTTGAACCATCCAGGGATATCTGGTTGCAATGGCCATCCAAGGATATCTTTCGATTCCAAATGGTAGATCAATGCATGCACTAATATCGTTGGTGTATTTGTGAACTTGTTGTAGTTTGGTGTGCCTGGGCATTTTTTATTTTATGCGTGACTTCGATAAAAATATTTTTTTGTGGAAATTTCTGAGGAACCCAAGTTTGGTTCCTCTCTCTTTTAGAAACCTGTTGATGGTGGTTTTTAGACAAAGGATAAAATCGTAAAAACCCATGACCTAGTGTTACCCGCAACACATTAACTGAGAGCAGTTAACTCAGGTATAAACAATTAATAGGGGTATTTTTTCAAAATACCAAATTAGGTTTTCACGCCCTAATAACCCTAATTCCAAACAAAGCCGCATATCACACCATGGCAACAATGCTAAACTAAGCCGCATATCACGCACCATGGCAAAGAATGCTAAAACTAAGCAAAGATATCACACCATGGCAACAATGCTAAACCAAGCCGCATATCACCATGGCACCATGGCAGCAATGCCAAACCAAGCCGCATACTACGCACCATGGCAACAATGCTAAACCAAGCCGCACATCGCGCACCATGGCAACAATGCCAAACCAAGCCGCATACGCCCTCGCACCATGGCAACTAGAATGCTAAACCCAAGCCGCATATCTAAGCCGCTATGCGCACCATGGCAAGAATGCTAAACCAAGCCGCATATCCAAGCGCACCATGGCAACAATGCTAAAACTAAGCCGATACATCAACACGTGCGCACCATGGCAGCAATGCCAAACCAAGCTTGCACTTCATGGCCGCACCATGGCAACAATGCCGCAAGCCGCTATGCCTTTGGCCCACGCCCAACATAGCGCCCTAGGTTTGCAAGACTTGCAACTAGGTCAACATGGCCGAGACGTGCCATTGTCACATGCCAACACGTGCCGCAAGCCATATTTCTAAGCCGCTATGCCTTTGGGCCATGCCAAATATAGCGCCCTAGGCTTGCAAGACTTGCAACTAGGTCAACATGGCCGCACGTGCCATTGGCACATGCCAACACGTGTCGCAAGCCATACTTCCGAGCCGCTATGCCTTTGGGCCATGCCAAACATTGCGCCCTAGGCTTGCAAGACTTGCAACTAGGTCAACATGGCCGCACGTGCCATTGGCACATGCCAACACGTGTCGCAAGCCATACTTCCAAGCCGCTATACCTTTGGCCCACGCCAAACATAGCGCCCTAGGCTTGCAAGACTTGCAACTAGGTCAACATGGCCGCACGAGCCATTGGCAGATGCCAAACACCCACGCTGGTAGCCTAACTTGCAAACCGTGCAACCTACCACCAAGGAATTCCGCACATGCCAAACACACACGCTGGTATCCTAACTTGCAAACCGTGCGACCTACCACCAAGGCATTCCGCACATGCCATTGGCACATGCCAAACACACACGCTGGTAGCCTAACTTGCAAACCGTGCAACCTACCACCAAGGCATTCCGCACATGCCATTGGCACATGCCAAACACACACGCTGGTAACCTAACTTCCAAACCGTGCAACCTACCACCAAGGCTTTCCGCACATGCCATTGGCACATGCCAAACACACACGCTGGTAACCTAACTTGCAAACCGTGCAACCTACCACCAAGGCATTCCGCACATGCCATTGGCACATGCCACACGCGCCACTAGCGGCGCCACTTGCACTCAAGATGCAACCAACACTCGAGACATCGACACAAACTGGGATGCTTTTTAGGGTTTTGGTTTGGCGGTCACAAAGATGCAGCGTACACTACGCTCACATTAAGAAAGCGTGAAAAGGAATAAAGCGGTCAAATAAAAGAGGAAATAATGGTGAAAAACGTTTCGCCCATTAAACCATGCGGTTACCACCTCCTCCCATTATTTCACCCTTTACTCTCTTCCTTCATGAGGCCAGGGTAATGTTTCAATCTCGACTTGTATAAATAGGTCTTACCTATTTCCACCGTACAACAAGTCTCGGGCCAGAGAAAAAATACTACACTCTCGTAAAGGCAACTTTGCAAGCTCTCCCAAAAGCTTCCACCTCTTGCAAACTTCCTAAGCTTTCACTTTCTCGATACAAGTCGAGATACTACTCTCCTCAACACCTTTCTTTGCTTCCCTCCCCAAATCAACCCTTCTCCTCCACTTTGTGACCGAAGCAAGTCCGGAACGGCCATTTCTTGGTTTAGGCCGGACTTGTACAGATTGATCTCGAATCTATAAAGTGCTCACGTGCAAAGACATTTGTTTAGGGTTTGAACCAGCCTCACTCACCTACCGAAATTACCGAAATCGGCGAAACGATTTTTACCCATAAACAATTGGCGACCACAAATGGAGGATTGATCTATCGGCTACAATATCGATTGTCGATCTCGCTTCTTCGACCCAGATGTCAAGATGGTAGGGGAAGGCGACTCAATCCGACTCAACTACCGTGACGACCTTGCACTAGTTGTAAAAACTACACAAGAAAACTGGGACTTGTCAAGATGATATTACTCAATCGAAGATGCTACCAGCGATTGGGGACTTGTTAGCGATGCTACCAAGAAACCGCCATCAAAACCGCCTTTACATGGAGAGGGGCGTGTTCGCAAAACCTATGAAGTGAGTAAATTCAGACCGGGCAAGATATACAATCTATTTTTAGGTTCTTAGTAAACCGTCATACTACCGAGTCTTGTGCCTATTGCTAGCACACACTTTCATAAAAGCAATATTCTTTTCCCAAAACATAATCCTATTCATATTATGAAAACCATTCATCCCGTAAATAATCCAATACCCTAAAAAGCTACCAGCTGTCTATCAAAGGTCAAGTTTTGAACCATACATCCAATATGTCTTTCAAAAAAAAAACCTAAATGAAAGTTTAACGGAGAAACGCTCAAGGAAAATCATCCAACAGAAGTCCTGCTTCTTTTTGGAGAAAGTCAACTTCGCATCCTCAAGAGCCGCTCTCTTCATAGTCAACATCTTGGAAAGCTTTTCGAGTTCCATCTCCTCGTCGTGCAATCTCCTCGCGAAAGGCTTTCGATTGCTCGCATCTTTCAACTTTTGGATCTCGGCAAGGCCTTCGACAAACCACGAAGTGTTGAACTCCTTTTCTACGCACACGTCGCGATGGTGCTCCCAATGGCAATAACATCTTCAGAAACGGTGTGACCAAATACCTCCACGCATATCCTCGATGGAAGATAAAGCCTCTTCCACACGCTTTAACCAAATAAGAAACCGACTAGTGACTTTCTTGGTTGTAGCCATATGTCCGTGCTTCTCCTGCATTCTCGTGTATAACGCCTCATGCTTAGCTTCAAGACGCTAAAGCCGCTAACCAAAGACATGACCTGGATAAGGAACCAAGTACGGGGATCAAAATGGCGCCCGCAAGTGGCCTCACGACTCGCAAAGGGTCTTCTTCCATGTCTACGGCAACAACCATCGAGAATCATCCACCGTTTGAACCACGCCTCCGTGCCTCGGCAATTGGCTAACTCCCATCTCCAAGTCACCGGCGGTGGTCACCAAAGGCAAGTTTTCGTGTGACTCCACCCTGCAATCGTCCTCCGAACCGGATTCCTCCCGCAAACTTGAGTTAGATATTTTTCAAAAGAAGAAACAAGAAGAAGAAAGAAAAGAAGCGCGAAACTCACCGAACCACTTCCCGAAGAAGAACCAAAGGTCGCCCAGGAATCACTCTCGCTTGTTTAACTTTCTTCTCTCTCTCGACTCATCATCGCTATGAGAAGGCTCAATGTCGCTGGAGTTCTTTGAAGAAATTACCGTCTCCCCGGCAACGTGTAAGTGCAAATAAAGCATTAACACTACCGAAGCCCCGAAGGAAACAAGACACATATTCTCACTGAAATTCACGTGTTTTGAGACAAACCAATGAAGAGGCGACACATACCGGTTATTGGAAGAATCGAAAGACACAAGAGCCGTGGGAGGATCTTGTGAAACTGTCCGAACCCGCCAAAGACGATTCTTTGTTCTCCGTTCCTTGGCCTCGGGGCTTTCCGAATTGTTAGGCAACTTTCGCTTGGGATCTCTCAACATTGGATACTCTTTCGAATCAAGCTGGGAAGGTTTGCAACGAACGTTTTCCACCACGTTATTCACAAAATCTCGGATCATAGTAAACTCGTCGCACCAAAACTCATTATAGCCAAAGGTCATCGGGTTACTCTTCCCATTTGAAAGAAGGAAAGACGGATACCCGGCTTAAGGGTACTCAGCGTCAAGGGAGACACGCAATGAATCCTTAGGGATCACCGGCCGTAAACAAGAGGCACCCCTTGATCGAAACCCATGTGACGAGCAAGACGGTCAATATTGTAAGCAGCTATCTGGAAAGACCCCACGAAGAAAGACGGTGATATAACCTGGGCAAGCAGCTTTGAATGAACAAGCCACCAACGCTCAAAGCGTCATCAAGACAAAGACATGAGCGGAGCAGAAGCAAAAGTGTCAATCTGAGTCACTGACTTATGGACCGGACCCCATGGAAGAAAATTGATTTCATGCAACTTATCAAGAAAACTAACCAAGCTCACGCCAACTCTCGGACGCCTGTTCACCCTTCGAAGAATTCGGAGCCACCCCCACTCACGGGAAGCGAAGGCAGCGGTTTCGAGCATACTTCTCAAAGTGCTCCCATAGCTGACTTGCGTAAAAGCAACGTGCACATACGAATCCACTTTCATGAAACCATTCGAAACTTGCATGTTCGCAACTAGGTGATCCGTATGCACATACAGGGAACCAAGGAACAAATTTTCCAATGGGAAGAACTTCGCCCTTCGCCAACTTCACAAAGAATCGCTAACAACTCCGGTCTTATTCCTTTCTTGCCAGGAACCGTCATCAAAAATGTCTCTGACAACCAGAGAGCCAAAAGCGGCGACATGAAGATCAATGCTCGCTCGTGCTCCAACTCGTCCTAAACCATTGAGATATCCACCAACCGTAAGGACACCTTTCATCCTCTTTCTCGCGTAATCCTTCGACTTCGCAATGGAGTCTTTCCGAGCAAAATCCCCCAACTTAGCGGCTGGTCATCCCGCATCTTCACCTCACTTTCGGATAATTGGATTTTTAAGATTCCCTTGCTACCTAAGATTCAACAAGAGAGCCACACTCTCCAAGGAGAAAGTTATCTCGCCCCATATACATATAATTGTATGGGTGTCCGAACACCATCTGGAGATGAAAGCAACCAAGCCTGGGATATCCTTCCTAATCTGAGATTTACCGAAGTCTTGGACAAAGATCAATGACCGCGCTCGAGTCAAGTTGGTATTTATATGCTCCTTGCTCACCATGAACTCAACCCATCTATCAAAAGAACGCAATGGGCTCTGACACATCCTGAAGTCAATGTTGGAAGAAGAATACACCCCTTTATGGAGACAGAACCGAATGGTGCTCTCTGGGCAAACCGAACGTGTCTTCCTTTCATCCACACCACCGGTTAGCAAAATTGGCACGAAACCTGGGTGATTCTTCCGAGCGGGGGCAAGGGCTCTAGTGAAGAATTTATCATCTGTGTTCGGTTTGGAATTATGAGCATCCTTCGACGAAGTGAAATTTGATTCAGGTAACATCTTATCGAATTCCTTCACAACAATTTGGTAATAAGACATCTGCACAAAACAAAAGGAGAAAGACGAAGTTATCTCCCTGACACATAATCGCACTCCAACAACAACAAAAAAAAAAGAAGAAAGGGGAAGGAGGACGTATTTTATTCGCGTTCAAGACTATATACACAGTATTTTATTCGGGTTCAAGACTATACACGCAGTATTTTCTTCGGATTCGAGACTATATACGCGGCATTCTATACGGGTACAAGTGCGTCTACATTATCTTTCTTCTGTTCGTAATTATATACTGAGCATCCTCTACGGGTTCAAAATACACATGCAGTATTTTCTTCAGGGTTCAACTATTTCTTTCAGGACCGAAAATTCATATATGCAATATTTCTTACGGGTTCAAACAATATATGCAGTATTTCCCTTGGTCGCATACATACAATATTTTCTACAAGAGGCACGCCAAGAAATCATATGCAAGGATTGTGGGAGCGCTACTCTTAAGGTTTACACCTACGTGAAAAGAAAAAAAGGAAAAGTACTCAAGACATACCTGAATCTGTTTCTCTTTGTCGCTAGTATGAAAAGAGGAAGGAATAAAGTTAGATGGGGAGAAAGGGGCTTTATATATATATATATATATATATAGGCGTGAAGACTTTGAAATAGGGAAGGATTTCCTTTTTACCAAAATCACGCGTGCAAGTAATGGGCACACAAAGGGTGCGATTTCCCAATGTCGCTCAAGTCACTCCTACAAGCACGGTTTCCAAGTTGCATCAGCCCCACCAATTGCGCCGACCCGCAAGCACGCACGGCTTCTACACTTTGCGCCTCGGTCCCACTAGCCTAGCACGCCTCGCTTTACCAACTCACGCCAACTTCCCAACGTCGCCTGCAGCCGCGCGGCCCACCAATTGTGCCACCTCTCCGATTTGTGCAAAACTACCAGAGGCAAGGATTCCAAATCCTATTTATAAGGTCGTGCAAGCCTCACTCAATTCTCTTTTACTGGTTCGTAATAGTTTGTCACCATCTTATGCTTACCTCGCAACAAAGCCCCTGTTCCGAGCTAAGCAAGGGACTTAATGTTGATGGTGGTTTTTAGACAAAGGATAAAATCGTAAAAACCCATGACCTAGTGTTACCCGCAACACATTAACTGAGAGCATTTAACTTAGGTGTAAACAATTAATAGGGGTATTTTTTCAAAATACCGCATTAGGTTTTCACGCAGTAACCCTAATTCCAAAACAAAGTCGCATATCAGCGCACCATGGCAACAATGCCAAACTAAGCCGCATATCACGCACCATGGCAAAGAATGCTAAACCAAGCCGCATATCACGACCATGGCAACAATGCTAAAACTAAGCCGCATATCAAGCACCATGGCAAAGAATGTTAAACCAAGCCGTGATATCATGCGCACCATGGCAACAATGCCAAACCAAGCCGCATATCATCGCACCATGGCAACAATGCCAAACCAAGCCGCATATCGCGCACCATGGCAAAGAATGCCAAACCAAGCCGCATATCGCGCACCATGGCACCAATGCCAAACCAAGCCGCATATCTGCGCACCATGGCAAAGAATGCCAAACCAAGCCGCACCCCCGCGCACCATGGCAACAATGCCAAGCCGCTATGCCTTTGCCCACGCCCAACATAGCGCCCTAGGTTTGCAAGACTTGCAACTAGGTCAACATGGCCAAGACGTGCCATTGGCACATGCCAACACGTGCCGCAAGCCATATTTCTAAGCCGCTATGCCTTTGGCCCACGCCCAACATAGCGCCCTAGGTTTGCAAGACTTGCAACTAGGTCAACATGGCCGCACGCTCCATTGGCACATGCCAACACGTGCCACAAGCCATATTTCCAAGCCGCCATGCCTTTGGCCCACGCCAAACATAGCGCCCTAGGTTTGCAAGACTTGCAACTAGGTCAACATGGCCGCACGTGCCATTGGCACATGCCAACACGTGCCGCAAGCCATATTTCTAAGCCGCTATGCCTTTGGCCCACGCCAAATATAGCGCCCTAGGCTTGCAAGACTTGCAACTAGGTCAACATGGCCGCACGTGCCATTGGCACATGCCAACACGTGCCGCAAGCCATATTTCTAAGCCGCTATGCCTTTGGCCCACGCCAAACATAGCGCCCTAGGTTTGCAAGACTTGCAACTAGGTCAACATGGCCGCACGAGCCATTGTCACATGCCAAACACCCACGCTGGTAGCCTAACTTGCAAACTGCAACCTACCACCAAGGCATTCCGCACATGCCATCAAGACATGCCAAACACACACGCCGGTAGCCTAACTTGCAAACCGTGCAACCTACCACCAAGGCATTCCGCACATGCCATTGGCACATGCCAAACACACACGCTGGTAGCCTAACTTGCAAATCGTGCAACCTACCACCAAGGCATTCCGCACATGCCATTGGCACATGCCAAACACACACGCTGGTAACCTAACTTGCAAACCGTGCAACCTACCACCAAGGCTTTCCGCACATGCCATTGGCACATGCCAAACACACACGCTGGTAACCTAACTTGCAAACCGTGCAACCTACCACCAAGGAATTCCGCACATGCCACACGCGCCACTAGCGGCGCCACTTGCACTCAAGATGCAACCAACACTCGAGACATCGACACAAACTGGGGGATGCTTCTTTAGGGTTTTGGTTTGGCGGTCACAAAGATGCGCGTACACTACGCTCACATTAAGAAAGCGTGAAAAGGAATAAAGCAACAAATAAAGAGGAAATAATGGTGAAAACGTTTTGCGCCCATTAAACCATGCGGTTACCACCTCCTCCCATTATTTCACCCTTTACTCTCTTCCTTCATGAGGCCAGGTACGTTTCAATCTCGACTTGTATAAATAGGTCTTACCTATTTCCACCGCACAACAAGTCTCGGTCAGAGAAAAATACTACACTCTCGTAAAGGCAACTTTGCAAGCTCTCCCAAAAGCTTCCACCTCTTGCAAGCTTCCTAAGCTTTCACTTTCTCGATACAAGTCGAGATACTACTCTCCTCAACACCTTTCTTTGCTTCCTCCCCAAATCAACCCTTCTCCTCCACTTTGTGACCGAAGCAAGTCTGGAACGGCCATTTCTTGGTTTAGGGCCGGACTTGTATAGATTGATCTCTCGAATCTATAAAGTGCTCACGTGCAGCACATTTGTTTAGGGTTTGAACCAGTTTCTCACTCACCTACCGAAATCGGCAGAAACGATTTTTACCCATAAACAAAACCCATCATTAAAATAGACATATATGTATAGTCCAAGTTACAAGATCTACGGTTAAAAACAATAGTTTTAGATTTGATTCATTTTTCACATTTTCATATGGACTAAATTAACCTTTATATGTTATAAATTATTAACAAAAAGTTTTTTAATTCCTTTAATTAATGGGTTAGTAGTCGTATCTTTTTTGTGGGCGATATTCAAGGACAAGACTCCCTATCTTCTCTCTTTTTGTGGGCGGGCGTTATTTGGGGAATATATCTTCTCATTTATTTCACCAAATTTATTGTATATCAGTTTTTTTTTTTGATAAAGCTAGAATTTTATTGATTTATCTCTGCTGGGAATTCATGTCTTTTGCCAAAAGGATTCGCATGAAAATGCTCATTCATGCCTCCAGAATTTATTCTGCATGCTGGCAGACTGGATTGATAGTTGACAGGCATAATGGTCGGCAAAAGATGGATGGATCTTGGCCGGCGATTGATTGATCGGGTCGACATGCATAATGGTGATTGAAGATGGATGGAGGTCAAGCTTGCATCACAAATGCATAGCACGGGTAGAGACCGGCCGGGCAAGGCGATAGAGTATTTAGCTGGAAATTGGTTGGCAGCATCGCTAGCAACATGAGTGGAAACTGCATGGCAGGCTGGCAGTGCGATAAAGTATTTAGCTGGGAATTGGTTGGCAGCATCGCTGGCAACATGAGTGGAAACTGCATGGCAGCACCATCGGCAACAAGGCCTTGACATTGATTGGTGGCTGACTTTGACCATTGACCAGGCGTTGACTTTTACCATTGACCGGTCATTGATTTTATGTAATACTGGGAAGCTGGTGGGCTACTTCGGTTGGCTGGTTAGCGGGCTTGGATGAGGGCTAATAGATGATTCAAGTACTAATTGGCCCATTATGTGGCATTTTTAGTTATGGTACAAACAATTCCTTTATAAGTGGATTATTATAAGATTTTGATTTAATTGAGTATTGGGGTTTTCTTTGTTTTTCTTGTTTAATCGATTAGTTATTAGGGTTTTGGAATATAATTAGAAGAAGAACCATGGGTGTATGATGGTAGACCGACGTTCATGCTAATGGGGTTTTACTATTAGAAATATTAATCCAGTCACCAGATTTTTATGGGTTCTCAATCTTAATATGTTACTATATATATATATGTAGCTTTCAATTGATTTGTTATAGTTTTTATTTCATTTTTTCAGTTACAAACTATTAATTTGGACGTGAAATGCAATAGTTTCGTCCTTTTATCATTAGTTTTTTAGGAGTTGATGACCATTTGTGCTCCCGTTATATCATCATCACTGGTTAATTCATTTTGTCATTCTGTCCTAGTGGTAATTAATGGTCACTATAAATTGGAGTATGGTTTATGTGTTTTTTGCGATTAATATATCTACTGTAAAATGTGATAATTAATTCATCATTGTATTGTGAAAATTATTGTTATGCTTTCTATGTTAAGTACAATTGTCGTGCAATTGTTGTTATCGTTTATGTGATTAGTGCGAAGTGGTAATTTTAATTATCATCAAATGTGATAAGCTATGAGAGCTTGGGCATGTAGGCCTTACTGTTTGGACTTAATTTTGCAAGAATACACAATGAAAGTTTATGTGACAAGTGCAAAGTGATAATTTTAATTATATCAAATGTGATACGCTTGGGCATGTAGGCCTTGCTGCCTGTTTGGATAATTTTAAGCTATTTCCCAAAAAATATATGCTAATCTGTTTCCAAAGAGGTAAATTATTCTCAACCTAATCCAAAATATTTTGTCTACCACACAATTATTAGTTTCTTTGTTCATTTTCTCATCAATCTTGCAGTCAAAAATGCTTCCAAATGTTCCATCTGTTGGACAAAAAAGAGCACAACCAAATTCATTAAGCTAAATTAACATAAGATACAAAATTTGTCAACAATATGGTAAAAACATTTAGCATATACTCTTTCAACTTCTATGACCATTCAGCACCATCAACATGTAAGATTTTCACTCAAATAAGTCAATATTGTCAATTATTATAGCTTTGGTGATATTTAATCAATGAGTCAATTTTCTAGGATATCAGATATCTAATGACGGAAAATAGTTCAATTATTTTTCATCTGAAATATCATGAGGCAAACCTAAAACATAGTCGATAAATCTTTCATAGTTCCAAAACTAACACCCACGGCCATGTCGAATCAGCATGTAGGATCCCAATATTAGCTGATGTTTGTCAGTCGTATTTTTAAGTCAACTGATTTTACACTTTACAAACTATACAAAATATAGATGAGTATAGATTAGATCAGTTTGGGGTTTAAGCAACTCAACAACCAACAACAGATACTTTAATATCATTTATTTCTGCAAGAATTTTCTTTTTACTCCAAAAAAACATCATGACCAAATATATCAGTAAGCACAATTTGCATTTTGATTTATGCCCATCAAAAATAAATAATAACCATACAATTTTATCTTGAAAAGTTATCAAAGACATTCCAGAATCAAGAATTCATATCATATGATTCATATCCCCAACACTCCCAAACCAAAAAAGTTCTCATAACTACAATTTTAGAAAAAATGGAAAAAAGAGGAAACCCACTAAGTTATATCCTTCATCGATCCTAGATTGATGGAGGTAATAGTATTTTGTTTGTAGGGTATTTGTCTCATCAGATTGCATTCCCATCAGAGTCTGAACTGCGTTTGGAATCCATATGTCTCTCTTCTCTTACGTACCCTTACAGGTGCATAATTTACTATTTCCTCCACTTGTTCTACAGGTATGAACTATTTTTCAACAAATCCATCATACGAAACAACAAATATATATTTACCAAGTAGTATAAGTCTAAATAGTATATACAATTCACCGATACAATAAACTCAACTCGTACTTAAATCAAGGTTTTGGTATCTCCTTTTCATGATCGTATCCCTGGGCATTCGAGTATCTACCTTTGGTTCATCTAGATCGACTCTTGGTTGTCTGGGAACTGCTTCTAGTTGCAATCATACTTCAGGTACTCAAAATACATTTGTTTCATATAAAAGTAAAACAACAAGTTATTTACAACTAAATGATTGAACCGCCATATACACCCCTGCATTTGAGCCCCCCAAAAAAAAAAAAACTATTTTCTCTTGTTTGTCTTCTCCACCATCGCACCTTACAAATTACTACTTATTCTTGCTTCTTCAGGTGTTGGCCCGATCATGTATCGACAGAAGTAAATTCTGATCCCGCTCTATAGATGATGCACATGAATTATGAAAAGTAAGCACCAAATACACTTGCATCTTTGAAACTGCACATTAACATTGGTTCCAATCTCTGGTAGAAACCCATATTCACCTAAAACTATCAAGAAATCTATTGTATAAGATTGCGAATTTATTGTATAATAAATTCATGAAACTTTGCCAAAGAACCATTGCTTATCAACGCAGAGATAAAACCGCAACAGAGCCAAACCTAATCAATAATGAAAACACCAAATACTTCAGCATGCCCTTTTAAGATGCTTCCATATACCTTAAAAGGAAGATATCCATTGGGCGGTTCAAATCTTTAAGTTCAGAGTTTTTTAATGCAAGAGTCAATATTGTTTTTGGTGAGTATTAGTCCACATGCAAATATTGTTGATGGCTTTTTTACATCTACAACTACTTAAGTGGTAGTTGCGGCTTGTTTTTCAGAAAGTACCTGGAAAATTCAATTTTTTTACCGTGTCAGGTAAGTAGTGATTTAGAGCTATGACCTGTTAAATGCCGGCAGTGCACATTAACAATAACATATTAAAGTTTGAATATAATGGTTTTAGGTTATAAAGAAAAATAATCTAAGGTCACGAAATTGGTAATATGAAGATTCTGTTTGATGAAGACTACAACTGACCTGCTCAAATTTTCTTGCCAAAACAAAAGCTTCCAATCTTTCATAAACTAATGCTCTTTTAGGAGTTATAACCATATCATCATTAGTATTGGTGAAATAAGCATGTTTTAAGATATCTGAAAACAACTCCTGCACAAATGAGCACACTCTATAACAAATATGGAACAAAGTTTACTATTTCGTTCATGGGTGAAAAATTGATTTGTGCCACCAAATGCCTTTTAAATTGATGAAAAATTGTTAAGTATTGACCAAATGTTTAATACTTAAATCTTTCACAGCTTGTTGCTGAACAAAACCCATTTGCTCCAAAGCAGTGAACTAACAACAAATCCGAGTCAGTGTTTCCTTAAACCTGAAAACCAATAAAATAATCTCGTCAGTGTGCAAATTATTCCAGTGGCCCTACAATATTATAGGAAGTAGGATTAACAAAATAATCCGTGTGCATATTGCCTGTACACTATAAAATATGAAGAAAATTTTAATATTTTTTTTTACAAAAATCAGTGTGCATATATCCTGCACACTATAAAATATGAAGAAAATTTAAAAAATTATGTACAAAAATCAAAGCATGTATATTTCGCATAAAATCAAGCAGTATATTTTCTACACACCATAAAATATGAAGAAAATCTTAAAAATTATTAGTGTTGTAGGGCCTACGACCCATGGGTGTGCGGCCTAGCTAGATACCTAGGGTTCCCATTCCATGTATATATGTGTTATTGTATCCATGTAACCTGGCTAATGATGAATAAGAAACTCTGCCTCTTTCTCTACCATTTTCCTGTCTTTTACATTACAAAACGTTATCATGCATGATGCTATACCGCAGAGCTAGATTGGATCGGTTAATTTATTTATTTTTTATTTTTCTACATGGATGATTTCGGCAAGCTAATATTGAAATCGCTGGAACTAAATACGATAAGTTGAATCTAGTTTCTCCCATATTTTTTTTTAATTCCCTGGTTTTTGATTTCGGCGTATCAATACAGTTATGACCTTATATGTACATACTACCTATTAAATTAAATCTGCGGCAGAAGTTGATTTTATCGTATTGTTTATGCACTGATTTTCCTTATATCTAATGAATTGATGCAGAAGTTGATTTTATCGTATGGTTTATGCACTGATTTTCCTTATATCAATTCAATTCAATTGGGTGATTACATTGTATAATATATTTTATTTGTATATTTCTGTTGTGATTGGTTAGAGGAGGAAGAGAATCTGGGGGAGTGGAGATAATCCTCTGAGAAGAGGAAGAATAATCTGTTCATCTTATATTCTGGGAATTTCGTCGGTGGAGAAGATGAGAAGGAGGAATACGGACCCATCTGTCCGTCTTCCCGACCCATCCGTCCGCTCCTGTTTCGGGTCCGTCTACCCGACCCAGCTGTATGCCCCTGTTCCGGGTTCGTATACCCGACCCAGCTATATGCCCCTGTTCCGGGTCCGTATACCCGACCCAGTTGTAACTGCACTGTTCCAGGTGCGTCTGCTAATCCATTGTAGCTGCACTGTTCCGGCATCTTGGGATGTGCATGACCAAGTCCGTCCCGGTTCTCTCTATGTGTGGATGGAACCAAAGGTCGTCTGGAGGTATGTAACTATTGTGAATTTTAACTATGAATACTTGCCGGGATAATTTGGTTGTTTTTAAAAACATGCCTAGTTCTATTTTATTTTTATTATGTCTCGAGATAAACCCATATCATATAAACGGTCAACTTAAACTATGATTATTGATCTCAACCATTAAGAATTTTGGTTTTAATGTTATTTTGTTCTCTTGAATATGATATCGGCTATGGTTGAATGGTGTCTTTTGTTCAATTGGTTGTACCAACTCGATTCAAATATATTTATTTGGGGTTTAGAAGTACTTGAACACCATTATTGCATACTTGATATTTTCTTCCCAAAATTTGAATGTTCCATGGAATGTAATCCACTTGCTCGACTGTTAATCTGTCAGTAGGTTATACATTCAAATAAAATCACATGTATTCCAATTTTTGTGGAAGAACTCACAAAAGATTATATGAGTCAAAAAAATTCCATTTCTTTACTTCATCCATGATACTAAGGAACTAGTACATGTTGAAGTAGGACAACAAGAGAACTATCTTTAGTTATATATTCAACCTAAAGTAAGTGGTTGGCATGTGTAGTGAGATTCTCTTAGCCTATTGAGATAAAAAAAATTCTCAAATTAAGCTAAATGTAGAAAAATTGAAAATGGAAAGAACCGCAATGTAATGAGAGTTAGACGTACCGACTCATATAAAGAATGTGAAAAAGGACATATATATCATGAGACGAATATTTTTATTTTTTTATTTTTTTATTTTTTTATTTTTTTCCACAACAGTAATGACACTAAAGTACAGGTATCAATTGAACATGGGATGAATCTAAAATGTAATTCTAGCTCCCATCATAAATGAAAGAGTTGGAAATGCACCTGGTCATAGGTGTTGGTATATACAATGCAATGTGTGTATCATAATAATAACCAATTTTCACATCAACATTAATGGCAACAAGAACTTTGCCGGGCCAATTGACTATCTTATTTAGTTGAACTAGATCCAATATCTGCACCTATGGAATGAAAACAAGAGACATAAATTCTCTAAAGCACTTGAGATATATTGGGTTAAACGTAATATATAGTCAGTCAAAAGTACTTGAGTTGAATCCCACTTTTATTACGTAATAAGGCCACACCACTTATTAAAACTCTCAAGAAATTCTCATAGTTGTTTTTCTTCCACCAGCTTAAGGAATTTAAACTAGTTGTTGAACTATTTCCTTATAATGTGACTACGAGGATTGGAAGGACTCATACGTACATCGATGTGTTTGAGTGGACGAGACAACGGGAAAAAGATTGACATAATGCGAAGTCACGACATGTCTCTCAATAAGTGTTTTCTAAAGTACTAGATGCACAACCCTCCTCCCCTCGATTATGCTTTTAATTAAGAGAGCATATCACTCATTTTACAAAGTCTTCAGTAAAATAGTACCGGGACCATCCTAAGATGCAAATGGTAAACAATCCATATTACGAGAGATAACAAGGTGAAATTTAGAAAATATTCATGCAGAATGCGGACCATTTAAGTGACTTATGGCTCTGGTGAATGTTTTGACATTTTGGACTAGTTATAGTTCCCGAGAAATTTGCGTTTAAAAACTCCTAGGACATATTACACAATACAAAGTGAAAAGGCTCACCACCCTTATTAATGATAGAGAATTTACATCAAAAGGACTTGATGAATATTGCATGTTTAATAGGATCAATATAGAGCATTTTATACCCAATGGTCTCGCGGAGGCTACCATCAAAGGTTACATATGGTGCCTAAGGAATAGGTTATGCGTACCAACCTATATTATATTGCTTTAGGGATATGCAATATTACACGCATCTTACTTAATTCGTTTTTAGAACCCAATATTAGTCAACCTTTTCTGCGTACCAGTTGGTAACTGGATTTAAGCCTGACATTCGTGTTCTTACGCATTTTTGGTGGCACTATATATGTGCCATTACGACTCCACATCGTACTATGATGGGTCTTCAAAGATTTTAAATAGTTATGTTGTAAATGAGTTCCCAAAAATTATCCGCATTTTAAAACTTTTGGCAGGAGATCTCTTACCGCTAGATTTGCGGGTTATCACTTTAATGAGACAGTCTTTCCGTCGTTTGGGGGAGATAAGAAAAAGTATTTTCTAAGGGAACGACAGGAATTGTTGTGGTGTGTTCCCACTGTGTCTCATATTGATTCTTGTACTCCACAAATGTAAATGTGAAGTGATAAAGAATATTCGATTTTCAGAATGTAAACTGATGTTGCTAAAGTGATGAGATCAAATATACCAGATGAAAGCCTACCTGAAAAGTTACAAATCCTCAATACGGGATATACACCATAGACTAAGGTATTTCAACTACACTCAGTGGAAGTGTGGTTGAGGCCGTGGCTCCATATAGGAAGATGGAGAGACCACTTGGTTCGATCAATCCTCACCTAGAAAGGAAGTAAGTGAGTAAGTCACAATTTATTTATATCCTCAGAAATCATCTCATAAGATGGTCTCTGAATATGTCCATGAATCAAACTGGAGGACGCTCCGAAGTTTTAAATGATTATAGAGAACAATGAAATCCTGACGGATTATGAGAATGCATATGAGTCAGTGTAAGGATCATGCCTGCACAATGATGATATAATCCATAAATAGTTGCTCCCGTGTAGAGCACAATGAGATCGAACCATGCTTTATTTTGATTAATTTCAAATAAATAGCACATTTGGCCTACGCAATCCAGGTAGAACTTAGTTCTTTGACAAATATATGGGTACTTGGTGTGGTAGTGCTAACTAACCTAGTGTAAAGCATGTGGGAAATATGTGGTTATTTGTCACAAAGTATAGTGAGAAGAATGAGGTCTTAAAGTATAAAGAATCACCTTGTGGCGCGAGGTTTCTCACAAACCCCTGGATCGCTTACTCTTTTGAACATCATAATGTTCGCTTAATCGATTTGCTTGGTAGTTTCAAAAGAACTTGAAACATACTAGATGTGGTTATATCTTTGGAGATTTAAACTCAAAGATATTTGCAAAAGTGCATGATGGCCTTTTGCTTCCCAAGTCGAATGACTCTAAACCACTGGAGTATGTTTGCGATTCACTGGAACACTCACTTATTGATTTAAACAATCAGGCGGATGTGGTATACCCGTCTAAGTGACTATTTGATTGTGAAGGGATAAACAAGTAAGGTTTCGTGCCATGCGTATTAAATAAGTTACTGATTCAGAATTATAGCTATCTATGTCGACGGTATGGACATGATAAGTACTATTAATGGAATACGAGATCTTACAAGCTATTTAAAATATGAATTTGAGATGAAAATCCTGGGAAATCTCGATCTTACCTATGTTCTAAACTAGAAGACCTGGCTTGTGGTATATTATTCCACCAGTTTGCATATGTCCATTGTCAGGAAATTTAACAAGGACGTGCATGCTGCTATCACTCCCATGATTAGTCGAGTTTCAAATGTACGTAAATGACCAATTGGTGTAAAGGAAGATGACGAAGTTGGGTCGGGAGATGAACTTTCCTTATATAAGTATAATAAACGCATTATTGTACTAAGCATAATGTACTCGACCAAATGTTACATCCTTAATGAACTCGTTAGCTAGATATAGCTCAGCGCCAACGCAACGTCATTGGTATGGTATAATGAATGTAATCATGTGCTTAAAAGTAACCATTGGCATAAATTTGTTTTATACATGCAAAGAAATAAAAATAAATGCTAACAAAAGTGCAATCCAAAGGTTATTGATTATAAAGGAACAATAATCTCTTCTCCAAGGAAAGTAATCAGGGGGAAATAGGGTAGACTATTTTCTAGGTCATTACCGATATTCAGTTTCGAAAAGTACATGACTAAAGGAATAGTCTGGAACAACTCTGAAAGTAATCAGTAATCAGAAAGTGAGTACCTTTTCCTTTTTGTGGGTTTGTTTATTTTTCATATAAAGATGTTATGTTTGACAAAAGTTTATGTCTCTTAGCTGCTTCTCCATCTAAAAAGGTTGCAGATCCTCTAACTAAGAATGAAAATTTCAAGAAGAAAACGAATCAAGTACTGATGATAGTTCAGATGATTCAAGCTCTGAGGATGTGAGTTTTTGTGGACCATTTGTAATATATAATAAGTTAACTTTTCCTGTAGAAATATAGTCATTTGAAAGTGTTCTATTTTTCATATTGGTTTTATTGATAAAAAGAAAATCCATTGATGCAACATGATTCTGGTTGCAAAAAAGTTGCTCCTTCCACCAAAGAACAAAAGAAGCAAGAATCCAAAGATGATGATGATTCGATAACTCTTAAAGTTACATAGTAAGTAGCAGTGTAGTAATTTAAAAGTATCATGAGTTTTTGAAGGTTACATAGTAACTAGCCTTGGTGTAGTAATTTGAAAGTATCATGAGTTTTTGGCACATATTTTGTATGCTAACACATATCAATACTTGTTCTAATGTAGGCACAAATGAGGGAACAAGTCAAGGTTAGATGAGAATGGTAAGCACTACTCATGAAATCTATGTGATTGTATTACCTACATGCCGACATAAACTTGTAATAACTATAGGAAATGGTCATTGACCCGTGTTCTAGTTCTGTGTGAATGCATTATGAGAATGTATGTGGTGATTGACAACACTGAGAAGAGTCTAGTGTATTTATATCCATCTTTATATGTATGTTGTATGAGATAAGGATAAGACTACACCTAACTTCTTAAAACAACTGTGCAGGTACTAGAAACACCATCACCTAGTGCTATTTTGATGCCTATACACGATCAAGCTTTAAATCCTTGCATTATTACAACTCCAGCAAGAGGGAACCAGTTCACAATGTCAATGAAGTCCTCTTGCACGTACAATTGAAACACCAGCACTGAGCACATCTGTAAGCTAGGGGTAGAGGTAATTTAGACGGATGATGTTGGAATACCAGTAGATATAAAGCAGGTATAACATCCGTCTAGTATATGGCACATGAACTTAATCATTCTTTTTTTACACCTGAATGTCTAATATGTGTTTCAGCCATTCAATTTGGTGAATGATTACATTGTAAATTGTTCCTGAATCTATTGTAGTTTCACATTTAAGAATGGTTACAATAAGTTGCAGTCTCAAAATTTGAATTTGAAAATATGGATGGCCTGAAATTCCCAGGTGACCGGAACCTGGCATTCCTAGGTGACCGGATTCCAGGCGAGGATCACCTGAAAGTGCCAGTATTTTTTTATTAAAATCTAACGAATTCCTAATGTAGGAAATGGGTTAGACAATTTTGAAGAAAAAAAGACACATGTCATCTCTTTATTAGTCACTTGAATTCTTATACAAAGAGTTAGTAAACATTATAAAATAATAATCTCTACATTACAAAGTAAATATGAAGTTTAAAAAGTCAATAGTTAGGATAAAAATTGTAATGAAGTATGTGTGTTGCCAAATTTAATTTCCCTAATGGACTAAAAGGGTTAAATAAAATACTAACACATTATATAACTGCCTATGGGTAACCATTTTTTTTAGTTAAGAAAATTAGCTCTATTTTTTTTTGTAATGCTTTTTTTCTATATACGTTTTAGTTTTGGGATTCTTATTCTAGTATAAAAATATATCCTCCAATAGAAATTGCAAGAAGCGAAGAAACTTTTTTGGATTTTTTGTATTTATATTTTTTCTGTCATTTGGATTTTGGATTAACCTCATTTTTGGTTTTTGCTGATGAAATACCATGATCATACTATCAATATCGTGTGTTTGTCTTTATGTGTACGTGTTTCATACTCATGGATATTTTTTTCAAGACATGGAATGGCAGGACCATGCCTGATTTCATTCAATGTAATGGTCCTTCAAAAATTGGTGTCCTTTTTCATTCAATGTAATGGTCCTTCAAAAATTGGTGTCCTTCTTCATAATCATGAATGAACCGATCTTATTGTTCCAGATGGAGGACAAAGGCAATGGTCTACCAGACATTTAGTGCACAGACCTACTAGATATCTTCCATTCTACCGACGAAGCTTCTCCGCGTTAAGATGTCCCAACTAACTATATCCGTCTCCTTCAAATTGAGTTATGCACTAATCAAATAACTTGTAAAAAAGCAAAACATAAAAGCAAAAATGAAGAAGAAGATATTGTGCAAATATCCATACGTACGTACCGTTTGATTTTGGAAATGAAAGTGATTTTGGGATTTTGCATGGCGTGGGAGGAACTGAGTACTGTATTGATGTGTTAGTTTTATGCTTTATGTCTAAACAAGCATGAATTGAAAGATATACATTTTACTTCTTATATATAATTAGGAAACGGATTTTATTCAATAAGAACAAGGTCTAATACATCACTGTCCATATGACTAACTTGAGCCCATGGCCAATACAATCATAGTAGTTCTTACAATCACAATCCGGACTTTTAGATACAAACGGAAATAAACAACACAAGATAAATACTAGGAAACTACTCTGTCATCGCATGACAGTTATTTTAAACAGGAAAGAGGTGAAACACTTAGATTATGGTAGAACAATTTCGTACTTGATTTATCACCATGCACGCATGATACTGTAATATCATGTTTTGCTTAGATAGCGGCGACAGCTGCAGAGTCGGATTTCTTGTTGCAGAATTGGAAGCATGCATCGTCACAACTCTTAGTGGCTTCTTTCACAGATTCTTCAAGTTCACTTACAAGGCCTGCTGGCATCAAAACTGATGAAATTTTTGGCATCCATAATATACATATATATACATTTATTTAACACAAAATTGGTCAAAAAGACCAAAATCAACAATTCCTGGGTGAAAAAGACACTTAGGTTTTGATACTGTTTAAATAGCCAAAAATTAAAAGATCTTTGTTTAAATGGACAAAAATTTAAAAATAGGCGGGATGTAACCGGTTTCATCCCCGTCCATTTTCAAATATTTTTTTCTTATTTTTATTTTACAACAGGATGCATCCAAGTTTCATCCTTGCTATTTTTTAAGTATAAGCCAAGATGAATCCAGTTTCATCCTTGCTATTTTTTTTTGGCTATTTCACCCGTACTTTTTTTTTTACTTGTCCATTTGAACCGTGTTTTAAATTTTTTTGGACAAATGACCCATTTTCTCTTTATTTAACTATTCGGCAAAAATAAGAATCAAACAGAAAAAAATGTTCTTCATTTTACCCGCAGTAGATTTGTGGAGAGCCATTATGTTACTACACACGGATGATGTGCATCCCAACTTGCAGAAGTCACTGGTCGCATATGCCTCTTTTTGTGTCGGTTTCTCGTCAGTTTCTATTCAGAGTCCAAAACAACTTTGATTAAATGAACGAAATTAATCGGTTATAAAAACATACCTAATGGCCTGTTAATTGTTACATACCCGTGTTCAGGAGAGAGTTTAGTTTAGGGTAATCTTTAGGGCACTTGGTCCCAGAAATAATCTTACAATTGCAGCTTGCCGCACAAACTGGTCGAGGAGTACCCGGTAAACGGCAGGCGTTATAGCAGTTTCTTGCCGCCGTGTTCTTGCAACAACTTTTAGCTTCAACCAGAGTCTGCGCAAGAAACAAGCCCATTAGGAGTACACCAATCATCACAGCACTGAGAGCAGGTGATTTTGCTTCCATTTTCTTCTTGATACTGTTTAAATAGCCAAAAATTAAAAAGATACTGTTTAAATGGACAAAAATTTAGAAATAGGCAGGATGTAACCAGTTTCATCCTGTCCATTTTCAAATTTTTTTTTTCTTATTTTTATTTTACACAGGATGTTTTTATTTTACACAGGATGCATCCAGTTTCATCCTTGCTATTTTTTAAGTATAAGCCAGATGAATCCAGTTTCATCCTTGCTATTTTTTTTTGGCTATTTCACCCGTACTTTTTTCTACTCGTCCATTTGAACCGTGTTTTAAATTTTTTTGGACAAATGACCCATTTTCTCTTTTTTTATCAACCAATTGGAATGGAAGCGTGACATGAAGACATGTTAAAATCCAGGGATATCTTTCGATTCCAAACGGTAGATCAGTGCATGCACTAATATCGTGTGTGTTTTATGCGCGACTTCGATAACAATTTTTTTATTGTTATTTTCTATTATAAGAGAAAGATATGGGAAAATTAGGCTAAGGCCCAACCCATGTATAACCCATAATATGAGGCCCTTAATTAAAAGAAGTTTAAATTTAGGCCCCGAATTATTAAAAGACATTCATACCCTTACATATATTGTCAAGCCCCTAATTAAATAAAATTTAAAACTAAGCCCCTAATTAAATACAATTTAAAACTAAGCCCCTAATTAAATACAATTTAAAACTAAGCCCAAATTATTAAAAATACATGTATTACTTTAATATTCATTTACAACAATTTCTTAGCATGTGTAACTAGAAGTTACACACGCATCTGTCTAGTGTAATTGAGAGTTACACATGCATCTATCTAGTGTAATTAAGAGTTACACATGCATCTGATTTGTGTATTCAGCGTCAACTCCAATTCCAAATGTAGACCATTACCACATTTAAGCAGTTAGCTTTTGTGAAGTTTAAATCTTTGCCTTTCCTTCCTGTTTTCTTCGCTCCAAAATGTTTGCATATCAGCAACGAAATAAACATCCATGGATTAAGTTGGATGAAAAAAAAAAAACAAAAAAAACAATATTATAGAACAATTGTAAAGCAAAATTATAGAACAAAGATCACAGAAAATATACATGATAACTTATGTTAGCATGTGTAACCAGGAGTTACACATCCATCCGTTATGCGTAATTGACAGTTACACATGCATATGATTTGGTTACATATACCACAACTAATGTAACAGTATAATGCTCATTCCATCATCTCCCCACATTCCTAATACCTAGAAGTTCACTAGCCACTAACACACAAGTAGATAACAAAACAAACAACTTCATCAGACAAACAAGTCCAAAACCAAACATCTAAAATGATGGTTCTCCCATATTCTTTTTTAATCATCCAACCACAGTCTCCATATCTCTCTAATTTCCATATCCATTTGAACCGGTATTCAACAACAACAAAAAAAGGTAAGCTACATTTTCAAAAATCTTTTAGGAAAAATAAAACCAGTTTAACCTCGTTATTATACCTTCATAAACCCAACCTGGTAGAAAAATCAAAGAAAAAATTCCATAAAAATGCACAAAAACCACAAAAAGAAAGAAGAAATTAATTACCTCATTTGATTCATTTAGCAAAGCCCTTCTTTTAAAGAGGTTGAGAATAACCCAGGGGATGTTCAAACTGGAAAGCATCTCAGTACTGCATAAAAAAGGGACGCGAGTTTTATTGAATCACCTTGTGGCGCGAGGTTTCTCACAAATCCCTGGATCGCTTACTCTTTTGAACATCATAATGTACAGTTAATCCGTTTGCTTGGTAGTTTCAAAAGAACTTGAAACATAGTAGATGTGGTTATATCTTTGGAGATTTAGACTCAAAGATATTTGCAAAAGTGCATGATGGCCTTTTGCTTCCCAAGTCGAATGACTCTAAACCACGGAGTGTGTTTGCAGTTACACTGGAACACTCACTTATTGATTTAAACAATCAGGCGAATGTGGTATACCCGTCTAAGTAACTATTTGATTGTGAAGGGATAAACAAGTAAGGTTTCATGCCATGCGTATTAAATAAGTTCCTGATTCAGAATTATAGCTATCTATGTCGACGGTATGGACATGATAAGTACTCTTAATGGAATAAGAGATCTTACAAGCTATTTAAAATCTGAATTTGAGAAGAAAATCCTGGGAAATCTGGATCTTACCTATGTTTTAAACTAGAAGACCGAGCTTGTGGAATATTATTCCACCATTTTGCATATGTCCATTGTCAGGCAATTTAACAAGGACGTGCATGCTGCTATCACTCCCATGAATAGTCAAGTTTCAAATGTACATAAATGACCAATTCGTATAAAGGAAGATGACGAAGTTGGGTCGGGAGATGAACTTTCCTTATCTAAGTATAATAAACGCTTTATTGTACAAAGCATAACGTACTTGACCAAATGTTACATCCTTAATGAACTCGTTGGCTAGATATAGCTCAGCGCCAACGCAACGTCATTGGAATGGTATTATGAATGTAATCATGTGCTTAAAAGTAACCATTGACATAAATTTGTTTTATCCATGCAAATAAATAAAAATGAATGCTAACGAAAGTGCAATCCAAAGGTTGTTGATTATAAATGAACAATAATCTCTTCTCTAACGAAAGTAATCAGGGGGACATAGGGTAGACTATTTTCTAGGTCATTACAAATATTCAATTTAGAAAAGTACAGGACCAAAGGAACAACTAGAACAACTCTGAAAGTAATCAGTAATCAGAAATTGAGTACCTTTTTCTTTTTGTAGGTTTGTTTATTTTTCATATAAAGATGTTATGTTTGACAAAAGTTTATGTCTCTTAGCTGCAGCTCCATCTAAAAAGGTTGCAGCTCCTCTAACTAAGAATGCAAATTTCAAGAAGTAAACTAATCAAGTACTGATTATAGTTCAGATGATTCAAGCTCTGAGGATGTGAGTTTTTGTGGACCATTTGTAATATATAATAAGTTCACTTTTCCTGTTGAAATATAGTCATTTGAAAGTGTTCTATTTTTCATATTGGTTTTATTGGGTTGGTTGAGTTATTGATAAAAATAAAATCCATTGATGCAATAGCCAGTTGCAAAAAAAAAAGCTTCTCCTTGCACCAGCAACAAAGAAGAAAGAATCCAGTGATGATGACAGTTCAGATAACTCTTAAAGTTAAATAGTAAGTAGCTGGTGTAGTAATTTGAAAGTATCATGAGTTTTTGGCACATATTTTGTGTTGGGAGATATATATATTTAAAAACATAGTTTTGTAATATTATATCAAACTTAGAGAAATAGTGTGGTGGTATAATTTTGGGCTCCCACACTATAGACTTGGGTTCAAGTCTCACCCCATGCATTTGAATAGGTATATTTATATATCTATAATATTTATTAAAAATCCGGGAGAGCGGGGCCTTGGGGCCTTGGGGGTCTTGGGAGGTCCAGTGATTCGTAAACCGATTTTTTGCGGTTTTAACTCTTGATTTCCAAAACGGTTTTTGTACTTAATATTCTCTAATTAACTCTATTAATTTTTGGTAATTATATTGTTACCGTTTTCTTATTATGGAGGATTTTCAAAGAGCACTAATTACGAATTTATATTCATTAAAACCGTATTGATTTCTTTTTGAGTTATAAAAGAACAAGTTTAAGAGAAGATGAAATACAGTTGTTTTTCATCTATTTTTGAGTACTGAGCAAGTGAAGAAAGAGTAGTTGTTGGTTCGATTTCTCATAGTGCAGAGAAATCGAATAAGAGAGTTATCAGCTGTTTTATCCCATAGGTGTTCGACAATTTTTTGACTGCTAGCACAATCAAGAGGCGTAGTCGCGAAATACCTTAAAGATAGCGACCTAGTCCGCGACTCAGCTGTTTGAGATCCGATTTCATTATTTCTTCATTGTTTCCAACAATTTTAAGGTATTTGATTTTGCTATGGAGGTTGAAAGGAAGCGCGTTGATGATACCAACAAGCCATTCAAATTTGAAGGGGCTGCATTTCCCGAAGATGGAAGTCGAAGATGTTCTTTTATCTCAAACTCATGAAACCGCATATGATTGTGTCGAGTGTTCATCCTGGAACCATGGAACCCGCTACCGATAAAACTTCTACCGCTAATAAGACTGTTGGCGCCGGATGCCGATGATGGTGTCTGCTGCTGCGATCCATCTCCTTCCGGTGGTGCCAAAGATGTTGTTTCTCAAACTGCTGAGGAGAAACAAAAGGCCATTGACAAATGGATCGATGACGACTTTGATTGCAAAAACTACATTCTTAACGCATTATCTGATGATTTATATGAGTATTATTCAACTTTTGAAACTGCAAGTAAAGATGTGTGGGATGCATTACGGAAAAACACGACACCGAGGAAGCTGGCTCAAAGAAGTATGCTGTGAGCCGGTATTTGAGATACCAAATGGTGGATGATAGGTCAGTTGTTGCACAGGCTCATGAACTTCAAAAAATTTACCACGAAATTGTGGCCGAAGGTATGAAAGCTGATGAACAATTTCAAGTTTCTGTAATGATTGACAAGTTACCACCTAGCTGAAAGATTTTCGTAATACTTTGCGTCACAAGACTAAAGAATTTTCTCTTGAAAGTTTGATTGTTAAGCTCAGGGTTGAGGAAGAAGCTCGGAAACAAGATAAGAAGGAAGAGATTCTCATTGTTTCTAACAATAAGACTCATCCGAGTTTGAAACCTAAGAAAAGGGATATGAAACCTAACCCGAACCAAAAGAAAGGAGGAAGGCCTAATCAAAACAAGAACCAACACCCATCGAAAAATGGACAGAATTCCAATTCTGAGTTTCTTTGTTATACCTGTGGTAAACCAAACCACATGGCTAGGAATTGCAGGTTTAACAAGGAAAAGAATAACGCACAAGCTAATGATGTGGGTGACGTTATAATTGCCATGGTCTCTGATCCAGAGTTCTTCATGGTTGGTGGAACGATGGGTGGTGGATAGACAAGTGGTGCCTCGCGTCATTGTTGTTTTGATAGGTCCATGTTTAAGACTTATCTCAAACAAAGGATAAGAAAGTGTTGTTGGGAGACTCTCACAAAGACCTGTGGTGAAAGGTTCTGTACGGTAGAGTTGAAGTTTACTTCTCGGGAAGACACTTATGCTTTGAAGATGTCCTTCACACTCCGTAAATGAGAAAGAACCTTGTTTCCTACTATCTTCTCAACAAGGTCTGGGTTGTATCAAACTATTGGGTCCGATGTTTACACTATAACTAAGAATAAGAATTTTGTAGGAAAGGGTTATGCTACGATGGAATGTTTAAGCTTAATGTTGATGCTATGAATAAAATTGATTCTTCTGCTTATATGGTTTGCAATTTTAATGTTTGGCATGGTAGGCTTTGTCATGTGGGTAAAAAGTTAGTAAATAACATGAGCAAGTTAGGTGTTCTCCTGAATTTTCTGAAAATGAATTTGAAAAATGTGAGTACTGTAGTCAAGCAAAAATAACCAAGACCTCACATAAATCTGTCGTAAGAGAATCCAAACCTCTAGATTTAATACATTCTGATTTATGTGAATATGAAGGTATCCTAACTAGAAATGGCAAGAGATATATTATGACGTTCATTGATGATTGTTCTAATTATACGTATGTTTATTTGTTGAGCCATAAGAATGAAGCTATTGAAAAATTTAAAATCTTTATTGCTGAAATTGAAAATCAATTTGGTAGAAAAATTAAGAGGTTTCAGAGTGATAGAGGCACCAATATGATTCTGCTCCTTTTACCAAATTTATCAAACTAATGGCATAATACATGAAAGAACCTGCTCCATATAATCCTCAAATGAATGGAAAAGTCAAAAGAAAGAATCGTACACCGATCGAACTTACTCGTTGCTTGTTTGCTTAGTTCTCGTGTCAGCTTCTCATTGGTGGGGTGAATGTTTGTTGACTGTTTGCCATGTTTTGAATCGCATTCCCAATAATAAAACCATGATATCTCCTTATGAACTTTGGAGAAATAGAAAACCTAATGTATCTTATTTTAGAGTTTGGGGCTGTTTGGCTTTTGTTAGGAAACCTGATCCTAAAAGACATAAGTTAGAAAGTAGAGCTTATGAATGTGTTTTTATTGGTTATGCTCAAAACAAGAAAAGCTTATAGGTTCTTTGATATTAATAATAAGGTTATTATTGAATCATTGATGTTGACTTCTTTGAAGATAGATTTCCTTTTAAATCTAGAATTAGTGGGGGTAATACACCTAGCACTTTACCTAGTGTTGATTCTGAGTCTAGATTAGAAGAACCTAGAAGTGAAGAAACTAGGATCACAGAATTTGAACCTAGATGCAAAAAAGAGCTAGGATCGAGACAAAAGATAAAAATCCCGATTTTGAATTTTACGCTATAGAAGAAGAACCTTCTAATTTACAAGAGGCGTTTAGTTCTCGCAGAATCTAGTTTCTCGGCAAGAAGTCAGATAATGAATGGGATTCTCACATGTCTAATGGAACTTGGAGTTATGTAGATTTACCTCCTGGTTGTAAGCCAATAGGTTGTAAATGGGTCTTGAAAAGGAAACTCAAACCCGATGGAACAATAGATAAGCATAAGGCTAGACTGGTTGCCAAAGGTTATAGGCGGCGAGAGAACGTAGACTTTTTTGATACTTATTCTCCTGTTACTAGATTAACATCTATACGTGTTTTGATTGTCTGTTGCTGCTACTCATAATCTTGTTATTCATCAAATGGATGTTAAACTGCTTTTTTGAATGGTGAACTAGAAGAGGAAATTTACATGGAACAACTTTGAAGGTTTTGTAATTCCCGGACAAGAACATAAAGTATGTAAGCTAGAAAAATCTCTTTATGGTTTGAAACAAGCTCCTAAACAATGGCATGAGAAATTTGATAATTTAATGATTTCAAGTAACTTCTGAATAAATGAGGGTGACAAATGCATCTACTATAAATCCGAGAATGATGTATGTGTGATTGTTTGCTTGTATGTGGATGATTTGCTAATATTTGGTTCCAAGTTTATCTCATGTCAATGAAACTAAAAGCATGCTTAGTTCGAATTTTGACATGAAAGATTTGGGTGAAGCTAGTGTAATCTTGGGAATCAAAATAACTAAAACTAATAGTGGTATTTGTTTGGATCAATCTCACTACATTGAAAAAATCCTAAAGAAGTATGAATATTTTGATTATAAACCCGTTTGTACTCCTTTTGATCCTACTTGTGAAATTGTTAAGGAACACTGGAGAAAGTGTTAGACAATCTGAATATGCTAGTATAATAGGCAGTCTGCGTTATGCAAATGGATTGTACTAGACCAGGACATTGCGTATGCAAGGGAGTTCTGCAGGGTTTACCAAGAATCCTAGTTTGAAACACTGGGATGCTGTTGAGAGGGTTATGCGGTATCTGAAAAGAACCACAAACCTAGGATTACACTATCAAAGGTATCCCGCGGTCCTTGAAGGATTTAGCGATGCTAATTGGAATATTCTTTCATATGATTCCAAGTCCACCAAATGGATATGTTTTTACTATTGTTTGGGCGCCGTATCTTGGAGATCAAAGAAACAGACAATTATAGCCCAATCTACGATGGAGGCTGAATTGATAGCAGAGAAGCGCCTAGTGAAGAGGCAGGATGGCTGAAATGTCTTGTCGACATTCCAATATGGGAAAACCAATACCAGCCACTTTGATCTACTGCGATAGTACCGCTGCCATATCGGAGTAGTAGATAATTGTTATAATAACAATAAGAATCGACATATACGTCGAAAGCACGACACGCTTAGAGAATTTCTCACAACTCGGTGTTGTAAGAATAGATCATGTAAGATCTCGAAGGAAATATAAATGACACTTTGACGAAAGGGTTAGCTAGAGAAAAGGTATGGAAATTTTCTAGAAGTATGGGACTTAGGCCTGTGAGAAGTTGAGTCATTTGTAATGGATACCCAACCTAGATAGGTTCAAAGGGACTAGACGAAGTTATAAATGATATGATAGAGTCATGCACTCCCATAGCATGATATCCTGAAGTGGGAAACAGGTTGAGTATTTAACTCTTAATGATTCTATAGCTCTTAAGTTAGAGTGGGATACACAGGAGTATTCTTGATAGACTCACCTATGCGAATGTGAAGGTATGGTCGCTTTCATGAGAAATTGGGCATTTCTCTAGATCATTTGTTAAAAAGGGATAAGCACATGGCCTTAATGTGCGAACTTAAGGACTTTACTCTAGAAATACATGTGTGTGTTAAATAATCTAATATTAGTTAGAGTTCAAGACGCAAGTCACTCTAGTCACCCGGTACTTAGAAAATTTAACACTATGCAGAGGTTCAAGTCGAAAGGCACCTTTGCAGATGCACAACTATACAACACTTGCTCAATGTTTTTAAAATATAAGTGGGGATTGTTGGGAGATATATATATTTAAAAACATAGTTTTGTAATATTATATCAAACTTAGAGAAATAGTGTGGTGGTATAATTTTGGGCTCCCACACTATAGACTTGGGTTCAAGTCTCACCCCATGCATTTGAATAGGTATATTTATATATCTATAATATTTATTAAAAATCCGGGAGAGCTGGGCCTTGGGGCCTTGGGGGTCTTGGGAGGTCCGGGTGATTCGAAACTGATTTTTTGCGGGTTTTAACTCTGATTTCCAAAACGGTTTTTGTACTTAATATTCTCTAATTAACTCTATTAATTTTTGGTAATTATATTGTTACCGTTTTCCTCGATTGTTATGGAGGATTTTCAGTGAGCACTAATTACGAATTTATATTCATTAAAACCGTATTGATTTCTTTTTGAGTTATAAAAGAACAGTTTCTGGAGAAGATGAAACACAATTGTTTTTCATCTATTTTTGAGTACTGAGCAAGTGAAGAAAGAGTAGTTGTTGGTTCGATTTCTCATAGTGCGGAGAAATCGAATAAGAGAGTTATCAGCTGTTTTATCCCATAGGTGTTCGACAATTTTTTGACTGCTAGCACAATCAAGAGGCAGAGTCGCGAAATACCTTAAAGATAGCGACCTAGTCCGCGACTCAGCTGTTTGAGATCCGATTTCATTATTTCTTCATTGTTTCCAACATTTTGTATGCTAACACATATCAATACTTGTTCTAATGTGGGCACAAATGAGGGAACAAGCTGGGTTAGATGAGAATGGTAAGCACTACTCATGAAAT
Source organism: Papaver armeniacum (assembly GCA_023531295.1). Classification (NCBI taxonomy): domain Eukaryota; kingdom Viridiplantae; phylum Streptophyta; class Magnoliopsida; order Ranunculales; family Papaveraceae; genus Papaver; species Papaver armeniacum. The sequence continues at coordinate 495,175 of JAJJWW010013329.1, read as the reverse complement.
CTATGTGATTGTATGACCTACATGCCGACATAAACTTGTAAGAACTATAGGAAATGGTCATTGACCCGTGTTCTAGTTCTGTGTGAATGCATTATGAGAATGTATATTTATATCCATCTTTAGAAGAATCTACACCTAACTTCTTAAAACAACTGTGTAGGTACTAGAAACACCATCAGTTAGTGTTATTCTAATGCCTATACACGATCAAGCTTTGAATCCTTGCGTTATTACAACTCCAGCAAGAGGGAACTAGTTCACAATGTCAATAAAGTCCTCTTGCACGTACAATTGAAACACCAGCACTGAGCACATCTGGAAGCTAGGCGTAGAGGTAATTTAGACACATGATGTTGGAATACCAGTAGATATAAAGCGGTGTATAGATCTATCTAGTATATGGAACATGAACTAAATCATTTTTTTTACACCTGAATGTCTAATATGTGTTTCAGCCATTCAATTTGGTGAATGATTACATTGTAAATTGTTCCTAAATCTATTGTAGTTTCAGAGATAAGAATGGTTACAATAAGTTGCAGTCTCAAAATTTGAATTTAAAAATATGGATGGCTTGAAATTCCCAAGTGACCTTAACCCAGCATTCCCAAAGTGACCGAAATTGGCATTCTCGGGTGACAGAACCGCATTCTCAAGTGACAGCTTCAAAGCAGGATCACCTGGAAGTGCTTGATAAGATTTTGAAGTTGGTTGTAGAAAGTGGTAATAGGTTGTCGTTCTATCGAACTTGAGAAGGAATTTTTTAGACTTAAATTTAATCATGGTCTCAAAATATGTGTTTATGGCTCAAAAGATAATTAAAAGGATCAAAAGTGATAAAACAGCCGATTCGCAACAGTGTATATGTGTTACAGAATCTCTGTTACAAAGGAGGAACAGTGGCTAAATACCTAATGCAAGCACAAGTTGGTAAACGATACGCGTCGTCTGTTGAAAAGCGATAGTTCTGCGATCATCCTTGTGCGTCTTATGTTCTTCGTGTTCTTGATGTTGCGCGCAGAGAAAAGAATGTTCAACTCGTGATTTCAGCTTCCTGTTCTCTTCTAAACCTCCCCAAAGTGTACGTCCCCTTTCTTGAACTCCTAACAACCCTTATATACACGACAGGACCAATCAAAACTCGAGAAAAATCCCTCTTTTCCTTCTACAGCAAGTCGCGGCTTTTTCTTCCCTCGGAATTTATTTCTTTCCTTTGGTCCTCTGTTTATTTCCAAACTTCCACCAATTGTTTACAAACTTTCTTTATTACTGATAGAAGCAAATCCTAGGAGAATATATTCTCCCATATCACACGTAACTTCCAAAGATAATGAAAACCAAACCCGAGATAATGCACCTCCCCTTTTTAGCTTCAACTCCGCGTAAATCAAATATTCTTCGAATCTCAAAGCCTTACCAACCCTGTTTCGATGGCACAATTTCCGTGAAAATCTCCGACAAACTGTTACCCAAATCCAATTCAGGCAATCTCAACAACCCGTGAAGCTTCCATCCTCTGTTTTCTTCTCCCGGATTATCTAGCCAATTTGGGTCCATTCCAGCACCTATACCTAGCCTGTTTAGGGCTAAGGAGCAAGCCTAATCAATCTCAGCCCCCTTTAGTCTTCTTGGAACACGATCAAAATACTAACCCTAATTATCCAGCCGCTGCAATCATGTTTCCCGCCAAATTGATATTTGAATTTGGGAAGAAAGGTGATGTCCCCCTATCCAGAGTGGGGGTGCGAATAGCAGCTGCCTTGGGGTGTCATGAGGGTGCCCCTTAGTAATTTGGGTACCCCTTATCCATAGCGAGAGTCCGAATAGCAAGTGTTCTCCGGGCGCAACTTTTCGAGCCGATTTTTCCAAAAATGTTTATTGGCCATAAATACCTACACACATAAAACACCATAATAAGTACAAAAAATGAGCACTATTAATATATAGAATCGAGACAAATTAGACACAAAAATGTGTCTATCAAGTGCCAGTATTTTTTTATTAAAATCTAACGAATTCCTATTGTAGGAAATGGGTTAGACTATTATGAAAAAAAAAGACACATGTCATCTCCTTATTAGTCACTTGAACTGTTATACAAAGTTAGTAAACATTATAACATAATAATCTCTACATTACAAAGTAAATATGAAGTGTAATATGTCAATAGTTAGGAAAAAAATTTAATTTCCCTAATGGACTAAAAGGGTTAGATAAAATACTAACACATTATATAACTGCCTATGGGTAAACATTTTTTTTAGTTAAGGAAATTAGCTCTATTTTTTTTTGTAATGCTTTTTTTCTATATACGTTTTAGTTTTGGGATTCTTATTCTAGTAAAAAAAATATATCCTCCAATAGAAATTGCTAGAAGCGATGAAACTTTTTTGGATTTTTTGTATTTATATTTTTTCTCTCATTTGGATTTTGGATTAACCTCATTTTTGGTTTTTGCTGCTGAAATACCGTGATCATACTATCAATATCGTGTGTGTTTGTCTTTATGTGTACGTGTTTCATACTCATGGATATTTGTTTCAAGACATGGAATGGCAGGACCATGCCTGATTTCATTCAATGTAATGGTCCTTCAAAAATTGGTGTCCTTTTTCATTCAATGTAATGGTCCTTCAAAAATTGGTGTCCTTTTTCATAATCATGAATGAACCGCTCTTATTGTTCCAGATGGAGGACAAAGGCAATGGTCTATCAGCCATTTAGTGCACAGACCGAGGTATATCCAACTCATGGTTTCATTTTTTAGGGCACAGTAATTAGTTTGGTTTTCATTTTTGGCAAGGATGGTGTATCCACGCATACGACGTGCTGTTTTACATACAATAATAGAGCTGCCACGAACCGATGAACGTACACAATTAATCCCCTGAGACAAAATTTGGACCAGCATCCCCTGAGACAAAATTTGGACCAGCTTATCTTATGCTAATGAGAACCATCAGTATCTTAATATCATATCTTGATATATATATATATATCTAGTGCATGTGGTGGGGAGGGAGAGGTAGAAAGAAACGGGTTGCTATGAAAGCACACATTTTTTTATCGTCAAGTTATTTAGAGGAAAAAACATATCCAAATAATTGGTGAGTCACCGAACTAAAACTGAAAATACAAAGCAAAGGAGTGACCAAACTAAAGTTTTTTTTTTTTTTTTTTTGGTATAGAAAAAAACCCAATTGCCGGTATCCACACTTTGAGAAAGAAAAAATTATAATCCAGGTAAGGTATCGTGGGACATTAATAAACAAACCAACTGACACTAGCCCAGTTGTCCAGGGGTTGGACTTCCAACCTACAGGTTGCGTGTTCAATTTCCGCGCTGATCGTGTAAAAAAAACAAAAAGAAAAAGAAAAAACAAACAAACAAACAAACATTAATAAACAAATTATAATTAGCTAAGGTATCGTGGGACGCTCATAGCCTGCTGAGGCGCTGGAAGATATCTTAGCACATTAATAGTTGGTTACGATGCTATAAATTAGCATGGCATGCTAGTGGCGTAAAAGTATCATAGCCAGTTCACACTTTCTATTACGGCTAAGATAAAAGAGAAATACGTCAGGCCATAATCTTTACGTGAGATACGGGAATGCTAAATAATCACATGGCCTTTGACACGGTTTTTTTTATGGCGAGAAAATGGCAAGTGGCGTAGTGGCCTATAATGACGCTTCCATAGCCCGTGGTGGCTTTACGATTAGCCTAATAGGCTGAGATTAAGGGTGCACACGGTACGGTTCGACTCGGTTCTTGACGAGACCGAGTACCTGTACTTCCCTAGCCTCAGTTACAAAATTTTGGACCGGCACCCGTACCTTTGTACCTCGGTTCCGGTACCATTCTAAGACACGTACGGTTCCGGTACCAATCGGTACTTTCTGTCAGAATTTTCCTCAACATTTTCTTTGTTAAACATTTCACATGTGAGGTCTTCTTTCCCTGTTGGTGGTGCGGTAACAGCGCTCTGTATAAGGAAGTTATCTTTCCATTTCATATCCTCCTGAGTCTTTGGTGCTTTCCTTGTTATTGTGACTTGGCATGTTGTTCCGGGCAATACAGTTCCTATTTTTGGACGAACACAGTAGTTTTGATCTTGAAAGCAACACATTCATTGGTTTTGTTGGTTAATTGCAGACAACATGAACTCCGTTTTTTCAATTTGAATGGAAATTTGAGATCTGTGGGTTCAATGTTTAAGAGATTATATTCTCTACTGATACTCATAATTCGCTTTTGGACGTAAAAACCTCTTGCAACCAGTAATTAAAGAAGAGTAAATTAAATGCAATCAAGAATTATCTTAAGAATTCAATTAACCAACAGTTCTATAGCAATATCCCCTTTGATCTTTCTTCAAGTTTGGAGATATTGTCTTGAAGTTGTGGTTGTGATAGAAAATCAAGTGAAGAGTAAACAATTAGGTATGTTGTGAACTAAATTTCGAGAAGCTTCTGTGAATAGATCTAATGGCTATCAGTAGTCTAAATCCAATGGTTATAATTCTTCGGTACATACGGTCCGGGACGGTACGGGACTAGGGCAGGACCGTGTACCTGTACCTGCTTAGCCCCGGTTATTATTTTTTGGACCGGTACTTGTACCCCTTCCTCGGTTTGGTACAAAACCAGGTACGGTTCCACCGGTTTCGGGACGGTTCGTCGGTCCAGCTCGGTTCTTGTGCACCCTTAGCTGAGATCTAAGAGATAATTCAATGAGCTTGGCCTTAGCTGCCACAACTAATTTTGGATTTAGTTAGAACTACTGGCGTAGGGTTTGGCACGTCATATCCTTAAAGGGGAAGTAGCGCTGGCCTTGGAAAACTGCGGTTTTGTAGCAGCTTAGTATGTTTTGCCTTGGCCACGACAGATAAGAGAGGAAAGGTGGGTCCATTACTTATCCACAGGCTAAATAAGTTAATCGACGGTCCAAGGGAGCTTTGGTGGCGTATCTTGGATCTAAGGTAGCGCTAAAGGCTAGCTTAGCGAGCTGCGGCCTTAGATGTCCAAGGAGCTAAAAGTGACAGGTACCAATTCTATAATGTAACAACTTTTTTTTTTTTTGAAACTTTTTGTTTTGTGTAGCTTCAAGCCATAAAAAAAGGCAGGATCACTCCTGCTAATTTTATTTTCTACATGAGTACAGGCAAATGGGTCTGCAATAAAGTATAAGTGTACATCCAATAACATACAGTTTTTCTGATTCATATTAGAGTATACAAAATGCATCCTTTTTTATTTTTATTTTTTTGATGATAAGAGAGGATTTTATTAGAGATCATAAGAATTTAGAAAGTCTAGCAAAGGTAGACAAGAGAAAAAAAAATATTTTTTCCAATTGTTTACAGTGTAAGAGAAGTTGAGCAGAGGACCAAGATATGACAATAGTTTAATTAGCTCCAGTAGCTAGCTCACTGTCAGTCTTAAAGCTGTAATTATCTTCAAAAGTATGACAATTTCTTTCTCTCCAGAGAACCCAAAAGCAGGAATTAAGTCCCATATGATTTATGATGTGGCTGAAAGGGAAGATTTATGATGTGGCTGAAAGGGAATTACACGACCAAGTATGGGAAAAAGAGAATTTGTCTATGGAAATACCCAAGCCCAAAGGTTTACAAGCGTAATAGCCATCCAGATGTTGTTGGCGACCTTACAGTATAGTAGAATGTGATCTTGTGACTATGAGCTATTTCCACAAAGGATGCAAGAACGATAAATATCAATGCCTTTATACTGCAACATTTCAAGAGAATTGAGCTTACCATGTACAACAAACGAGACCAAGAAATTCATTTTATAGGTGGGACTTCGGTCTTCCAAACACACTTGTGTGGAAACCCTTCAATACCTTCTCCTATTACCAAAGAATCATATCAACTGAAAAGTGCAGATTAGAATTGAGTGCCCATCTTCTTGTGTCAGGTAATAGAAATTGCTATCGTATTTTAAGGACAGGTTAAAGTGGAATTTTTTTCATGCCTGATGATTTAATCTCAATGTTGATGTCTAGGGAGCATTATCTGCAGAACACTCAACAACTTCAGATTTGGCATATGATTGCAATTGCTATTATTTCGTGTTTATGGAATGAGAGGAATGTCAGAGCTTTTCAGAATAAAATGAGAAGTGAGATTGCTATTCGTCAGAAGATCAAGTTTACATTATTTACTAATTTAGAGTCTCCTAGCTTTCAAGATGTAATAACTAACTGGCCTAAGTTTTATTTGGTTTTCTTTGACTGCAGATGTAGTTTTGTTATTTCTTCCGGTCATTTCACCTCTCTTTTCTCTTCCTTGTAACCTTTTGAGGAGGTACAAGCCTTTTGATGTCCTCTCTTTTTTGATCAATATATTCATTTTTACGGATCAAAAAAATAAAAATAGAAATCGTTGGCAGCAATGGAACCTTTTTTAGATTTTTATTCTATATATCTTTTTTGTCCTTTCGGATTTTGGCTTAGCCTCATTTTTGGTTTTTGCTGGTGAAATACACTAATCATACGGTCAATATCGTGTTTGTTTGTCTTTTTGTGAACGTGTTTCATACTCAGAGATTTTATTTCCAAGACAAGAAATGGAAGGAACATGCCTGATTTTCTTTCAATGTAGTGGTCCTTTATACCGTTCCAGATGGTCGACAAACGCAATGGTCGATCCAGATATTCTGTACATTTTTTTTTGGGTGAACAGTTATACGTCTATTTTCATTTTTACCAGGTATTGCATGCATGCATCTATTTTCATTTTTTTCATTTTTTTTGGGTGAACAGTTATACGTCTATTTTCATTTTGGTCCTTTGTAATGCATGTGGCAGAGAGGGAGATAGAGAGGTACAAAGAAATGGACCAGCTTATTTTTTCTTCTATTGGTAAATTAAGTTATTTGGAGTTTTGTTCTCATTGATTAAAACCACATAAACAAAATAGCTAAGACAACGTGTTACTATCAACGTATTAGTGGTCCTTTCTTTCAACCTCTCTTCGCCACATGCAAATGGAGATATGATACTGAAGGTTCTGATTAGATTTGGCGACGACTACAGGCATCACTAAATCAAGAACGATTATATCTGTTCTTAAAGTATTCAGCAAGCTCTAATGGCGTCGCTAAATCAGGAACGCTAATATTCGTTCCAAATCATATGACTCGAGATTTCATACTCATAAATTTTTATGTACGTGTTTCATACTCATAGATTTTTGTTTCAAGCCATAGAACGGCAGGACCATGCCTGATTTTCATTCGGTGTAATAATGGAATCCTTTATAATTTGTAATCATGAATGAACCGTTCTTATTGTTCCAGATGGAGGACAAAGGCAATGGTCTACCAGACATTTAGTGCACATTTAGTGCACAGACCTACTAGATATCTTCCATTCTACCGACGAAGCTTCTCTGCGTTAGGATGTCCCAAGTCCCAACTAACTATATCCGTCTCCTTCAAATTGAGTTATGCTCTAAGCAAATAACTTGTAAAAAAGGAAAACATAAAAGCACAAATGAAGAAGAAGATATTGTGCAAATATCCATACGTACGTACCGTTTGATTTTGGAAATGAAAGTGATTTTGGGATTTTGTATGGCGTGGGAGGAACTGAGTACTATATTGATGTGTTAGTTTTATGGTTTATGTCTAAACAAGCATGAAGTGAAAGATATACATTTTACTTCTTATAGATAATTAAGAAACGGATTTTATTCAATAAGAACAAGGTCTAATACATCACTGTCCATATGACTAACTTGAGCCCATGGCCAATACAATCATAGTAGTTCTTACAATCACAATCCGGACTTTTAGATACAAACGGAAATAAACAACACAATGTAAATACTAGGAAACTACTCTGTCATCGCATGACAGTTATTTTAAATTAACAGGAAAGAGGTGAAACACTTAGATTATGGTAGAATAATTTCGTACTTGATTTATCACCATGCACGCATGATACTGTAATATCATGTTTTGCTTAGATAGCGGCGACAGCTGCAGAGTCGGATTCCTTGTTGCAGAATTGGAAGCATGCATCGTCACAACTCTTAGCGGCTTCTTTCACAGATTCTTCTAGTTCACTTACAAGGCCTGTTGGCATCAAAACTGATGAAATTTTTGGCATCCATAATATACATATATATACATTTATTTAACTGTTCGGCGAAAATTAGAATCAAACGGAAAAAAAATGTTCTTCATTTTACCCGCAGTAGATTTGTGGAGAGCCATTATGTTACTGCACACGGATGATGTGCATCCCAACTTGCAAAACTCACTGGTCGCATATGCCTCTTTTGTGTTGGCTTCCTCAACAGTTTCTATTAAGAGTCCAAAACAAAGTTGGTTAAATGAACGAAATTAATCGGTTATAAACATATCCAGTGACTTGTTATTTTTTACATACCTTCTTTCAAAAAAAAAAAATTTTTTTACATACCCGTGTTAAAGAGGGAGTTTAGTGTAGGGTAATCTTTAGGGCACCTGAGCTCAGGGACAATCTTACAATTGCAGCCTGCCGCACAAACTGGTCGAGGAGCACCCGTTAAACGGCAGGCGTTATAGCAGTTTCTTGCCGCCGTGTTCTTGCAACAACTTTTAGCTTCAACTGGAGTCTGCGCAAGGAACAACCCCATTAGGAGTACACCAATCATCACAGCACTGAGAGCAGGTGATTTTCCTTCCATTTTCTTTCTTGAATTCTATATTTCTCTCCTTGAGAAGTTTTGAATATGTAATGTGTTGGTTGATGATTGAAGGAGGAGTTGGGAGGCACTATTTATAGTAGTAACTCTAAACTTCTAAATATCAAAGCTTATCTAACCTCGTCGACTTTTGGTAAGAAATATCTCTAAGTTCAATGCACATGCAGAACGTGAACAGATAATCTGTGGTATGAGTGTTTTCTACCACATATATCTAAAATTAAGAAGATTTTTTTATCAACCAATTGGAATGGTTAGAAGGAAGCGTGACATGACGGCTTTTAAAAATCCATGGATGTCTTTCAATTGCAAAATTTTGGACACTACGAGTCGGTAGAGCAATGCACGCAATAATACCGTGTGTGTGATTTTGTAAACTTATTGTAGTTTTGTGTGCCTGCATTTTTGATTTTACACCGGACTTCGATATCAACTCTTTACTCTTTTTTTTTTTTTTTTTTATTTAGGAAGAGAAGATAAAAGAGATTAAAACATATCAAGATAATGCAATAAGAACAGTTCTTACATGCCAGTTAATTGCAAAATTTTGGACACTAAGAATCGGGAGGAACATTTGGGGTTAAATAACCAATTCCAAACGGTAGATCAATGCACGCAGTAATATCGAGTGTGTAAATGTAAACTTGTTGTAGTTTGGTGTGCCTGGGCATTTTGTATTCCTGGATTGATTGGGGGCCAGACCTTTTAATTGGGGGCCAAGCACTAGATGACAAAAAAGGTCACCCAATCCTAATTTGGGTCACCCCTTATATTTTTTTTTTTTTTAATGGCTAAAATGCCCCTAAGTGATTAGTATTAAGAATTAATTAACTTGATTAGTGTGGTAATTGTGTTTAGATAAAAATCTGATTTTAGGATAAAAATTTGTAGAGATTTTATTTTTGGGTTTTATGTGTTGAGAAGAAGAGGAGAAGTTTTTGAGTGGAAAAATTAGGGTTTTTGAAATGAGTGATTCAAGTGGAGGGAATGAGGGTGGTGAAGCTTCAAATAACAACCATGATTGTGTTGATGGTTATATTGTCTCAACTAATCATATGGATTGGATGTTTGATGAGGAGATGTTAATGGAGGAAGCCATGAATAATGGTGGAAATGGAGATCCTACTCCTCAAAATGAAGGAACCGATACTCCAAATGAAGAACCCGCACCTCAAAACAATCGGAGTAAACCTAATATACTCTTGAAATTGTCTCAATGGTGCTCCAAGGGGTCGATTCATGGTCACTATGGAACTAGCCAAGTGAGAGTCGTTATGGTCGGGGTTTGGATTCGAACGACTCAGAAAGTCGTCGTGAACTGAAACTACCGATAACGACTCAAACCTCGCAACTTTTCCATTTTATGAAAAATCGTTAGGGGCGGGTGATAAACACTGACGACTCTTTATGCTAGGTCATTAAGGGTCGTTAATTTTGTTTGTTTAGAGACAAACGACTCTAAACCCAGAACTCTCAGTAAATAAAAAAACTTAGAGTCGTCATATATGTATTCCTAGAAGGTGACGACCCTATCCCACCATTTCAACTTTTATGTAGAGTCGTTCGGTGTGTTATTTAAAATACTAACGACCCTTTAGCTGGATTATCATAACTTTTGATTTCATAGAATCATTTCATTGAATCATAAAAGGCATACATCTTTCATAGCGATACGTTTGAAGGAAATGAAATACAATAGATAACAACGGTGCACTTATACACCTAATCATAAATGGCGTAATTATACATGGTGCCTTCCAAGATAAAGTAGCAATCGTCGAACTCGAACTTTTTTCCACGAAGCACCTCGTATCGGACATACGCCTTCCCCAACTGAAAACCCCAAACAAAAACATAGTTAGTATTGTTGAAAGCTATCAATAAGTTTGACCTCTTGTTTAAATACTTACTCTAATAGCACCCAACATATTGGGCATGGCTTCCCTTACGGCCTTGATTTCTCTTTTGAAAACTTCACACTCGAAGAATATCTCCTCGAACCGTTCCTTGACGAGTTTCAAAGACCTTGAGTTGCAATTTCCGTCTAACGCCACAAAAACGATGAATACGCGGTTCCACCAAGCATCCGATGTTTGATCAATGTCTTTTCCTAGATCTTCAAAGTGGTTTGTGACTGTTTTCCAAGCTCTCACAATAGCACAATTCTCTTCCGAAGTGTAAGTACTAGTCATGGTGTTTCCTTTTCTTTTTCCTCTTGGATAATAAATGTATGAGAATGAATGTGAAGGTTTAGAATTATGGTTTGGGTGAAGAATGTGAGGTATGGGTCTCTATTTATAGAGATTAAGGACCCAACAATCCACTTTTTGAATTTTTAACCGTTGCCCGACTCAACCACATTTGGTGAATTCAAAATTCACATTAACCGCTTGAAGGATCGTCATTATATATATTTACCAAGTGACGACTCTTGATGATCAAAAGAGTCGTCCATGTGTTTTGTTTATCGACTGACGACTCGTCAAAGAGTCTCTCGTGTTATGTGACCTTTAGAGTCGTTAATATGTTGTTCTCCAAAAATGACGACTCATGCAAAAAATTTCTAACAATCTTTAGAGTCGTTACGTGTGTTTTTACAACGCATGACGACCCTTTATGAAATATAGTTATTGAACCAATATTTGAAGTCACTCATTTTATTGAATCCGAAAAAACATACATGTAGTTGAAATAAAATAGAAGTAAAACACATAAAATTGTTCAATACATCGCCCTAGGGATTCTCTACGAGTTTAATTATATAGGGCGAATTGCCATTCAACTTCCTCCAAGAGAGTGTAGCAGTCCTCGTGCAGAAACTCATGACCGTACCTTAATTCGTATTGGCTCCGACCCAAAGTATACTGGGAAAACAATTTTTTAAATAAGTTAGCGTTGTTGAATAATCATAACCAAATAATTAATTTTTGATGAGAGGCCTATTGATTCACAAACGTACCCTACTCATTCGGTCTTCGTTGGGCATAGCGTCCTTACGAGCTTTCAATTCGTTTCTCAGCAGTACGCATTCATTGTATAAATAAGCGTATCTTTCCCTTATCTGCGTGAGTGTCCTCCTGTAACGATTTCCGCTTAGTGCTTTGAATACCTTAAACACCCGTTTCCACCAAGCATTGGTGTTTTGATCATCCCCAAAGTAAGGCCCTCTTGTTGGGTCTTCGTTACTGGCCACCCATTGCGCTTCCTCAACGGAGTGCTTTGTGAGAGTGGTGTGTGCTCTGACAATAGCAACATCTTCTAGATTATTGAACGGAGTTGGAGCCATTTTTTAGTGTTTGAAAGTGATGGGCGACTGATTTAGGAAGATTGAAAGTGATGGGTGAATAAGTTTGGAAGAGATAGGTCTCTATTTATAGCAAAAATGTACCCAACGGCTAGTTTTTTTTAAAAAAAAACGGTTACTTCTGCAATAACTGTTCCTATTAGTCAAAGTTACCGTTGATTTTCAAATTCTCTCCACTTAGTTCGTCTAGAGTCGTCAAGCTATATATATAAACCGTAACGACCCAAGGTGAAAACTGGGCAGCATGGTTTATATTTGGGAATGTAGAGTCGTCTGTGTATAAAGAGGGTCGTCATTTGTCGAGGAATGGGTCGTTGTTCTGCAAAAATAATGTTGACGACTGTTAGTGTCGTCAACCTGTAAATAAAGATGACGACTGTTAGGGTCGTCGTTTTTACATCTCAGAAATTAACGACTGCTGAATGATATGTTTTTCTTTTCTATGTAGTTGGTTGTACGGGCGAGCTCTCAACCTGAACCCGTCTCTATTATCGGTCCGGATACCTCCCAACACTATATGACCGATTTGGTACGTTTTTAATGTTTGAATCGATGTATATCTTTATGAAATTTGTTTAATTAGTGTTGCATCATGAACGTGACATTGGTTTTGATGTAGACGTGGGAGACAAAGGCTGATGTCAAGGAATGGATTATTTCCAAGGCAAAAGAGAAGATGTGCGTAGTTGTTCAAAGCAAACACGTTGATTATAAGCAAATGGAGATGGTATGCGAGAGAGCGTGGGATAAGGAAGAAAGTCACAAAGGGAAGAACTACAAGTATGAGAAGAAGACGACGAGGGTCTACAAAACGAATTCGAAGAAGATATAATGCCCCTTCAGGATTGTTTTCAAAAGGCATCCTGAAACTAATCTATGGAGGTTGTATAGTATTCCGGATGGTCGTCACAACCATCCTCCACCTAGTACTCTTTTAGGGCACCCAGCATATGCCAGATTGAAACCACATCAAATGGAAAAGGTACGACAGATGAAGCGATGTAGGCCCCTTCAGATCCTAAATGCAATAAGAGCGGAGGATAAGACAAACTTGTCTATTATTTCCACCATCTACGCTGCGAAAGCAACGATCAGGAGAACTGAATGGGATGGTAGATTAATTATGCAACAATCGAGTGGTTGGCGAAAAACTTAACTACGCCATGCAAACAAGGGTGGGTCCTACGACAAAGTGACACATATTTTTCTTGCCCATCCTAGGATGGTGGATTTGGCTCAAGTGTTTTTACCAGTCTTGTTCATAGATTGCACCTATAAGACCAACAAGTATAACATGCCGTTGTTGAACGTGGTTAGTCATACTTCGGATAAGCAATCATTCACCGTGGCATGGTGCTTTATGGAAAAGGAAGAAATAGAGGACTATGTTTGGGCTTTGGAACAAGTTCGGTTGATTTACCGAGGCGAAGGCACACCGCGGGGTTATAATTACGGATAGGGATTTTGCAGTCATGAGTGCCGTTCGTCAAGTTTTTCCACATGCTCAACATTTTCTTTGTACGTGGCACATCCAAATGAATATTTTTTCTAATTGCAAGAATCGATTCAAAAGATCAAGCCTGCAAAGGGTAATCAACGTTCCAAGGAGGAAGACGAGCGTCTAAGTAAACTTTCAAAAAAAAGAGAAAGCCGAAGAGAAAATGAAAGAAAAGGAAAAATATGTCAAGATGGTGATCTATGGGAGGATTTCGCAAAGATTGGGACCATTTGGCTCATTCGAAGACCGAAGTAAAGTACTATGCAAATCTTCAAAAGTTTATTGATGATTGGAGTACGGATCATAAGAAGGTTGTCGATTATTGCCTAGATACATGGTTGAATCCTTGGAAGGAAAAGTTTGTTTATGCATGGACCAATAAGTTCAAGCACTACAAAAATGAGTCCACGAGTATTGCAGAACAGTCCCATGGACGTTTGAAAAAAATTCTTCAAGAGAACACTGGTGGGGTAGTTACGGTACAGGAAGCTATTCACGAGCACGCCGAGGATGACCTAAGCAAGATAGTGACTCAGATGGAGTATAGTAAGGACCGTTTTTTGAAGCAATACATGGAAGACAAAGAATTGCTACGTGGGGTTTCGCACCAAGTATCATGGTGGGCAATAAAGCATATGATGACTGAACTTAACAAATTTCGAGCGAAATCTTCCGATGGAAAAGTCATTAAATGTAATTGTACAACTGAGACGTGGCTTGGCCTCCCGTGTAAACATAAGCTCGGTGGGTACAAGGGCTCATTCCCATTGAAGATATCGATCCTTTTTGGAAGCAACTTGGGTTCATCCCAAATCCCACAGGAGCCGCTGATGAACAATTTGGAGACCTTGAGATTGGCAAGTATATCAATGAGAAATATCGAAAAACGAATTGTGCAGGAAGACAGATACTGGTTTCTAATTTGTGGCCGGCTGCCCGCAAGAGCTTGGGAGTTGAAGAAGAGCCAAACAAACAAAAACCAACGGGTAGACCCACAACTAAAAAGTCTTTTAGAGAAACCGTGAAAGCGGCAAAGAGTTGCAAAAGCGACTTGTCACGTCATCAGTATGTCCAGTGCGAATATACGGAGTATGAGAACTCTTTCGTACCCAAGGCAAGGGGGCCGCCAAAGGAAGACATGGATGTTGTAGACCATGTGGTCGGTACCCAGCAAAGCCAAACGAGCGGAATGGTGACGATACGAGGAATAAAAGGTAATCCGCGCACCCCTAGAGATTCCCAAGGAAGACCACATCGTGTTGCTTACACTTTGTATAAAGAGTATACTGACCAACTTCCTCACGTCATCTTGGATCACCTTCTATCCACCGACGACGTCGACGGCGATGGAAATTGTGGTTACCATGTTGCAACGGAACAATTAGGGCATTTCGACGAGGCCGACGAACTTAAGCTCACCCAAATCGAATATGCAAGAAAAAAAATGGCAGAAACACTAGTTCAGGACAAACAACTATATCTGAAAATGCTCATGGAAGGAGACCAAAAAGAGAGGGAATTGAAGTTTAGGGAGTTGGTTTCAAACGTGAAATGGAGGAAGGGGTCCAAGAAGGCCGGTTATAAGTTTTGGATGCAAATGCCTTTTGGTGGCCAACTTTTGGCGGACACATTCACTTGTGTAGTAATTGTATTCAGAAAGGCTTCCCTGAGCCTCTTGTATGTACGTACCTTCCAAAACTAGGTGCGAGACGGAGATAAAGAAAAGAAGAATTGTAATGGCACATGTCAACGATAACCATTACATAGGCTTGAAGATTTCCGAAGAATGTCCTCTACCACGGGTGTATGGTGATTGGGGAGAGTACACCAAGGAGTGGACAAACCAGTATGAGTATGGAATGAACATTTGGAATGCTATGGACCCAACCCCGGTTTACTTAGACTTGGGAAATGAATCGTGAGAGAAGATGTTTATTCTAAACAATGCATTGCATTTTGAAGCATACTTTTTCATAATGGTTGTATCTTCTACCCAGATATTTGTATTTCGAAGAATGCTTAATCAATACAATGCGTTTTATCCTTTTATCCTAGTTGGATTTAGTTAATTTGAATTATGTTTTTAGTCGTCAGCAATATATACACACACCTTAACGACCCTAACTGTAAAATTTGCTAGTCTCCTGGATGTTTTTGCGCTTAAAGGTCGTTATACATATAAACATCCAAGTTAACGACTCATACCTTAGTATGTTTTGCAACAATACAGTCGTCATCCATATATACATAAACATAAACGACTCTAATGTTAAAATTTGACAGTCTCCTGGATGTTTTCCAACTAAGAGTCGTCATCTCAGTTTACATAAACATTAACGACACTAACCATAAAAATTTGACGGTCTCCTGAATGTTTATATACTAAGAGTCGTGAAGCTTATATACATACAAAGCAACGACTCTAGTTATACGCCTTGAGTCGTCATCATTATAGTGTATACATGGACGACTCTATAAGAAAACCCCCAACGGCTTTTTTTGTATACACTTTTTCCCAAAAAAAATAGCCGTTGGTAATTATTGTATATATAGAGGAACACTTCCAGGAGCAAATTCAATTGAAAACCACCTCAATAATGGCAAATCCTTCATCAACCCCCAATTCAATTGATAACATACTTAGAAGATGCAAGCGACCAACCAAATCAATATTGGCAATGGAAGAAGAGATACGCAAAAAAACATGCGACCTACTAAAAACATGCGCCATATCCTACGAAGGAAGAAGAAGAGTTGCGCGAGGCTAAACGACGAGACCAAGAACAATCCCAACTCCGTGAAAGATTCAAGCAAGTCGAGGAAGAGACCGAATGGGTTAAAAATTATTACATTGTCAAGGATCTCCACGAAGAACATGAACGTGATAGTATATTTTGGAGCCAAGTTGGTTCGGGTCCTTTCGTTAATAACAACAACAAACACGATATCCTTACTTGCCGTCCCACATTAGTCATAGGACGATTCTTGTTATGAAATGGTGCACCAAGTACAACGAGTTTCTCGCGAGGCACAAAGGGGATAGGTGTCTTTGCTCGGTGCCGCATATACCAAATGGAGAGGAGAGCCTTTTATCACATTGAAGCCGCCATGCTAGTTGAATCTCGCACTTTGAAACATGAACAACAAGTAATGTGTTCAAAGGAATATCCACCTTCTAATTAATATTTAATATGCTACAATTCCAAGTTTCCTTTCAATCGAGATTCAATTTATTTTAATGAACAGTCGTTATCTCGGTTTGTTAATGCAGTGACGACTATACCTAAGTCGTCATATGACTTATTTTGCAACAACCTGCTCTTGAGTCGTCAACACCTTTGATAACTTAGTCAACGACTCACGTTGTGATTTTCAAAAAAAAAACGACCGTTGGGATTTTCTTCTATATAATACCACCCCATCCTCTAGAGAAAATAGCCCAAAACCATTCGTTTTTCCACCAAACTACGTAATCTTTCAATTGCAATGGCTGAATGGGAACCGTATGAAGATTTGTGTCTCGTTAAATCGTTTGCTAGTACCTTTCGTGAACGTCCAAATGAAATCTATTCAATGTTTTGGAAGAGAGTTAAGGAGTTCTTCTACGGGCGTACCGCGAATCCTAATAACCGAAAATGGAGAGACTTGGCATTTCGATTCAACTACATTAAAAGTGCAATGAGAGAGTATGTAAAAGTTAGAAATATGGTGTACGACCATCATCCACGAGCTCCTCTTAAGGAAAAAGTGAGTAATTCGTTAATATTTATACTTTCCTCATCCTTCAACGTTACTAACATATAACATTCCTCGTTTAATTTCAGCTGGAACGTTTCAATGGGTTATGGACAATACGTAATGGGGATACTAAGTTCATTCACCACAAAAAATATACAACGTTGTATCGTCGAGCGCGAAGGTTCATTGACGAACATTTGATGTGTCAAATTCAAGAATACCCATATTAACTTATTAAGTTTGTAATAAATCGTCAATATATCCCATATAAAAGCAACGACTCACGTATACCGTAAGATGTATTTTCCGGATTTAATACACATGTATCGTTAGTCGTTAATGACTCTAGCATTTGATACCGCTAACGACTCTAGTCATAGAAAATATGGTTCATCTCCTGGATGTTTTCTGACCTAGAGTCGTCATTAGTTTCCATATACTAGATAACGACTCTAGGAATAGAAAATATGGTTCATCTCCTGGATGTTTTCTCACCTAGAGTCGTCATTAGTTTCCATATACTTAATAACGACTCTAGGCATAGAAAATATGGTTCATCTCCTGGATGTTTTCTGACCTAGAGTCGTCATTAGTTTCCATATACTAGATAACGACTCTAGGAATAGAAAAAAAACATCAGTCTTCATTTCCCTCTGAGTCGTTAGACTTTTAATTGAAACACATAACGACTATGTGTATCATAAATAGAGTCGTTACACTGCTACAGACCATAGATAACGACCCTAGGTCTATCACAGTATATAATCTTGTCTGCATTAGAGTACTACATTATTCTAACAAACATACTAGTAAACATCCTTCTTAAAACAAAGTAGTTTCAACAAACCAGCCAAACCAAACACATAAGTAGTTTCAACAAACACATAAGTTCAAGTTATAAAGTAACATCTCAAGGAGACGGAGACGGTAACATCTCCTCGAGTAAAGACCACCATCTCGACCTCGACCTCGACCTCCTCCTTACTTCCCTGACCGGGAAACTTTCCGGCTTTTCTTAGGAGGAGGACCCTGAGTTTCACCGGCCCCTGGGGAACCACCATCTTCTCCTGCCTTGTTCATCATGATGTTGGCTACTTTGCCCCTGTTCACCACCTTGTTGTGCTCGGCTACGTGTTTTCCGGGTCCTCTTACCTTCCTTGGCCAGCTCAGCAAACATCTTCTTTGCATTGGGATTTTCAATGTGTGTGCAACAATCAGCGTACAGACGTTGCTTCGCAGGCTCAATCACTTCCCCTTTGTCAGCCGAGCAACAAAAAGCCTTGACAAAAAGCTTCATTCGTTCCCTCTATATATATACATTAAAAAAACAATTTTAATGAACTGACGTATATTTGTATGTAAATGAATAACACAATTACACAAATAAATACTCACCACTAGTTTAAGAATGGTAGTATCATCTCTACCGTCAGCTTGAGAAGAAGATGTGGATGCTCTGTTGGTCCTCCTACCCGTAACCTGATCGATCCGTATTACCCTACCATGGGAGAAGCCTTCGTACCATTGATAGTAATCCGTTGTTGCCTCGTAACCTTTATCCACATGCACCCAAAATGTGATGTCTACGAGGCTAGAATGTCTATCATTCCAATGCTTGACATCGATTCTGCGGAGTTCGTAAACCACTTTTATTTCAGCCTTGCTTAGGCCTCACATTTGTTCAAATTGTGCTTGAACGGAGGTACATCGTCTTCATCGGGTGAATCTTGAACAAACCCAAGTTGACGCATGATTCTCAAAGGATTGTACATTGAAAAACCGTTGGGATGAAACAAAGGGCCATGGTAATACACGACATCTTCCACTGCGCCAACTCTAGCATCCTTGCAAGGAGTAAAGATTACCTCTTCGCCGTGATGTTGTCAAGTTTTTTACGCATTTCTATCAAGGCATCAGTTTGTTCCTTATCCCGAGAACCGGAGTACACCCAACGGGTTCCTTGACTACCTGGCTCCAATTTGAGTTGATTTTCACATCTTCATTGTCTTTGAACAAATGAGGGGAAATGATCATAAATCCACACCTATTTTAAACAATCAAATAAACATAAAAATATATCGAAGGAAAAAAACATACTAAAAGAAGACAACTTTCATCAATCCAAATACCTGGATTAGAGCCAAATTCCCATTAATTTGAGAAGTTCGTTCGCGAGATCCCAGGGAAAGCTCGACCATTCGTGATGTGCAACTATGGCAGTCCCCAAGAGTACTTGTTCACATCTTCTAAGGGGTCCAAAAGTGAAGAAGGTTGGCGCTCACCCTGTTACCTTTGCTGTCGGGAAATACAACCGATGCAAGGACGTACAACAAATAAGCCGCCGCCGCATAACGACATTCCATATCGTAGAGACCTCCTTTTTTTCCTTCTCTCATGTACCCGGCAAACATCTTCCTAATGTCCACAAGTTTGAACTCTTTCTTCGGTACTTAGCTCCCGGCACGAAAAGCCCATCAGTCTTCTCTTTATCCCAGCCAAACAAGTTCTTGGTCCATGTATAAATTTGATCCCAACTAGGCCTTCTCTTGAAATTCTCACCGGTTGATTTACCTTCGACTGCACCCCTAATATCTCGTTTCGCATCATCGAGTCAATGCCATCTCGCCAAAAGGAAGTTTGAATGTGTCGACTTCGACGTAATACCTTTCACGAAACTAGATACTGCGACCTTGTCATACGCAATCACAGAGTTCACAACGGCATTGTACAAACCGGAGTTTTCAACATATTCTTTAACTCTTGCACATTCACCTTCTAGCGGCCACAACTCCATTTTCTTAAAAGAAGATTGGTGCCTGAAGAGACGTGCGGCATTCTTATGATCCTGTAAAAAATAAACAAATAAGTATTAAAAACATATTAGAAAAGTAATATCAACAAACTAATCATATAGCAAGCAAAGTTGGGATTCTTACGATTGTCTCATAGATGGTATGAGCCCACGATCCAAAGATATCCAAATAGAACTTTGCCCCGTCTCTAGGTTCTCCTCTTGGTTTACCATTTCGAAGAGGCTCCAACATCAAACGATTAGCAGGAACGTGTCTCGCGCTGGGTGCAATATCAGTTCCATCCTTCTTAACCCTCTTTAACGGCTTCGTCTTTGCATCCTGTTCTTCAGCTTCTACATCTTTTTTACCATCATCCTCTTCATCATCCTTACCACCACCATCATCCCCTTCATCCTCTTCCTCCTCATGACCACCATTATTACCTCCATCCCCTTCCTGCTCATCATCATCACCATTACCATCATCAGAATCATCACCACTAACATTACCTTCATCATCATTGTCACTCTCTACATCCTCTTCACCTCGTACGGGAGGATCTTCTTGTATCTCCTCTTGTTGGATTTCTTCTTCTTCACCACTACTGCTAGCGAAAATAACATGTGAGTCTGATTCTGATGAATCCGACAACTCATCACCTTTGTCTCTTGGTTCGGTGATAGAAAATGATACCTCACTCGGCTTCTTACCGCGTAATGGACCAGCAAGTAAGAATTTATCATGGCGTGGAGGTTTGGAAGGTGGATTATCGTCATTGGAACCTTGCCTTTGGTTCTGCATTAGGTTTCGAAACAAAAAAACCAAAAATAACCCAACAAGACGTCAACTTTATGGTTATCAGATCAAGAGTCGTCAATACGATAATCTAAAACACAACCGACCCTCGAAGCATTATTGTGACGACTCAAAGTAATATGTTGACGACCCTGTCAAATAACAAAGGGTCGTCAAAAAGACGATAACGATCCTACGTTTTGGGTTGACGACTCTAGGGCACATACCTAAGTGACGACTCAAGGGGAAATGAGATGACGACCCTTTCAATTTTTGGAACAGAGGGCTGTTCGAGTTCCAACTAGAGTCGTTAGTGAATAAATAAGGGTCGGCAAACAAGAGTCGTCATCTTCAACATAAAAGATTAACGACTCTATTCTAGGGCAAAATTCACCGAAGTAGCAGAATAAGGGTCGTCACCTTCAACCTAATAGGCTAACGATTTTTCATAAAAGAAGCATGCAAATGAAAAGTCGTTAGGGGTATCCAAACAGACCGCTAACGACCCTTTAACTGAAACCGCAAAATTTCAGTTACCACACTCAAATTCGCAATCAAAACACAACAAAAAAACGCATAGAAGGTGGGTTTAACTTCACATACCTTCTAATTGGACCCATATCTTCTTTGGGTTTCGATTTTTGGGGTTTTGGGGTTCTTCCCACGATTACCTTTCCTTTGACGGCGTCGAGGAGATTGGGGATTTGACGTTCTTTGCGAGCGGTCTGTTTTGTACGAGCCATGTTTGAAGAAGGTAATCGTCGATTATCTTCTAACATCGACGATGAATCGGTTGAAGAAAAAAAAATCGTTTGGGGTCGTTAATGGTGGTTGTGGAGAGGAAGAGGAGAGGAGAAGAAGAAGGGAAGAAGAAAAAAAAAGAAACAGATTTTTTTTTTGTTTAGTTTAGGGTAAATTAAATGGGGGCCTAATTATGATTTCAAATTAGTGTTAACTGGTTTTTAAGATTTGTGTTTAGTAAAGGGCAAAACAGTCTTTTCAATATCGGATTAATATGCCCCTCAAAAATTTGGGGTGGAAATAAAATATCATGGCCCCCAATTAAAAGGTCTGGCCCCCAATCAATCCAGGTTTGTATTTTATGCGTGACTTTAATATCAACTTTTCTTTTTTATTCGAGGAAACTAAAAGAGATTAAAACATATCAACATGATGCAAAAAAAAAAACAGTTCTTACATGCCAGTTAATTACGAAGTCCTTAAAAAGGTGGGAATGTTATAATTGCCCTTCATATTGAAGGACTTGGGACAAATACCCTTAAAGGACTTTACAAACACCCCTAATGGCATAATTGAAATTATTATTAAAAACTTAATTTCTATATTTCCTAATTTAACCTTTCTATCTTATTTACTTTCTTTTTCTGTTTCTAATAACTCAGTCTCAGACAAATCTCAATCTCTATCGCTCCCACCACCGCATTCTCCGTCGCTCTCACCACCACCATCATCTCGATAGTATCCTATACAACTAGCACCACCACCTCCGCTACGTACGTCACTACTATCAGCAGACCTCATCTTCTTCTTTGTATTTCAATTGAAATCAGATTCACATAGATCGAGAGATTTGATTTCTTTGGTTTCGATTTTGGTAATTGAATAATAGTATAAGTTTTGCATGTTCAATTCATCGAAGCTCAAGACGGATTCAGTTCTTATGTTCATTTATTTTTGCATTCGATTTTCAAAATCAAATTTAAAGAAATCTGAGTAATTTGATTTTTAGGTTTCATTTTTGGGTAATGTTTTATTTTAAAGATTTGCACGTCTAATTAAGTTTTTATGTGATTATTTTGATCTCCAAATTGCTGATTGTATGTTCTTGTTAAATAAGATTAAGAATTTGTTTGAAATGGTCGATGATATTGAACAGATTGTTTGAAAAGTAGAACTCATAATTAGATCGAGTAGTGATTCTTGGACCAGCAACAAGTAACTCCATCTTTGTTTCTCGGGAAGTTAAAATTGTTTCATTTTGTGAATTTTTCATAATTAATTAATTTGTATTAGAATTATTGATTCACCGATAAAAATGTTTGGTTTTGTAATGTTTTCATAATTTGATTAGTATTCATTTATATTGGTTATTATTGATTAATTTGACTCACCAATTGGAGGCTAAAAGGGAAATCGGTGGTGGGGAATTTAGATAGTCAGAAATTGATACCAGAAATGTGGTAGTTGGTCTTCTTTGTTCAACCTTACATTGCAATTTATAAAGGCTTGGGCTATTTTGTAATTTTATAGTTTAATGTTTAGAGTTTAAGCTAGTTAAGATCTCCCCCAAAATGTTTTCACTGTGTTAAGGTAGGCATATCGTGCTATCATCTAAATTAATATATTTTGTCTAATGAATGCGTGAGGTTGAAAGTATGTTGAAAATGTTGAATTTTCTTTTGCAATGTTGCAGTTAAATGAGTTGTGGGTTCTCTTTCATTGTTCACATCTAACTGCAAGGTTCAATAGAGTAGATTCTTAACATCCTAACTTTTTTTTATTTCAGGTTAACATAATCTGAGAATTCCCTTTTGCTAGGCTGCCCACGATCAACGACATGATTAAAATCCTAATTCCGCACCCAGTAGGTACTTACCATAATAATTCATACTTCATATATTCTTTTATAAGTTATCTTCTGTTCGTAAGAGGTGCTGTTGCTTTATAAGAACTGATGAGACTGAAATCAATCTTGAACTGAAAGTGGTGATGCAGTGGCCAGATCAAGAAGTGGTTTGTAAGATGCAAATGGCAAGTGACTGGTACTGGTAAAGATGCAAGTACAGGAATTAAAGTTTTGGTGATGCTGCAAACGCAAAATTGCAGCTGTTGTTGTTGTTGTTGGAATTGAGCTATAAGTTTGTTGAACAAGGTTGCAGTTGGTGAAGAAGTGAACAAATAAGAGTTGAAATGCAGAACAGTTTGTTGTTGCAGCTGAAGCTTGGTGAATTGAGCTGGATTTGCATATCGGTTGTTAAGTTGAGCTTACGGATGGATGCTCAACTAATATATGTCAGTTAGTTTTTTCCAAACCAGGTATCTTTTTATATGCATGTTACCTTGTGTTATGCATGAACCTATGGTGCAATGGTAGCACAACTGACTATATGTCAAAATATGTGTATTCGAATCACACTAGGTTCACTCATTTATGTATAACTTTTCTTTGTTGGAGACAACTTGTGCTAGTTGCCTCCATATATGGAGACAACTTTTGCTAGTTTCCTCCATATTTGTAGACAACTTCGTGCTAGTTGCTTTCACTCTTGAAGACAACTTCGTGCTAGTTGCCTTCACTTTTGAAGACAACTTGGGTTAGTTTCCTAAGATTCGGGGACAACTTGAGCTAGTTGGCTCCATTTTCTTTTGCAACTTGTTCCTATACAAAATTTAATAGAGATAACTTGAGCTAGTTCTCTCCACTTTTGGAGACAACTTTAGCTAGTTGCCTCCGATATGGACACAACTTCAGCAAGTTGACTCCACATGGTGGTGGTGGTCGTTGACGACGATAGTGGTTGACGGCGACGGTGGGTGGCGGTTATTGGCGGCGGCGGTGTGATTGGTGGTGGACAGTGGTGGTGTTGGTTAGCGGTGGTGGTCGTTGGCGGTATTGGTGAAAGTGGTGGTGGTTGGCGGTGGTGGACAGTGGTGGTGGTGGTTGGCGGCGGTGGTGGTGGTTTGGGGTGGTGGTCGTTGGTGGTGGTGGTTAGTGGTTAGCCGTGGTGAACAATGGTGGTTTGTGGTGGTGGTCGTCGGTATTGGTGGTTGGTGGTGGTGGTCCTCGGTGGTGGTGGGCCGCAGTGGACAGTGGTGGTGGTGGTTGGCGGTGGATAGTGGTGGTAAGCAGTAGAGGTAGTGTTTTTTTTTTTTAATATTGGTTAGTGGTTTTGTATATACACTACACAAAAGAGGGTATTTTAGTAATTATTAAGTTTAGGGGTATAATTTAAGTTAGAAAGAGTATTTTTCAGAGCGTCTCATACTAGGGGTATATAGATAATATTCCCATTAGCAAATTGAGCTGGGATTGGAGAATCGAGGTTTTCATTGTAATTCATTTGTAGAGAAGACAGACGATGTTTCCTTAGATAAGTTAACACCACTCAGTCTTAGTACCCTTAGATGGACTAACTCTTTTTTTTTTTGATGCAAAACGAGAATTTTAATTAATTAAAAATAGAGGACATGTCCGACATCAGATAGGACTCAATAACTTCATGGGGATTATTTGTCCAAACCCTGGATATTCTATGTTGCCTGCAATATTTTGCAAGTTTGTCAGTTGTTTTATTGCAACTCCTAGGAACAAAAGAAACAAACCATCTAGACAAAGAGTTAAGTTTATATGTCGCATCAAGCAAGATAGCTTCGCTTTCCCATGATAAGGCTGGAGACGCATTATTGATATAGTTTTCTATTCCTTTAAGATCAGTCTCCACAACAACTTCCTATTATGTTGTAGAAGGCTATTATGTTGCTCTCTACTATAAAGTTTTCCTAGATATATAGAAAATTTTATAGCCTTTTTTTCCACTGTTTGAGGTGCAATCTTCAAATGTTGGAAGTGCACGTCACATCTTGTATTCTAGATGGTCCAAGTAACCACCATTGTTGTGTTCATCCAATCACTGGGTAAATTCTGTTGCAGACTGTGTTGCATCCAGTTTTCAAAAAGCTCTGCCACTGTGTTGTGTATTCCTGACAGAATTGACGATCCTCCAGGTATTAGCATCCAAACTGCCCTTGAGAAAGGACAACAGAAAAGAACATGCATCACAGTTTCTTCGAATTGGTTGCGAGAGAGGGCATTGACTGTCGATATAATGACCTGACCAAGATAATGTTTTATTCGCGGCCAAGTTTGAATCTTCCAGAAACTCTTCCATTCAATCTCTGTATGCTGTATTATTGGAGAAGTATGTAGATCTGTTAAACTCTCTTCATACAATTTTTTATAGGCTGATTTTAACGTGAAAAGTCCATTATTAGTGAGCTTCCAAATCAGTTTATCTTCAACAAAAGAAGGAATTCTCATCTGCATTATTAATTCTGCTCCGTGTTCTGCCTTGTAGAATTAGATCCTGAACCCAGACAAAGGACTCATTGTCTGTATTGCCTTCCCTTGGAACTGGTGGTACATCAAGCCCTAACACCCAAACATCTATCTAGATTTTTATCTTATCTCCCTTTCATAGTCTCCATTGGTTATTTTGTTTGATAAAGCCAATTTGTTCCTGAAAACCCTTCCAAGCCCATGAACAGTTTAATTTGACAGTTGCATGAAGAAAACTTGTACATGAGAAATATTTTGCTTGGACAGCTTTCCCCCACTGTGTATCAGTATTTGTGCAAATCCTCCATGCTTCTCTAACCAGTAGAGCTTGGTTTAATAATTTCAAATCTCTGAAACCTTGGCCACCACAGTCTTTGTGTATCTTCAGACTTTTCCATGAAGTTACATATGTGCCTCTTTTATCCTCAAAACCCCACCAGAAGTCTCTCTGTGCAGCCTCAATTTTGTTGATAATTTCTGTAGGGATCTGAAAGCAGCTCATTGAATAAGCTGGAATGGTATTAGTAACTGTTTTTACCATCAGTGATTTACCACATTGGGACATGGTTTTACCATCTTATGATGAGAGTCTATTCTTGACTCTGTCATATAAATGAGAGAAAGACTCTTTTTTCTTTTTACCAATAATAAGAGGTATACCAAGGTATTTCTCAGTTGGAAGCATCATAGGAACTTTTAATCTTCTCGTTAGGATTCGAAGAAACCTCCAAGGAACCTGCTCACTGTAGTGCACACTAGATTTAGCAAAGTTCACCATTTGACCTGAAGCTTTCCCAAAATCTTCAATAATCTTTAACACATTATTCACATTATGTAAATCTGCTTTCAAGAACAATAAGCAGTCATCCGCGAAGAACAAGTGTGAAATAGAAGGAGCATTTGGTGCAATTTGAATACCTTCTATGAGACTCTGAGATTCTACATGATACAGTTGTCTTGAAAAAGCTTTCATGGCAATTATGAACAAATAAGGTGATAACGGATCACCTTGTCGAACTCCACGTGTTGGTTGATATGCAGTGCAAGGGGCTCCATTGAGAAGTATAGATATCCTTGTAGTGGTGATGCATTGTGAAATGAGATTACACCATTCATGAGAAAACCCCATCTGAAGCATCACATCAATTAGAAATGACCATTCAAGCCTATCAAAGGCTTTAGCCATATCTAGTTTTAAAGCCAAGAACTTAGTGTCTTCTTTCTTATCCTTCACAGTATGAATTATCTCTTTTGAAAGTAGGATATTATCCGAAATTTTTCTTCCCGGAACATATGCTGCTTGGAGTGGGGATATGAT
This sequence comes from Papaver armeniacum, assembly GCA_023531295.1. Taxonomy (NCBI): domain Eukaryota; kingdom Viridiplantae; phylum Streptophyta; class Magnoliopsida; order Ranunculales; family Papaveraceae; genus Papaver; species Papaver armeniacum. Next base: position 467,933 of record JAJJWW010013329.1, on the reverse strand, counting down.
CTTACACATTAACTTCTTCATTCTTGAAGACATGATCTTTGAGATGATCTTATAAGATGTATTGCACAACGCTATTGGTCTTAAATCAGACGAAAATTGTTTGTTTTTCGTCTTTGGGATTAGAGACACATTTGTAGAGTTTAAACTTTTTAACAAGAAACCTGTACGGAAGAATTTTTGAACTGTCTCCACCACATCTTTTCCAACCAGCTTCCAATGGATTTTAAAGAAACCTGGTGGAAAACCATCTGGTCCAGGTGCTTTCCAAGATTTCATTTCTTTTAGAGCTTTGAAAACCTCCATATCATCTGGTAACCTCATTAACTCCATATTATCTTCTTCTGATATTGTTTTTGGGATGCATTATAATAGTTGTTCATTTTTCTCTGTATTCATACTGGTATGCAAATTCCCATAATACCTTGTCAGCAAATCCTCCAATTCTGGCCTCTTTGTGCACCAAACGCCATTTTCATCTTTTAGGGTTGTGATATTATTTTTTGACCGTCTTTTGTTTGCTTTTGCATGATGGTGCTTTGTATTTCTATCCATATCCAGATAATAATCGTCTCTGGCTTTTTGTCCCCAATATTCATTTTCTATTTGGTGCCAATGCTCTATTTGATTTTCCAACTGCTGCACTTGATGTGTAGCTTCAACATTTTCATTGTCTTGCTGGATTGCTTCAATTTGCTGATGCAAGAGAAAAATGTTGCTTTTTATATTCCCAAACTTCTCCCTGTTCCACTTTGATATGTATTTTCTAGTTATGATCAATCTTTTGGACGGTCTGAATGCATAAGAACCATTTATTTGGTGATTCCACGCAGCTTCAACTTCAAGTTTTAAAGAATCATCTCTTTCGTAACATTGAAAGTACTTCCAGTTACGTTTTATATCACCCTCAGAGTGAGAAGAATCAAACATAATAGGACAGTGATCTGATCCTAATTGAGGAATATGTATAAGTTTAGCATCCGGAAAATGAATTATCCAATCTGCATTTGTGAGTACTCGATCGAGTCTTGAACGATGAACTCCAGTACCATGACATTAGAAGACCATGTGAAAGATTTTCCAGTATAGCTCATATCTTCTAGCCCTGCTTCTTGTATTAGACTAATATAAGGAGAGTCCCTTGATATAGAAGTACTTGAAGAAGAAACATTAGAAGATAATCTACCCAAATTGTTTGAAGATGATCTTGCTTCATTAGGGAAAACCAAGTTTAAATCACCAATAATAACCCACGGCTGTTGAACTGTTGCACTGATATTTTTGATGTAATTCCATTGCTTCTCTTTGTTGTTTGGATATGACGATCCATACGTACAGGTTAGAAGCCAAATTGGTTTAGAGAGATCATCCTGCACAGAACAGTTAATAATCCAAGAATCCCAATTGATAATATTTAAATGGAAGCCATCCTTCCATAATAATATAATCCCACCTGCTAAGCCGCTAGAAGAGATCAATTTATGATTTGGGTAATTATAGCGCTTAATCAGCTTTGCCATTTTGTCAGCACCTATTTTAGCTTCTGAAATGAAGACTATATCAGGGTCATATTTAGAAATAAGGTCCTTTAGATGGTCTCTAGTTTTCTTTTTAACAAAACTCTGACAATTCCAAGCTATAATTCTCATGTTGCTAGTGGACTTAGATGTATAGTTTCTTAAACAAATATAATAGAGAAAAACCAAAGAAAATTTTTTTCCTTGTAAAAAATGATCTAAAAATAAAACAGGAGAATGTATAAAGAAATAAGATTTTACCTCAATAGCATATTCCCCTTGATTGAGCGTCTGATTCTTCCCATCCTCAACACAAAGATTTTCATTTCCACCAGTCTCCATCTCATTCATTGTTACAGCATTTGAGTTTGCCATGAAATCACCCATTGCCCCACCATGAACAGTAATTATAGGTCCTTGAATAGAAGGGTTAGATCCATCTCAGTTTGGTTTCTTGCTCTTTTAACAGACCTCTCCTCTTCCACAACTTCCATTGTTACGCCATTTTGTGCAGCTTCCCCTGAATCTTCATCAATCACAGCAGTTTCAGCTCCAGCATCTTCGTTTTTCTTATAATGTTCTTCATACTCCTCAACTGTCATTGATCTTTCACGCAGAAGTTCAGCAACTTCCTCACAGATATTATCATCATGATCTATTATGTAACATTTTGGGAAAAGGCTGTGAGGTTGCTTCAGCCAATGATATATGATCCATACCGGTTCACCGTGATTAGAATTCCACCATTCTTCCCTTTTCAGCGGTTCAGTTAAATCAATATCTACACGAGCAGTGATCATGTTTCCTGACCTTGGTCTGCAGTTTTTTGGTTCTATGGAGATTTTTGTCCCCAAGTCTTCAATTGCTTCAGTAATGACAGCTTCATGATGATGCTCTAGGAGCAAGCCCTTAAACTGAACACTCCAGTTTTGTTTTCTGAACACATACTCATTATATGCTACCCCAGTTGTGTACTCTTGGAGAGCAAGAAGGCTTCGTTGAACATTCCATGGAGTCTTTTTTAGCACATCCTTCATATCCATCTCAGAGTTGAACTTGAACACAAATAAATATTTTCCAACCGTCTTGGTTTATGTCTTTTTATATTGTTTCCAAAGTACATTTAGCTCCTATTTGATAGCAGAAGTTTCGATTTTGTCATCTGTAGTGATTAGTAATCGGATCAAACTGTTTGACCAGACATCAGCTGCTTCTTTCAAACTTTTCTCAGAACCAATACCACCTCTTTTTCCTCTGAGTGAAGTGCTTTTCATTTTTTCTGTGATATTCTTATCACCCGAGCAATTTTGCTGATTACCAGTAGCCTCCATTGAATAGTAGGGTAAAACACTATTAGGGTTTATGATGGTTTCTGCTAATAATGGTTCTTCTTTATTTATAGTGAGGGTTGTTACTAAAGATAACTATATCCAATTATATTCTTTCCTAAAGAAAAGCATAAGATATTTTCAATTGATGACTAAATTTTTTTTATTAGTGGTCAACTGCATGTGATCCGCTAAATAATGACATCTTCTAAAATCACGGACAAAATTAGGGGGAAAGAAATCAATTTGAATTTTATGATTTTGGATCGGGATCTGACTCGGTTCTGAATACTGATGAATCATGGTTGAAAAAACTTTAATCGGGGTAGGGTGATGAATCTCATATTGAGAAGAACTGCAAAGTGTAACAATTGTGATTTGCAAAAATGCAAGATGAGAACGAGTTGGTTTAGGCAATATGGCCATTTGCGACAAAACTGTCTTGAAGATCAAGCATGTGTTGAGAACCAGGATCCAATATAGGAAGGAATCCATTGTACAATCATAGGAATCTGTAAAATTAGAAATGCATATCAGTAAAAGTAAAGACCAAAAAATTTATCAAAGATATCAAAAGAATCACAAATGGCAAGTTCAAAACAAATTAAAGGAAACCTACAAAACAGAAAAAATAATTGCGAATTAAACGGAGGAAGATAAACAAAACTGAAATCAATACTGCTCTACTTCCCGCCGGTTGTATACACCTTAAGAAAATTGATTATCAGGATTCGAGGGGAAATAGTGTCCAGATTCATCCCACCTATACTTTCCCCCGTTTTTTTAATTGAAAAATTGACGAGAGAGGGAAAGCAAAACAGCAGTGGGAGAGATAGAGTGGAATTACAGATGGACTAACTCTTTAACCCAGTTTATGGATAACGAGATTAAGGGAAATTCAGAAGGTGTATAACCCAGTGTTTATGGGTAAAAATCGTTTCTGCCGATTTCGGTAAATTCGGTAGGTGAGTGAGAAACTGGTTCAAACCCTAAACAAATGTGTTGCACGTGAGCACTTTATAGATTCGAGAGATCAATCTGTACAAGTCCAGCCTAAACCAAGAAATGGTCGTTCCAGACTTGCTTCGGTCACAAAGTGGAAGAGAAGGGTTGATTTGGGGAGGGAAGCCAAGAAAGGTGTTGAGACCAGAATAATTATGGGAGAGTAGTATCTCGACTTGTATCATAAAGTAAAAGCTTGGGAAGCTTGCAAGAGATGAAAGCTTTTGAGAGAGCTTGCAAAGTTGCCTTTCTGAGAGTATAGTATTTTTCTCATGACCGAGACTTGTTGTCTGGTGGAAATAGGTAAGACCTATTTATACAAGTCGAGATTGAAACGTACCCTGGCCTCATGAAGGAAGAGAGTAAAGGGTGAAATAATGAGAGGAGGTGGTAACCGCAACGTGTTTATGGGTGAAAACGTTTTCACCTTTATTTCCTCATTTATTTGACCGCTTTATTCCTTTTCACGCTTTCTTAATGTGAGCGTAGTGTACGCTGCAAGCTGTTACCGCCAAACCAAAACGCTGGAAAGCATCCCCCAGTTTGTGTTGATATCTCGAGTAATGGTTGCGCCTTGAGTGCAAATGGCGCCGCTAGTGGGCGTGTTGGCATGTGCCATTGGCATGTGCGGAATGCCCTTGTTACGGGTTGTACTTGAGCGCAAGTGGCAATGCCGAGCTGCTAGTGGCGTGCGTGGCATGTGTGCCTTGGTGGCATGCACGGTTTGAATGCCTTGGTTTGGTATGTGCCAATGGCATGTGCGGAATGCCTTGGTTAGGTTGCTTTGCAAGTTAGGCTACCCGTGTGTGTTTGGTGCCAATGGCATGTGCGGAATGCCTTGGTGGTAGGTTGCACGGTTTGCAAGTTAGGCTACCGGCGTGTGTGTTTGGCATGTGCCAATGGCATGTGCGGAATGCCTTGGTGGTAGGTTGCACGGTTTACAAGTTAGGCTACCAGCGTGTGTGTTTGGCATGTGCCAATGACATGCGTGGCCGTTAGGGCCGTGGCCTTGGTAAGAAAAGCTACCAGCGAGCATGTTGGCATGTGCCAATGGCATGCGTGGCCGTTAGGGCCGTGGCCTTGGTAAGAAAAACTACCAACGAGCATGTTGGCATGTGCCAATGGCATGCGTGGCCGTTAAGGCCGTGGCCTTGGTAAGAAAAGCTACCAGCGAGCATGTTGGCATGTGCCAATGGCATGCATGGCCGTTAGGGCCGTGGCCTTGGTAGGAAAAGCTACCAACGAGCATGTTGGCATGTGCCAATGGCATGCGTGGCCGTTAGGGCCGTGGCCTTGGTAGGAAAAGCTACCGGCGAGCATGTTGGCATGTGCCAATGGCATGCGTGGTCGTTAGGGCCGTGGCCTTGGTAGGAAAAGCTACCAATGAGCATGTTGGCATGTGCCAATGGCATGCGTGGCCATTAGGGCCGTGGCCTTGGTAGGAAAAGCTACCAACGAGCATGTTGGCATGTGCCAATGGCATGCGTGGCCGACTTGGCCTAGGTTGCATGGTTTGCAAGCCTAGGGCGCTACATTTGGCATGCGCCAATGGCATAGCGGCTTGGAAATATGGCTTGTGGTACGTGTTGGCATGTGCCAATGGCACGTACGTCCAAGTTGACCTAGTTGCACGTTTTGCAAGGCTAGGGCGCTATATTTGGCATGCGCCAATGGCATAGCGGCTTGGAAATATGGCTTGTGGTACGTGTTGGCATGTGCCAATGGCACGTACGGCCATGTTGACCTAGTTGCACGTTTTGCAAGCCTAGGGCGCTATATTTGGCATGGTATAGCCAATGAAATATGGCTTGTGGTAGTTTGGCATGTGCCAATGGCACGTGGCTGTTGACCTATGTAGTTTGGTTTTTTGGCATGTGCCAATGGCATAGCGCTTAGTTTGGCATGGTTGTCAATGAGTGCGATATGTAGTTTGGTTTTGGCGTTGTTGCCATGGTGCGCGAGTGTGTGGCTTGGTTTTGGCGTTGTTGCCATGGTGCGCAGTGTGCGGCTTGGTTTGGCATTGTTTCCATGGTGCGCTGTGTGCTGCTTGGTTTGGCATTGTTGCCATGGTGCGCAGCATGCGGCTTGGTTTGGCATTGTTGCCATGGTGCGCAGCATGCGGCTTGGTTTTGGAATTAGGGTTCTGTGTCGAAAACCCTAATATGGTATTTTGAAAAAATACCCCTATTAATTATTTACACCTGAGTTAAATGTTCTTAGTTAATGTGTTGCGGGTAACACTAGGTCATGGGGTTTTACGATTTTACACCTTGTTTAAAAACCACCATCAACATTAAGTCCCCTGCTTAGCTCGTAACAGGGGCTTTGTTGCGAGTTAAGCATAAGATGGTGACAAACTATCAACAACAAACCGTAAAGAGAATTGAGGAGGCTTGTCTGACCTTTTATAAATAGGATTTGGAATCCTTGCCTCTGGTAGTTTTGCACAAATCGGGAGGCTGGCACAATTGGTGGGGCCGGTGGAGCTTGGGCGACATTGGGAAGTTGGCGTGAGTTGGGAAACTGAGTGTGCTAGCTGGTGGGACCGGCGCAAGGTGTAGAAGTTGTGCGTGCTTGCAGGCGTGACTTGGGCGGCCATTGGGAAGTCGGTGCAATTTGTGGGGCCAGTGCGGACAAGGAGGGAGTAGGCGTTTCTATAGATACCAAGTTTCCTTATTTTGCCTTTCCTTCACGCGCGGCTTCAATTAGGGCATCGTCCATGCCAAAAAACCTGGAAGCGTTATGTCCCTCATTGCTTCCTAATCCTTTTTAAGGTTCTGTATTCAAACCTAACGCAACTGCATCATCTTCCTCGTTTGAGAAAAGGTTTTTCTTGTTGGATTTCTCTCTTTGTCATGTCACGCAGATTCAAATCATCTTCTAACCAAATCAGTTCTCCTGATGAAGTCGCGAGGTCGACTCTTGCATGATCATCCCAACAAATGTTATTCGGGTTAAGAAAATCATACCGGTATGTTTTCTTCTTCTTTGGCGGACTGACGTACACTTTAACGCTTGTTGTATAAATGGAAAATTTCCCTTTTGTGCAGAGATATCCTGTTGGAGCATGCGTCACTTTTATCGACGAGGATGACCTAGTTTTTCCCCTTCCTTCAAGTCCGACCTTGTTGACTGCTGCAGACTTGGAGGATGTTGATTTAGGGCTTTCTTGTCATGAATACCCTTCCGCAGGTTTGTCGTTTGGGACTCGTATGAGGTGTCTCTCCTCCAATTATGGGAATGTTGGTGGTTTCCTGGTGCGGAAAGAATTCGTGGCCCTTTATACGAGGATATGGAAGACATACGGCCACATTGCTACCAGGAGCGTGGTGAAGTGTTGTTCGTCCGCTTTGGTTTCCGTAGTGAACTGTCTTTTGCCAATGATTGCTGAGATGGAGAATGTGTCCATTCATGCTGCTGCGGAGTCAGCCATTCAAAAGTTGGAGAATATGGTGTCCACCTGTGAATCCTTGGAGTTTAATGTTAGCTGGTTGCGGCATCGCCTCAATATTGTGAAGGTCGCAGGGCTGATATTCTTCTTTGGTGTGATTCCCGCCACGAAAGCCATCTTTGGAAGAGGAGGAAGTTTTGGCCCTGGGAGTCTCGGAGGATTGAAGAGTTAACTCGAGATTTGAAGAGTAGGACTGAAAGATATCATGGCCGATTGAAGATGATAATTTGTAGGGATTATAATTTACTAGATGGGCTTTTCTGATTTGCATTATGAGATTTAAAGGCTCCTCTTTCTTTTTTTTTTTTTTTGAAGAAATAAAGAGATTCTTTTAATCTGTTGGATTGTATTGAAATTCGATAACTGGTAAGAAAGAAAATAAAAGCAGAGAGAGTGCCTGGACGTTCACACTTTTGATGTAGCATGTTGCAGGGAAATGATTAGGTGTAGTACGCCTTAAGCCACTTTCCGTTGATGACTGCCTCTAGCTTTCCCCCATCTTCTTTGATAATCTTGTAGTAACCACTATTATATGCTTTAGTGATTATGTACGGCCCTTCACATTTGGGATAAAACTTCGGTGACGATGTATCTTGCTGGATGTGTTTGGCGGTTTTTAGCACCAGATCTCCTTCCTTGAAAACCCTGGGTTTTACATGGCTGTTGTACGCCCTGGAAATCCTGTTTCGTATGCTTGTGCATGATCCTCTGCCGGGATCTTCGGAGTCCAGAGTATCTAGTTCCGCACTCGGCATTGAGTGATTCGGCTTCATTCCACCGGGGTCCGCTCGCGCGGCAATTCTGGCGACGGGATCTTGATTTCTGCTGGGAGGATCGCGTGCACTGCAGTAGACGAGGGAGTAAGGAGACATGCCGGTGGAGCTTCTAGGAGATGTTCTGTACGCCCAGAGAGCCATTGGCAATTGCTCATGCCAGATTCTGGGATTGTCGTGTACTGTTCGGCTGAGGATTCGGATCAGAGTCTTGTTGGTACTTTCGGCTTGCCCATTTCCCTGGGGATAATAGATGGTAGAGAAGACTTGTTTGATTCCGTACCTCTCAAGTAGTTCTTGTACTTGCTTGTTAGCAAAAGGCGTGCCGTTGTCGGTGATGACGTGTTTAGGTACGCCAAAACGGCAGATGATGTGCTCCTTGATGAATGCCGCGATTGTGGCTCTAGTGGTTCCTTTCAGCGGGACAGCTTCAACCCACTTGGTAAAGTACTCGGTCGCGGTTATTATGTACTCATGCTGTTTTGAGGATGGTGGGTTGATCTTCCCAATGATGTCAAGTCCCCAGCTATAAAAGGGCCACGGGCCACTTATCGCGTGCAAGGGTGTTGGAGGCGCGTGGATGAGGTTTCCGTGAATCTGGCATTCTCGGCATTTCTGAACGAAAGTAGCCGCGTCATCTTCCATGGTCGGACAGTAGTACCTCTCGTGTATCTGCAGGAATAGTTTCTGTTTCCCTTGGTGTTCGCCTTCGTGCATTTATCTTAACATAGCTAGGATTTCTGTACCGTTCAAACACCTTAGTACACTTCCACCGAAACTCTTGCGATATAAAACCCCATCATGGAACACGAATCTTTTGGACTTCTGTCTTAGCTTGGACGCATCCTCTTTGTTAGTAGGAAGAATGCCATCGCGAAGGAAAACGATATACGGCTCCCGCCAGTCCCCAGTGTGACTGATGTTGAGGACTTCTGTCTGACATGGGGGCGCCTGGAAATTTGGACACGCTTTCTAGAGTAATCGGGATTGGGTTTCCATCTCCGTCCAATAGTATCCAAGTCGTTGTAAACGACGGTAGAGGGTTACTACTGATGTTATTCCACAGACTTCGTTATGAACATGTTCAAGTCGTTGTTGTGCTTCCTCTTTCCCGAGACACCTTGATAGAGAGCTGTCTGGATTTCGATGATACAGAACACCTTGAAGCATAAAGAAATTCCGCAAAGTCTTGAGGTTTACCTTCCCTTGGAAAAGTGAGTTGTTGAGTTCTCGAATGATAGGAGTTCTCCAGTCATCGTCTTCGGCTTTCTCAGGTTGTGAAAGCCACGTTGAAGCTATGGTTCGCCGTTTTACTGTCAGGTTTCCTCAGCTCCTTCGAACTGTAGCTTTGAGGCTAGTGTAGCTAAGCAGTCGGCATGCTTGTTGCTGCTACGGCCGACATGTGTGATGGTTTCTTCGGCGAAATAATTTAGTAGTTTTTGTGCTTCAGCCCTGTATGGTGCCAGCGTTAGTTCTTTCAATGCATAGATCCTGTTTACCTGGTTGATGAGTAATTTGGAATCTCCTCTTATCTCCAAACGCGTGGCCCCGGCTTGTTTAGCTAGTGATAGTCCAATAAGGAAGGCCTCATATTCAGCTGAGTTATTGGTGCATGGAAAGTCTAGCTTGAAAGAGTGCGAGAAGACTTCTCCAGCAGGAGATACTAGTACAACACCCGCTCCTCCGATATTAGTGTTGGGGGTGGAAGAGCCGTCGAAGAACAGTAACCATGTTTCTTCTTTGACTAAAAAGATATCTGGAAGGTCTCCCGGGAGATCTTCTCGTAACTCTGCGGTGTTTTCTCCTGGGAATGCGCTACTGTGTCTGCAACAGCTTGTCCTTTTATGGCCCTTGGGAAACGCACGTTATGTCGAACTATGACAGTTGCAGGAGCCATTTAGCCGGCCTCCCTATCGAAGGCGGTTTCGAGAGGAGAAACTTTACAGGGTCTGGTTTGGATACTAGCACCACCTTATTGGAGAGGAGGTAGTGCCTGAACTTCTGGATGGAATAAATCAGTGCTAAACACGCCTTTTCCGCTTTGGGGTATCTGAGTTCAGCGTCTCTCAACGTTCGACTGAAATAATATATGGGGTATTCCATTCCTTTGTCGTCCTCTTGTGCGAGGAGAGCTCCGATGGCAGTATCGCTAAAGGCTGTGTAGAGACATAGTGGTTTCCCTTGCATAGGAAGCTTCATGACGGTTGGGGAGGACAGTAGTCCATGCGAAATTCGCTCTTTTTTTTAGCAGAGGAGTAAACGTAGTGGTGAGCTGTGCCAGCCCCGGTATGAAGCGAAGAATGTAGTTTACCTTGCCCATGAAACTCTGGAGCTCCTTTACGGTTCGCGGTGGCGGCATCGTGAGGATAGCTTGCGTTTTAACTGGATCAACTTTTATTCCTGCGGCCGTTACTTGGAATCCCAAGAATTTCCCTGAAGAAACACCAAAGGCGCATTTCAAAGGATTCATCTTCAACTTGTATTCGCGGCATCTTTCGAACACTTGTGCAGCGTTTCTGGATGATCCGCTCGAGTCTTCGATTTAACCACCACATCATCTACGTAATCTTGGACTTGCTTGTGCATCATATCCTGGAAGATGGTAGTCATGGCGCGTTGGTAAGTAGCGCCAGCGTTCTTCAGACCGAAAGGCATTACGGTGTAATAGAAGTTTCCGAGAGGGGTTCGAAAGATCTTACTCGCGTCGTGCTCATACATCTTTATCTCGGTTTTAGCCGCTATATCCATCCATGAAAGAGAACATACCATGTCCACTGGTAGCGTCTACCAGCATATCGATGTTAGGTAGCGGGAAATCTTCTTTTGGGCATCACTTGTTCAGATCTCTGAAATCCATACAACATCCGATCTGACCATTCTTCTTTTTAACGGAACGATATTGGCCAACCAAGTAGGATGGTGAATAGGCTTGACAAAACCAAATGGCTAGTAATTTTTGGACCTCCGCCTTGATTTGTTCTTCTACGTCGTGTCTTAATTGTCTTGGAGGCTGCTTCACTGGTTTGGATCCAGGTATCACGTGCAGATGGTGGGTGACCAGTTTTCCATCCAAGCCAGGCATTTCTTCGTAAGTCCATGCGAAGATATCCTGGTATTCTTTGAGTAGGTCGACTAGCTTTGAGCGTTGCGCAGGATATAGAGTCGAACTGATCAGGATGGGTCACGGAAATTCCTCATTCCCTATATTGACAGTTTCGAGTTCGTCGGTGGTTAAGTCGGTCCCATCTTGTAGCTTCTGAGGGGCGTCTGGAACTTCCTCCTGGTCATTGTGAAGACATTCTTTCGGGCGGAGAGACCGAGTCATGGTCTTCCCTGCTAATTGCTAACAGCGGTGATAATGTTTGAGCTTTCCCTTTTTGCTTCGTCTTGCGGTAAGGGTGCACTCTCGCTTAGTGCGGGCACGGGTTACGCCTGGTGGCGAAAGACCGACGGGTCTTCCTTCTAAGGAGATGGCGGAAGGACGGTCTCCTCTGCGGGGTATCTCCAGTTTGTCGCTATCTATGAGCGATGTCCACTTTGGTAGCAGAAAACTGTGAATCCTGGTCGCCACGCCTTTTGAACCCTCCTTCGGCCCATGTGCTTCTACGCAGATGGACTTGGTGCATAGGGGACAAAACGACGCGGAATACGAACAACTTCTCCGTTCAATACTGTTTCGTGGCATTGGTGGTATGTTGAAGGGACGATTTTGAGATTGTGCGACCACGGCCTTCCCAGGTATCATGTGGTAGTCTGGTTCTTTTTCAATGACTTCAAACTTCACGCATGATTGGATTGGCCCTACTGCCAGCTCCAAGTTGATGTAGCCGTATGTGCTAGTTTGGTTGACTTCAAAATCTGTCATCGTAGTGGGTTGTCGTACGATCTCGCTAGGTCGCACCCTGGCATCTTTGAGTGTCTTGAGAGTGATGACATTGGAAGATGCACCCGTGTCAATGAGCGCTCTTCGAAAATCTATGTTCTTGACGAGAGCTGTAACATGCAAGGCCCGGTTGTGACCGTCTTCTACCATCATGTCGTCATCGGTGAAAACAATATTGTTGGCGGATCTTCCGGGGATCCTTGGAGTCCCCGTGGGTGCAGGAACTAGTGATGCGTTTAGTGCTATTCGGTTGATAGCAGAGAATGTCTTTATTTGCTGGTCCTTGGAGAGATGCAGCAATTCACATAAGTTTTCTACCAACATGGTCGCCTCCTGGTCCGCTGGCTTCCAGTCAGTGACGAAACTGTTGATTTGAGAATGCTCATTCGGGGTGTTAGTCCCCTGCTCTTGATCTCCTGGGGAGCATGAATCACTTAGCCCCGATGTTAGATTGATGAGGAAGTCGAGTATGCTGTTAATCGCATCCTTCATTATGTCCATGTTTTTGGCGTGGATCTCCTGAGCACGCATCAGGTCAACCAGTCTTGGGACCTCTTCATTGGTGGTATTGCTTCCATAAATTGAGGAGTCATCATGACCTTGAGCGGGATCAATGTTTGTGGAGATCGCCTGATAGCCGACCATGCTTGCGCGAAAGTTGCGGATGGAAGCTAGAATTTGATATTGTAACCGAAAGATCAATCCTCCCACTGTGGTCGCCAATTGTTTATGGGTAAAAATCATTTTTTCCGATTTCGGTAAATTCGGTAGGTGAGTGAGAAACTGGTTCAAACCCTAAACAAATGTGATGCACGTGAGCACTTTATAGATTCGAGAGATCAATCTGTACAAGTCCAGCCTAACCAAGAAATGTCCGTTCCAGACATGCTTCGGTCACAAAGTGGAAGAGAAGGGTTGATTTGGGGAGGGAAGCCAAGAAAGGTGTTGAGACCAGAATAATTCTGTGAGACTAGTATCTCGACTTGTATCAGAAAGTAAAAGCTTTGGAATCTTGCAAGAGATGAAAGCTTTTGAGAGAGCTTGCAAAGTTGCCTTTCTGAGAGTGTAGTATTTTTTTGCTGACCGAGACTTGTTGTCTGGTGGAAATAGGTAAGACCTATTTATACAAGTCGAGATTGAAACGTACCCTGGCCTCATGAAGGAAGAGAGTAAAGGGTGAAATAATGAGAGGAGGTGGTAACCGCAACGTGTTTATGGGTGAAAACGTTTGCACCTTTATTTCCTCATTTATTTGACCGCTTTATTCCTTTTCACGCTTTCTTAATGTGAGCGTAGTGTACGCTGCAAGCTGTCACCGCCAAACCAAAACGCTGGAAAGCATCCCCCAGTTTGTGTTGATATCTCGAGTGTTGGTTGCGCCTTGAGTGCAAATGGCGCTGCTAGTGGCGCGTGTGGCATGTGCCATTGTCATGTGCGGAATGCCCTTGTTGCGGGTTGTACTTCGAGCGCAAGTGGCAATGCCAGAGCTGCTAGTGGCGTGCGTGGCATGTGCCAATGGCATGTGCGGAATGCCTTGGTGGTAGGTTGCACGGTTTGCAAGTTAGGCTACCAGCGTGTGTGTTTGGCATGTGCCAATGGCATGTGCGGAATGCCTTGGTGGTAGGTTGCACGGTTTGCAAGTTAGGCTACCAGGGTGTGTTTGGCATGTGCCAATGGCATGTGCGGAATGCCTTGGTGGTTGGTTGCACGGTTTGCAAGTTAGGCTACCAGCGTGTGTGTTTGGCATGTGCCAATGACATGCGTGGCCGTTAGGTCCGTGGCCTTGGTAAGAAAAGCTACCAGCGAGCATGTTGGCATGTGCCAATGGCATGCGTGGCCGTTAGGGCCGTGGACTTGGTAAGAAAAACTACCAACGAGTATGTTGGCATGTCTTGCCGATGGCATGCGGGTCGTTAGGTCCGTGGCCTTGGTAAGAAAAGCTACCAGCGAGCATGTTGGCATGTCAGCCGATGGCATGCGTGGCCGTTAGGGCCGCTGCCTTGGTAGGAAAAGCTACCAGCGAGCATGTTGGCATGTGCCAATGGCATGCGTGGCCGTTAGGCCGTGGCCTTGGTAGGAAAAGCTACCAATGTGAGCATGTTGGCATGTGCCAATGGCATGCGTGGCCGTTAGGGCCGTGGCCTTGGTAGGAAAAGCTACCAGGCGAGCATGTTGGCATGTGCCAATGGCATGCGTGGTCGTTAGGCCGTGGCCTTGGTAGGAAAAAGCTACCAAGCGAGCATGTTGGCATGTGCCAATGGCATGCGTGGCGCGTCATTGGGGTCGTGGCCTTGGTAGGAAAAGCTACCAAGCCGAGCATGTTGGCATGTGCCAATGGCATGCGTGGCCGACTTGGCCTAGGTTGCATGGTTTGCAAGCCTAGGGCGCTACATTTGGCATGCGCCAATGGCATATCGGCTTGGAAATATGGCTTGTGGTACGTGTTGGCATGTGCCAATGGCACGTAGGCCAAGTTGACCTAGTTGCACGTTTTGCAAGCCTAGGGCGCTATATTTGGCATGCGCCAATGGCATAGCGTCTTGAAATATGGCTTGTGGTACGTGTTGGCATGTGCCAATGGCACGTCGGCCATGTTGACCTAGTTGCACATTTTGCAAGCCTAGGGCGCTATATTTGGCATGCGCCAATGGCATAGTGGCTTGAAATATGGCTTGTGGTACGTGTTGGCATGTGCCAATGGCACGTCGGCCATGTTGACCTAGTTGCACGTTTTGCAAGCCTAGGGCGCTATATTTGGCATGTGCCAATGGCATAGCGGCTTAGTTTGGCATGGTTGTCAATGAGTGCGATGTGTAGTTTGGTTTTGGCGTCGCTGCCATGGTCGCGTGTGCGGGCTTGGTTTTGGCGTTGTTGCCATGGTGCGCGAGCAGCGGCTTGGTTTTGGCGTTGTTGCCATGGTGCGCGAGTGTGCGGCTTGGTTTGGCATTGTTGCCATGGTGCGCAGTGTGCGGCTTGGTTTGGCATTGTTGCCATGGTGCGCAGTGTGCGACTTGGTTTGGCATTGTTGCCATGGTGCGTAATGTGCGGCTTGGTTTGGCATTGTTGCCATGGTGCGCAGTGTGCGGCTTGGTTTGGCATTGTTGCCATGGTGCGCAGTGTGCGGCTTGATTTTGGAATTAGGGTTCTGTGTCGAAAACCTAATCTGGTATTTTGAAAAAATACCCCTATTAATTATTTACACCTGAGTTAAATGTTCTTAGTTAATGTGTTGCGGGTAACACTAGGTCATGGGGTTTTACGATTTTACCCCTTGTTTAAAAACCACCATCAACACCCAGATATTTTGGGTCAGATATTTGAACATAACCAGAGATATCGAGGTATCGGAGAGATGATATCATAACAACTCAACTCGAAAATCGGTTGACTAGACGAGGGACTCATTGACTTATAAACTACCCTCATTGACTTATAAACTACCCATTTAAACTCGAAAATCGGTTGACTAGATGAGGGACTCATTGACTTATAAACTACCCTCATTTACTTATAAACTACCCATTTAAGCCCCATCTAACCAATGTGGGACTAAGGTCCCAACATCCCACCACGCTTCCAGACCCAACGTCCTCGTTGGCCCACTCTATCGACACTGGCCCGGCGGTGGCCCTTTCCTTATGGCGGCTCCACTCGACTACCAGTATTCAATGCGGGTGACAACTATGCCCATACGTAGGTGCCCCAACACTTTAATGTAGCCTATATGTCACCCACTCTATCGACACTGGCCCGGCGGTAGCCCTTTCCTTATGGCGACTCCACTCGACTACCAGTATTCAATGCGGGTGACAACTATGCCCATACGTAGGTTCCCCAACACTTTAATGTAGCCTATATGTCACCCCTTCCGTGGAGGGGGCATGGGTCGTAGTGTTTGGCTCTGATACCAAATGTTAGGATACCGGCCCCAACTCGTCATAAGCCCATAGGTAGAACTCAACTCGAAAACCGGTTGACTAGATGAGGGAACCCATTGACTTATAAACTACCCAATTAATACCCATCTAACCAATGTGGGACTAAGGTCCCACCAATAAATTAGCAAACTGTGTAGATATCGAGCCGGAAAAATTTGAACTGGCAACGTCAAGGTGAGTAAGATTTTTGAGTTTTGAAAGCTGATATTGGACTTTTGAATAGTCCAGATCATTGAAACTAAGGTCAAGATATTCAAGGTGAGTTAGATTGAACAAATGAAGGAGAGATTGTGGTCAAAAATGTATTCAGGGACAGCAGGTTAGTTTGTGGTTATAGTCTGATTTAAAATGTATTCAGGGACATTTATGCATACACCTAGCCTGGCTTATATTGCTAACAAAGGAATTATAAGACTTACAGATTGCTAAGACAAGAACTTAGATACTTCAAACCAATCAAAAAAAAAAAGAAATTCAACTGCAGCAACACTCAATTTCGTCGGTTTCGTCGATCTGAGGTTGAGCACCATCCGTGTCAGGATAGGCAGCACCCATGGCAGGATTGGCACCACCCAACTGGTACATCATTGCTATGTCAGGATAGGCAGCATCCATGGTAGGACCTGACACTCATGTTAGGACCGCCACCACCCAACTGGTACATCATATTTGTGTCGGGATAGACAGCACCCATGTTAGGATCGGCACCCATGTCGGGATAGGCAGCACCCGTGTCAGGACTGGCACCACCAAACTGGTACATCGTTGTAAAATTAGATCCGCAGATGCTTTGCAATGTATTCCACATGTTTTGGATATCGTCTTGGTCAGCTAATTCAGTGTTATCCAACCATTTCATAGATTGGTTGAATGCATCCATGATGTCCATCTTATCATTCAGTGTTACCTTACCTCCATTATTGATCTTGTTCCTGATTTCATATGCGTAATTCTCAAATGAGTTCCTTGCCTCCACCTTCTTCTGAAGTTTTTCATCTTCAGTCAGCCTGCGATAACCTTCTTATGTCATCTGAAACTCTGACAGTATCTTTTTTCCCTGTCTGCATGTCCTCAACAATAACATAGAATATACCATTCGCATCCACCTCATAGCATACCGAAAACGAATTATCGGTATCGAAATTTTCTGCGAAAATCTTGTTAACTCAAACTCATCTAACAAGTTCTCCACACTGGTTATATTTCTATCACCCAAATCATACACATTAATCTTAAGACTAGTACTATTTTTGTGTTTTCCTTGCGAGAGTGTAAACTGTTTATTCTTGGTTGGAATGGTCGTCTTCCGATGGATAAACACATTCGCAGGACCTCCTTCTGGCTCAATAAAAAGAGTAAAAGGGATGACATCCAACAAGACCAAATCCTGCACCTTTTTATTATACTCACCACTCAAATAGCAGCTTGGACTGCAGCTCCATATGCCACAGCCTCATCAGGGTCGAAACCCTTGTAGAGATCCTTACCGTTGAAGAGATCCCGCAAAAGATACTGAACCATTGGAATTCTAGTGGATCCACCAACGAGGACAATTTCCTCAACACTGTACTTGTCCATCTCAGCAATAACCAAACACTTCTGAACAAGTCCCATGCATTTTTGGAACAAATCCATGTTCAACAGTTCAAACTGAGCACGGCTAATGGTTGCACGAAAGTTGACTCCTTCATACAAGCTATAAACTTGTACGGTTTCCCAAGTAGTGTATGTGAGGATCCACTTTGCGTACTCGCAAGATGTTCTCAACCTGCTAAGAGCCTTTGGGCATCCACTAATGTCCTTCTTGTGTTGCGTCTTGAACTTCCTAACAAAATGCTCTAACATCCTCGTCACAAAGTCCTTCCCTCCCGGATGGGTATCTCCGCACGCAGCCTTGACTTGAAAGAATTATTGTTAATATTCATGCACCAAACATCGCAAGTGCCGCCCAAGATCAAAGATAAGAACATTCTTGGCACCAGCCCTGAAAGCCTTCTTCTCAAGACCATATGCAATTCCAGCCGCTGTTGGTTCATTGATGATCCGCAGATATATTAAGGTCGCTTGCAATTTTCCCAAGATCAAAAGTAGCTTGACGCTGAGAATCATTGAAGTAAGCAGGAACCGTAATAACATCATCCTTAACACTTGAACCAAGATAAGCTTCCGCAGTTTCTCGCATCTTAACGAGAACCATGGCTGAAATTTCCTCACTGGTAAACTGTGTTTCCTTTCCCTTGTAATTGACTTGAATCATGAGTTTATTCTTTTGGCCAGCAATTACTTTAAATGGCCATATCTTGATATCTCTCTGAACAAGGCTATCACTTATTTTCCTACCAATCAAACGTTTCACATCTACGAAACAGAAAAAAAGGATTCAGAAAAAGATTTCTCGAAACAAACTGTCTTTATCAAATAAGAGCACTGAGATCCTGATACTAAGAGCACTGAGATCCTGATACTAGAACTCTCATAATAAAAATACTTGTAACATTTACACTAATATCAAATAATTAATAGTCCCTCTGTTTTTGGAAAAAAGATACTTTCACTAATAAAAAGGTCATTACACAACAAAATTTCATCATTTAGTGGATAAATAAATGATGAAATTAACATTTTGATTTATACATGAACGACTCCTTGCCATTTTTGTCCTTTAATGGAAGAATAAATAAGAGTTGTTAACATTTAGATGTATGCATGAACGACTTGTCATTTAGTGGAAGAATAAATAAGAGTCGTTAACATTTAGATGTATACATGAACGACTCAACATTTTTGTCATTTAGTGCACAAATAAGAAAGAGTCGTTAACATTTTTAGTTAGAGTCGTTAACATGAACGACTCAACCAAATAGTCGTTATCATTAGTGATGATTCTATGGAATTAAGATGACGACCCTTCCATTTATTTGGTCAGAGAGGTAGTTTTTAGTCATATAGAGTCGTTAGTGTATAAAAAGGGGTCGTCATAGTAGGATCGTCAATTGGTTCTATAATATATGGACGACTCTATTCTGGGAAAAAAAAATCTTAAATCCAGATAAAGGGTCGTTATCTCTTATACCTTAGACATCAACGATTTTTCATACAAAAATAACATGCAGATAAAAAATCGTTAGGGTATATAACTATAGAGGTTGACGACCCTTATTCTGTAACTGCTATTTTTCAGTTTAAAACCGAATTTTGCAAACAAAACATCAAATAAAACATAAATAAGAAGTAGATTTGTAAGTTTTAGTTCACTTATTTTTTAGTTGGGGCCATATCTTCTTCCGATTCGTCCTGAGTCGTTAATGGAGTTGTGATGTAGAGTCGAGAAAGAGTGGAGGAGAACACTTATTATTCCTTTGGGTTTAAAAATGAAAATGAGTTTAAAGTTAAGGGTTAATAGAATTTTAAGTTTTAGGTTTAGTGAAGGGTAAAAGAGTATTTTCACAATATTTTGGGATGGGAATAAATTATTTGGGGTGGGAATAAAATGGCTAGGCCCCTAATTATTTCTTGAGGGCCCAATTAAGCCCTGCAGAATAGTCTTCAATGAAAAATCTAGGGGACAAGAATCGGGTGGAATGGGTGAGGTCTGCAGTCAATGAATGAATGGAAATAATGAGTTCTATGGATGTGAAGTCTTTGTCTGGTCATTGAATTTTCAGAACCACTTGTTATTTAGTGGTAAATTTTATTGTTGCGTTGAATATGATTTTGTTTACGGAATGATGAAGTGATTAACTACTTGAACGTTAGATTTATTGACTAAACCAGATTATCCGTATTCACTCACAATTTTAATTTAGATGAAGTAACCTTGATAGTAAATGCATTTTCCGTAAGTTAGGGAAAAATATTTGATGGGGGCGTTTTGTGATGGTGGCATGGGGGACAAATCATGTATTTTTGGTGAAAATCCTCGTAATCTTAATTGGTGGTATTTTATCATTTATATTTTTGATAACAGAATTTGTTAAAACAATTAATTGGAAAAACACATGTAAAGACATGATTTGTCCCAATGCCCCCATCATAAAACGCCCCCATCAAAAATTTACTCGTTAGTTAGCCGTAAAATTCTTCCAATTATTCCCCTGTGATGTTTGCTAGGGGAAGCATAACATGTATTTTAATGTCTTACAGTACTAATTAACTGTTCCTTTCTTTGCTGTAGTTTTACTAGCAAATGGTAAGTGCATCAGTGAAAGTACAAGAATTGCAACGTTGTCAAAAGTAAGTATCCTTACAACTTGATTTTTTCATTGAGTCCATATCGACTACTACCATTAATCACATGACTACTATTGCTCGCAACTGTCTGCTTTCTTCTCATTAAAACCAAAGAAAGTAGCAAACTGACTCCAAATCCGCTGAGGGAGCGACGAGATCCCAATGGTACTTCTGACCTGAGGAAGAATCTTACGAATCTACAAATTCTCAATACCGAAACCACCATTTTTCCTTACGTACAAGCAAAATTAAGAACATGCCCCAAAATCCGACTACAGACCCGAAGCAACCATAGCATAAAAAAACAACACTTTATTTTGTATTTTCTTGATCAATTTCTTCGACTTCATTTGCATCTCCTGGAGCACTCTCACGAGTAATCTTCGTATGGAACCCATATGACAAATCATTACCAACAAAATCTGAGCAATCTACACTCAATTAATGTACCAAAATGATCCCCTCTTGGGATATTTCCACTCAGTCTATTGTTTATTTTAAATTCCAAAGATATAAGCCCGTCTATTACACACCTACTGGCATTCAATGCTTTCATCTACTGGGATAGGAAACCTACTGGCATTCAATCCTTCTTATCTTATCTTATCGTTTTTTTATAAGACAATACCTTTAGCTTAGTTTTGACTTCCTCTTATCCCATCATCTCTGTTTGTTTCGTTTTTCTTGATTTCCCAGATTGGAGAAATGGAAACGAACCCAAAGAGTCATCAGGAGGTATTGGGAGCACCAGGGATTAAAGGAGGAAAAGGGGTCACGACTGCAGCAGCAAATGGAGTTTCTGATTTCATTTACTCAATTATTTCAACCACAAAACAAGAAGTAAAAGATCCTTTCTATGTTTTGGACTCGGTACAGATTGTCAATCTTATGGAGAAATGGAATCATAGTCTTCCTACTATCAAACCCTTTTATGCCGTGAAATGTAATCCTGAACCATCTTTACTTTGTACCCTTGCTTCGTTAGGAGCAAACTTCGACTGCGCTAGCAAAATCGAAATCGAAACTGTTCTTGCTCTTGGTGTTTCACCCGATCGTATTGTTTTCGCCAACCCGTGTAAGAGTGAGTCTGATATTATTTACGCGGCTACAGTTGGTGTCAATCTTGCTACATTTGATTCCACTGATGAAGTTGAAAAGTTGCTAGAATTTCACCCAAAATGTGGGTTGCTGATGCGTATTAAGCCACCTGAAGATGCAGGTGCTCTGTGGCCGTTAGGTGATAAATACGGCGCCTTGCCAGAAGAGTTTCTTTCACTGCTAGAAGCTGCTAACGCTGCGAATTTAATTGTTCACGGGGTTGCTTTTCATGTTGGTAGTGGTGCGACACATGCAAGAGCATATCGCGCTGCAATTGCTGAAGCTAAAACGGTTTTTAATACTGCAGCAAAGCTTGGTATGGGTAAGATGCATATACTTGATATCGGTGGCGGGTTTACTGCTGGTTCACAGTTTGAGGATGCTGCGATTACTATTAAAGATGCTCTCAGAACTTACTTTCCTGATGATCAAGACTTGATGTTGATTTCAGAACCTGGACGGTTCTTTGCCGAGACAGCATTCACGTTGGTCACCAACATCATAGGTAAACGTGTTCGAGGAGAGTTGAGGGAGTATTATATCAGTGACGGCATATATGGTTCTATGAATATTTTGTTATACGATCATCATACCCCTCTCACGGCGAAACCATTGGCTTATACATCAAACCCTGATAATCCTAATTGCGCAGGAGTGAAGACATATGCCTCTACTGTGTTTGGGCCAACCTGTGATGCACTAGATACAGTTCTTAGAAATTATCAATTGCCAGATCTAAAGGTGAATGATTGGCTTGTATGGCCAGATATGGGGGCCTATACTTCATCAACTGGTACCAGTTTTAATGGTTTCAATACCTCAGCAATACCTACATACTTTGCTCATTCCATTCTCAACTAAGCCTCTTTTGAGGCTAAAATAAAAAGTAAAAGTTTTTTTTTTTTTTTTTTTTTTTTTTTAGAAATGGAGGGAGTATTACTTTTTTTAAAGGGTCAGTTCAGATAAAGTACTTAACAGTATCAACAAACTTTCCGGTACCTCACATAATTATGGCCAAGATTTTTTATTGAAGACTATTGTGAAGTTTCCGAATGTTTGGACCAAAATGGCAATTAATGTATCCAGGCAAAATCTTGAATGTAATATATTTTTCAAATAATTTATCAAGTTGAAGATATATATATATATATATGAAGTCTTTGTCTGGTCATTGAATTTTCCGAACCACTTGTTAGTCAGTGGGAAATGATGTTGTTGCGTTGAAAATTAATGATTCTGTTTATGGAATGAACAACTTGAACTTTTTATTTATAGGGTAAACCAGATTATCTATATTCACTCACAATCTTTTGATGGTTGAGACCTGTAAGCTATAGTTCACTTTATAATCCTATTAACAACAATTTTTTAAATAGTATAGGAGAACCTGGCGTTTTTAGGGGCACTCAAAAGGATTTAGGGGCCAACAATAAAGCAAAAAAGGTCACCCAAACCTAATTGTAGCCAGCCCTTATCTCGCGTAATTCGTAATGGCCAAATTTCCCTTACATAATCTGGAGATAATGTACCATTTTTATCCTCCGAATGCATTCGTTAGAAAAAAAAAGCAAAAACATGCATCTGAATGTATGGGATGCAGTATTTATAGTTTGTGTTGGATTATGTTGTTTTTAAGGTTTGGATCGGATTTTAAGTTCTTAAATCACGTTATGGTTTGTGAATGGTTTGTTTGATGGATTATGAATGGTTAGTTTTATGGATTATGAATGGTGTATGAATTTAACAATGGTTTCTGAATTTTGAAGCACAATCTGGAGATTTATTAAACTAAGTATCTTCCAATGTGGAAAATATACAATCGGGAGACATAAAATTGAAACTACTACCGAATATAGTAGTTGAGCATTTCGAAATTCGAAGGATTATGGTCGTTCCAAAATGCCAAAACCTAAGGATTTTGGCAGGTTTGGATTGTTGAGCCACTCTACATTCGGAAGGTTATGTAACTACATTTACTTCCGATTATGTGAAGTTCAAAACCAGAAAAATCTCCATTTTTCCCAAATTCTGATTTTTGGGTCATCGTATATTCGGGAGTTATTCAAATGACTTATCCTCCGAATATGACAAGTTCAAAACCAACCACGCCATGGCTCAAGGTGGTTCCAAAGGCCATTATAGAAGGTTAGCTAACATACATTTGGAGGCTTTGGTTTTTAAATTTACTTCCGATTATGTGAAGTTCAAAACCAGAAAAATCTCATTTTTACCCAAATTCTGATTTTTGGGCCATCGTATATCCGGGAGTTTATTCAAATGACTTATCCTCCGAATATGACAAGTTCAAACCAACCACGCCATGGCTCTAGGTGGTTCCAAAGGACATTATAGAAGGTTAGCCAACTGTTGATGGCGGTTTTTAGACAAGGGGTAAAATCGTAAAACCCCATGACCTAGTGTTACCCGCAACACATTAACTAAGAGCATTTAACTCAGTGTAAATAATTAATAGGGGTATTTTTTCAAATACCCAGATTAGGGTTTTCAAATACGTAACCCTAATTCCAAAATCAAGCCGCACCCTGCGCACCATGGCAGCAATGTCAAACCAAGCCGCATACTGCGCACCATGGCAACAATGCCAAACCAAGCCGCATACTGCGCACAATGGCAACAATGCCAAACCAAGCCGCATGCTACGCTCCATGGCAACAATGCCAAACCAAGCCGCACCCTGCGCACCATGGCAACAATGCCAAATCAAGCCGCACCCTGCGCACCATGGCAACAATGCCAAACCAAGCCGCATACTGCGCACCATGGCAGCAATGTCAAACCAAGCCGCACCCTGCGCACCATGGCAACAATGCCAAATCAAGCCGCACCACTGCGCACCATGGCAAAGAATGCCAAACCAAGCCGCATGCTGCGCACCATGGCAACAGTGCCAAACCAAGCCGCATACTGCGCACCATGGCAGCAATGTCAAACCAAGCCGCATACTGCGCACCGCGGCAACAATGCCAAATCTCCAAGCCGCTATGCCTTTGGCCCACGCCAATTATAGCGCCCTAGGCTTGCAAGACTTGCAACTAGGTCAACATGGCTGCACGTGCCATTGGCACATGCCAACACGTGACGCAAGCCATATTTCCAAAGCCGCTACGCCTTTGGCCCACGCCAAATATAGCGCCCTAGGCTCGCAAGACTTGCAACTAGGTCAACCTGGCCGCACGTGCCATTGGCACATGCCAACACGTGTCGCAAGCCATATTTCTAAGCCGCTATGCCTTAGGCCCACGCCCAACATAGCGCCCTAGGTTTGCAAGACTTGCAACTAGGTCAACATGGCCGCACGTGCCATTGGCACATGCCAACACGTGCCGCAAGCCATATTTCTAAGCCGCTATGCCTTTGGCCCACGCCCAAAATAGCGCCCTAGGTTTGCAAGACTTGCAACTAGGTCAACATGGCTGCACATGCCATTGGCACATGCCAACACGTGTCGCAAGCCATATTTCCAAAGCCGCTACGCCTTTGGCCCACGCCAAATATAGCGCCCTAGGCTGTAAGACTTGCAACTAGGTCAACATGGCCGCACATGCCATTGGCACATGCCAACACGTGCCGCAAGCCATATTTCCAAGCCGCTATGCCTTTGGCCCACGCCAAACATAGCGCCCTAGGTTTGCAAGACTTGCAACTAGGTCAACATGGCCGCACATGCCATTGGCACATGCCAACACGTGCCGCAAGCCATATTTCCAAGCCGCTATGCCTTTGGCCCACGCCAAACATAGCGCCCTAGGTTTGCAAGACTTGCAACTAGGTCAACATGGCCGCATGTGCCATTGGCACATGCCAACACGTGTCGCAAGCCATATTTCTAAGCCGCTATGCCTTTGGCCCACGCCAGATATAGCGCCCTAGGCTTGCAAGACTTGCAACTAGGTCAACATGGCCGCACGAGCCATTGGCACATGCCAAGCACACACGCTGGTAGCCTAACTTGCAAACCGTGCAACCTACCTCCAAGGCATTCCGCACATGCCATTGGCACATGCCAAACACACACGCTGGTAACCTAACTTGCAAACCGTGCAACCTACCACCAAGGCATTCCGCACATGCCAAACACACACGCTGGTAGCCTAACTTGCAAACCGTGCAACCTACCACCAAGGCATTCCGCACATGCCAAACACACACGCTGGTAGCCTAACTTGCAAACCGTGCAACCTACCACCAAGGCATTTCGCACATGCCGTTGGCACATGCCACACACGCCACTAGCAGCTCTGGCATTACCACTTACGGTCGAGGTGCAACTCGCAACGAAGGCATTCCGCACATGCCATTGGCACATGCCACATGCGTCCCTAGCAGCACCACTTGCACGCAAGATGCAACCAACACTCGAGACATCAACACAAACTGGGGGATGCTTTCTAGGGTTTTGGTTTGGCGGTCATAGCATGCAGCGTACACTACGCTCACATTAAGAAAGCGTGAAAAGGAATAAAGCGGTCAAATAAAAGAGGAAATAATGGTGAAAATGTTTTCACCCATTAACACCATGCGGTTACCACCTCCTCCCATTATTTCACCCTTTACTCTCTTCCTTCATGAGGTCAGTAGTACGTTTCAAATCTCGACTTGTATAAATATGTCTTACCTATTTCCACCGCACAACAAGTCTCGGTCAGAGAAATATACTACACTTACACTCTCGAAAGGCGACTTTGCAAGCTCTCCCAAAAGCTTTCATCTCTTGCAAGCTTCCTAAGCTTTCACTTTCGATACAAGTCGAGATACTACTCTCCTCAACACCTTTCTTTGCTTCCTCCCCAAATCAACCCTTCTCCTCCACTTTGTGACCAAAGCAAGTTTGAACGGCCATTTCTTGGTTTAGGCCGGACTTGTACAGATTGATCTCTCGAATCTATAAAGTGCTCACGTGCAACACATTTGTTTAGGGTTTGAATCAGTTTCTCACTCACCCACCGAATTTACCGAAATCGGCAGAAACGATTTTTACCCATAAACAATTGGCGACCACAGCGGGAGGATCGATCTATCGGCTACAATGTCAGACTGTCGATCTCGTTCTTCGACCCAGATGTCAAGATGGTAGGGGAAAGCGACTCGATCCGAATCAACTGCCAGACGACCCGGTTACCAGTTGTAAAACTACACCTGAAAACTGGGGACTCGCTGAAGATGCTACCAGTAATTGGGAACTTGCGACTCAGTCAAACTCAACTGCCCGGACAACCCGGTTATCAAGAAAGCAAAACTATACCGAAAACCTGGGACTAACAAGAAGCTACCAGAATTGGGGACTTGTTGGGGATGCTACCAGCAAAGCCACCAGCAAAGAACCGCCTTTTACATGGAGAGGGGCGTGTTCGCAAAACCTATGAAGTGAGTAAATTCAGGCTGGGCAAGATATACAATCTATTTTTAGGTTTTTAGTAAAACCGTCATGCTACTGAGTCTTGTGCCTATTGCTAGCACACACTTTCATAAAAGCAATATTCTTTTCCCAAAACATAATCAGAGTCATATTACCAAAACCAATCATCTCATAAATAATCCAATACCATAAAAAGCTACCAGCTGTCTATCAAAGATCAAGTTTTGAACCAGACATCCAATCTGTCTTTCAAAAAAAAAAGAACCTAAATGAAAGTTTAACAGAAAAACGTTCAAGGAAAATCGTCCAACAGAAGTCTGCTCTTCTTGGAAAAAGTCAACTTTGCGTCCTCAAGAGCCGCTCTCTTCATAGTCAACATCTTAGAAAGCTTTTCGAGTTCCATCTCCAGTCGTGCAATCTCCTCGGCGGAAAGGCTTTCGATTGCTGCATCTTTCAACTTTTGGATCTCGGCAAGGCCTTCGACAAACCACGAAGTATTAAACTCCTTTTCTACGCACACGTAGCGATGGTGCTCCCAGTCGGCAATAACGTCTTCAGAAACGGTGTGACCAGTTACCTCACGCATATCCTCAATGGAAGATAAAGCCTCTTCCACACGCTTAACCAGCGCAAATCGACTAGTAACTTTCTTGTTTGTAGCCATATGTCCGTGCTTTTCCCAGATTCTGGTGTACAACGCCTCATGCTTAGCCGGCACGCTGAAGCCGCCAACCAGCACATGACCTGGATAAGGAACCAAGTACGGGGATCAAAAATGGCGCCTGCAAGTGGCCTCACGACTCGCAAAGGGTCTTCTTCCATGTCTACGGCAACAACCATCAGAGAATCATCCACCGTTTGAACCACGTCTGTGCCCGGCAATTGGCTAACTCCCATCTCCAAGTCACCGGCGGTGGACACCAAAGGCAAGTTTTCGTGTGACTCCACCCCAGAATCGTCCTCCGAACCGGATTCCTCCTGCAAACTTGAGTTAGACATTTTTCAAAAAGAAGAAACAGAAGAAGAAGAAAGAAAAGAAGCGCGAAACTCACCGAACCACTTCCCCGAAGAAGAACCAAAGGTCTTCCATAGGAATCACTCTCGCTTGTTGAAATTTCTTCTTTCTCCGACTCATCACCGCTATGAGTAGGCTCGTCGTCGGAATTCCTTGAAGAAACTGCCGTCTCCTGGTAACGTGCAAGGGCAGCGAAAGCATTAACACTACCGAAGCCCTGGAGGAAACAAGACACATATTCTCAGCCGAAGTTCACGTGTTTTGAGACAAACCAATGAAGAGGCGACACATACCTGGTTATTGGAAGAACTGAAAGACACAAGAGCCGTGGGAGGATCTTGTGAAACCGTCCGAACCCGCCAAAGACGGTTCTTCGTTCTCCGTTCCTTGGCCTGGGGGCTTTCCAAATTGCTAGGCAACTTTCGCTTGGGATCTCTCAACATTGGATACTCCTTCAGAAATGCTGGGGAAGGTTTGCAACGAACGTTTTCCACCACGTTATTCACAAAATCTCGGATCATAGTAAACTCGTTGCACCAAAACTCATTATAGCCGAAGGTCGTCGAAGTTACTCTTCCCATTTGAAAGAAGGAAAGACGGATACCCGGCTTAAGGACACTGGCGTCAAGGGCGACGCGCAATGAATCTTTAGGGATCACTGGCCGGTAAACAAGAGGCACCCCTTGATCGAAACCCATGTAACGAGCAGCACGGTCAATATTATAAGCAGCTATCTAGAAAGATCCCACGAAGAAAGACGGTATATAACCAGGCGAGCAGCTCTGAATGAACAGGTTTTCACCAGCACTCAAATCGTCATCAGAAGACAAAGATGTGAGCGGAGCAGAGGCAAAGGTGTCCATTTGAATCACGGACTTATGGATCGGCCCCCATGGACGAAAATTGATTTCATGCAACTTATCAAGAAAACTAACCAAGCTCACGCCAACTCTTGGGCGCTTTGTTCACCCATCGAAGAATTCGGAGCCACCCTAACTCACGGGAAGCGAAGGCAACGGTTTCGGAGCATACTTCTCAAAGTGCTCCCATAGCCGGACTTGCGGAAAAGCAACGTGCACATATGAATCCACTTTCATGAAACCATTCGAAACTCATGTTCGCAACTAGGTGATCCAGATGCACATACAGGGAACCAAGGAACAGCTTGCCAATGGGAAGAACTTCACCCTTTGCCAACTTCACAGCAATCGCCAACAACTCTGGTCTTATTCCCTTCTTGCCAGAACCGTCATCAAAAATGTCTCTAGACAACCGTGAGAGCCAAAAATGCTGCGACACATGAAGATCACCGCTTTTCTGTTCCAGGCTCCAACTCGTCCGGAAACCATTGAGATATCCACCAACCGTAAGGGCACCTTTCATCCTCTTCCGGCAGAGTCCTTCGACTTCGCAATGGAGTCTTTCCGAGCGAAATCCCCAACTTAACGGCCAGGTCATCCCGCATCTTCACCTCGCTTTCGGATAATTGGATTCTAAGATTCCATGTTATCGGAAGATTCAAAGAAGAGAGCCACACTCTCCAAGGAGAAAGTTATCTCACCCCATCTACATATGATTGTATGGGTGTCCGAACACCATCCTGGAGATAAAAGCAACCAAGCCTGGGATGTCCTTCCTAATCTGAGATTTACTTGAGGTCTTGACAAACATCAATGACCTACGCTCGAGTCAAGTTAGTATTTATATGCTCCTTGCTCACCATGAACTCAACCCATCTGTCAAAAGAACGCAATGGACTTTGACACATCCTGAAGTCAATGTTGGAAGAGGAATATACCCCTTTATGAAGACAGACAACCGAATGGTGCTCTGCAGGCGAACCAAACGTGTCTTCCTATCATCCTCACCACCACCGGTTAGCAAAATTGGCACGAAACCAGGTGATTCTTCCGAGCAGGGCGAGGGCTCTAGTGAAGAATTCATCATCTATGTTCGGTTTGGAATTATGAGCATCCTTCGACGAAGTGAAATTTGGTTCGGGTAACATCTTATCGAATTCCTTCATAACAATTTGGTAATAAGATATCTCGCACAAAACAAACGGAGAAAGGCGAAGTTATCTCCCGACACATAATCGTACCCAACAATAAAAAAAAAAAAGAGAAAAGGGATAGGAGGATGTATTTTATTCAAGTTCGAGACTATATACGCGGCATTCTATGCGGGTACAAGTGTGTCTACATGTATCCTTCTTCGGGTTCAAAAACATATATGGAGCATTTTTTCTATTGGTTCAAAATCTGCACATGCGTGGTACTTCTTTCAAGAAGCAAAATCATATATACAATATTTCCTGCGGGTTCGAAGTCATATGAAGCATATACACAGTATTCTTCTTCGGGATTCATACAGGGTTCTCTACGGGTTCGAAATACACATGCAGTTTTTCGTACGGGCTCAAATACGCCTACAGTATCGTTCTTCGGGTTCAGAATTATATACGGAGCATCCTCTACGGGTTCAAAATACACACGCAATATTTTCTTCAGGGTTGAAATATTTCTTTCAGGACCGAAAATTCATATATGCAATATTTCCTACGGGTTCAAACAAAATATGCTGTATTCCCTTGGTTGCATACATACTATATTCTCTACAAGAGGCACGCCAAGGAATCATATGCAAGGATTGTGGAAGCGCTACTCTTAAGGTTTACACCTACGTGAAAAGAAAAAAAAAGAGGATAGAGAAAAGTACTGGAGACATACCGAAGCCGGTCTCTCTTTGCCGCTAGTATGAAAAGAGGAAAGAATAAAGCGCGAGAATGGGAAAAAGGGGCTTTATATATATATATATAGGCGTGAAAGACTTTGAAATAGGGAAGGATTTCCCTTTACCAAAATCACGCGTGTAAGAAACGGGCCTACAAAGGGTGCGACTTCCCAATGCCGCCCAAGTCACGCCTGCAAGCATGGTTTCCAAGTTGGACCGGCCCCACCAATTGCGACTTCTCAATGCCGCCCAAGTCACGCCTGCAAGCACGCATGGCTTCTACACTTCGCGCCGGTCCCACCAGCTAGCACACTCAGTTTCCCAACTCACGCCAACTTCCCAACGTCGCCCAAGATGCACCGGCCCACCAATTGTGCCGACCTCTCCGATTTGTGCAAAACTACCGGAGGCAAGGATTCCAAATCCTATTTATAAAGGTCGGACAAGCCTCCTTCAATTTTCTTTACGTTTTGTTCGTTAACAGTTTGTCACCATCTTATGCTTACCTCGCAACAAAGCCCCCTGTTCCGAGCTGCGGGGGACTTAATGTTGATGGTGGTTTTTAGACAAGGGTAAAATCGTAAAACCCCATGACCTAGTGTTACCCGCAACACATTAACTAAGAGCATTTAACTCAGGTGTAAATAATTAATAGGGGTATTTTTTCAAATACCAGATTAGGGTTTTCAACACAGAACCCTAATTCCAAAATCAAGCCGCACCCTGCGCACCATGGCAGCAATGTCAAACCAAGCCGCATACTGCGCACCATGGCAACAATGCCAAACCAAGCCGCATACTGCGCACCATGGCAACAATGCAAAACCAAGCCGCATGCTGCGCTCCATGGCAACAATGCCAAACCAAGCCGCACCCTGCGCACCATAGCAACAATGCCAAATCAAGCCGCACCCTGTGCACCATGGCAACAATGCCAAACCAAGCCGCATATTGCGCACCATGGCAGCAATGTCAAACCAAGCCGCACCCTGCGCACCATGGCAACAATGCCAAATCAAGCCGCACCCTGCGCACCATGGCAAAGCAATGCCAAACCAAGCCGCATCTGCGCACCATGGCAACAATGCCAAACCAAGCCGCATCTCGCGCACCATGGCAAAGAATGTCAAAACAAGCCGTATCTGCGCACCGCTACAACAATGCCAAATCTCCTAGCCGCTATGCCTTTGGCCCACGCCAATTATAGCGCCCTAGGCTTGCAAGACTTGCAACTAGGTCAACATGGCTGCACGTGCCATTGGCACATGCCAACACGTGTCGCAAGCCATATTTCCAAAGCCGCTACGCCTTTGGCCCACGCCAAATATAGCGCCCTAGGCTCGCAAGACTTGCAACTAGGTCAACATGGCCGCACGTGCCATTGGCACATGCCAACACGTGCCGCAAGCCATATTTCTAAGCCGCTATGCCTTTGGCCCACGCCCAACATAGCGCCCTAGGTTTGCAAGACTTGCAACTAGGTCAACATGGCCGCACGTGCCATTGGCACATGCCAACACGTGCCGGAAGCCATATTTCTAAGCCGCTATGCCTTTGGCCCACGCCCAACATAGCGCCCTAGGTTTGCAAGACTTGCAACTAGGTCAACATGGCTGCACGTGCCATTGGCACATGCCAACACGTGTCGCAATCCATATTTCCAAAGCCGCTACGCCTTTGGCCCACGCCAAATATAGCGCCCTAGGCTCGCAAAACGTTCAACTAGGTCAACATGGCCGCACGTGCCATTGGCACATGCCAACACGTGCCGCAAGCCATATTTCTAAGCCGCTATGCCTTTGGCCCACGGCCAACATAGCGCCCTAGGTTTGCAAGACTTGCAACTAGGTCAACATGGCCGCACGTGCCATTGGCACATGCCAACACGTGCCGCAAGCCATATTTCTAAGCCGCTATGCCTTTGGCCCACGCCAACATAGCGCCCTAGGTTTGCAAGACTTGCAACTAGGTCAACATGGCTGCACGTGCCATTGGCACATGCCAACACGTGTCGCAAGCCATATTTCCAAAGCCGCTCGCCTTTGGCCCACGCCAATTATAGCGCCCTAGGCTCGCAAGACTTGCAACTAGGTCAACATGGCCGCACATGCCATTGGCACATGCCAACACGTGCCGCAAGCCATATTTCCAAGCCGCTATGCCTTTGGCCCACGCCAAACATAGCGCCCTAGGTTTGCAAGACTTTCAACTAGGTCAACATGGACGCACATGCCATTGGCACATGCCAACACGTGCCGCAAGCCATATTTCCAAGCCGCTATGCCTTTGGCCCACGCCAAACATAGCGCCCTAGGTTTGCAAGACTTGCAACTAGGTCAACATGGACGCATGTGCCATTGGCACATGCCAACACGTGTCGCAAGCCATATTTCTAAGCCGCTATGCCTTTGGCCCACGCCAGATATAGCGCCCTAGGCTTGCAAGACTTGCAACTAGGTCAACATGGCCGCACGAGCCATTGGCACATGCCAAACACACACGCTGGTAGCCTAACTTGCAAACCGTGCAACCTACCACCAAGGCATTCCGCACATGCCATTGGCACATGCCAAACACACACGCTGGTAACCTAACTTGCAAACCGTGCAACCTACCACCAAGGCATTCCGCACATGCCATTGGCACATGCCTAACACACACGCTGGTTGCCTAACTTGCAAATCGTGCAACCTACCACCAAGGCATTCCGCACATGCCATTGGCACATGCCAAACACACACGCTGGTAGCCTAACTTGCAAACCGTGCAGCCTACCACCAAGACATTTCGCACATGCCGTTGGCACATGCCACACACGCCACTAGCAGCTCTGGCATTACCACTTACGGTTGAGTTGCAACTCGCAACGAAGGCATTCCGCACATGCCATTGGCACATGCCACATGCGTCCCTAGCAGCACAACTTGCACGCAAGATGCAACCAACACTCGAGACATCAACACAAACTGGGGATGCTTTCTAGGGTTTTGGTTTGGCGGTCACAAAGATGCGAGCGTACACTACGCTCACATTAAGAAAGCGTGAAAAGGAATAAAGCGGTCAAATAAAAGAGAAAATAATGGTGAAAACGTTTTCACCCCATTAACACCATGCGGTTACCACCTCCTCCCATTATTTCACCCTTTACTCTCTTCCTTCATGAGGTCAGGGTACGTTTCAAATCTCGACTTGTATAAATAGTTCTTACCTATTTCCACTAGACAACAAGTCTCGGTCAGGAGAAATATACTACACTTACACTCTCAGAAAGTCAACTTTGCAAGCTCTCCCAAAAAGCTTTCATCTCTTTCAAGCTTCTTAAGCTTTCACTTCCTGATACAAGTCGAGATACTACTCTCCTCAACACCTTTCTTTGCTTCCCTCCCCAAATCAACCCTTCTCCTCCACTTTGTGACCGAAGCAAGTTTGGAACGACCATTTCTTGGTTTAGGCCGGACTTGTACAGATTGATCTCTCGAATCTATAAAGTGCTCACGTGCAGCACATTTGTTTAGGGTTTGAACCAGTTTCTCACTCACCTACCGAATTTACCGAAATCGTGCAAAACGATTTTTACCCATAAATACCAACATACATTCGGAGCTTTTGGTTTTTAAATTTACTTGATTATGTGAAGTTCAAAACCTGAAAAATCTCCATTGTTCCCAAATTCTGATTTTTGGGCCATAGTATATTCGGAAGTTTATTCAAATGACTTATCCTCCGAATATGACAAGTTCAAAACCAACCACGCCATGGCTATAGGTGGTTCCAAAGGCCATTATAGAAGGTTAGCCAACATACATTTGGAGGTTTTGGTTTTTAAATTTACTTCTGATTATGGTAGTACCAAAGTTCGAAAATTTTAGGATTTTGGCAAAATCTCATTTTGGGGCCAATACACATTTGGAAGTTATGTTTACTACCGATTATGGTTGTGCTAAAATTCGAAAATTGAGTATATTCGAAGGTTAAAGTAACACACTTTACTACCGATTATGGTAGCACCAAAGTTAGAAAATTTTAGGATTTTGGGAAAATATCATTTTGGGACCAATATACATTCGGAAGTTAAATTTACTCACCAATGTATGTTGCCTAACCTTCTAAAATGGCCCTTGGAACCACCTAGAGCCATGGCATGGTAGGTTCTCGCACAGAATATTCGGAAGATATGTCAATTGAATAAACTCCCGAATATACGGTGACCCAAAAATCATAATTTGGAAAAATAGAGATTTTTTCAAATTTTGAACTTGTAATAATCGGAAGTTAACCTATAATTCTATCTCCCGACTACTGTCGATGGTCTTGATAAGTGAAGAACACGACTATATTCGGGAGTTTAAAATCATGAATATCTCCTGAATCTGGGAAAAAAAAGAAAAACCCTAGAAAAAAAAATGAAAAAAAATCATTCAAATATCGCACCCACTACATTCGGACGCATGCTTCTTATTTTGTCTACCGACTGCATTCGGAGGTGTTGATGGTGGTTTTTAGACAAGGGGTAAAATCGTAAAACCCCATGACCTAGTGTTACCCGCAACACATTAACTAAGAGCATTTAACTCGGTGTAAATAATTAATAGGGGTATTTTTTCAAAATACCATTAGGTTTTCAACACGAACCCTAATTCCAAAATCAAGCCGCACCCTGCACCATGGCAACAATGTCAAACCAAGCCGCATATCTGCGCACCATGGCAACAATGCCAATCCAAGCCGCACCTGCGCACCATGGCAACAATGCCAAACCAAGCCGCATCTCGCACCATGGCGAATAATGTCAAACCAAGCCGCACCTCGCGCACCATGGCAACAATGCCAAATCAAGCCGCACCATGGCAAGAATGCCAAACCAAGCCGCATATCTGCGCACCATGGCAATCGTGCCAAACCAAGCCGCATCTGCGCACCGCGGTAACAATGCCAAATCTCCAAGCCGTTATGCCTTTGGCCCACGCCAATTATAGCGCCCTAGGCTTGCAAGACTTGCAACTAGGTCAACATGGCTGCACGTGCCATTGGCACATGCCAACACGTGTCGCAAGCCATATTTCCAAAGCCGCTACGCCTTTGGCCCACGCCAAATATAGCGCCCTAGGCTCGCAAGACTTGCAACTAGGTCAACATGGCCGCACGTGCCATTGGCACATGCCAACACGTGCCGCAAGCCATATTTCTAAGCCGCTATGCCTTTGGCCCACGCCCAACATAGCGCCCTAGGTTTGCAAGACTTGCAACTAGGTCAACATGGCCGCACGTGCCAATGGCACGTGCGGCAAGCCATATTTCTAAGCCGCTATGCCTTTGGCCCACGCCCAACATAGCGCCCTAGGTTTGCAAGACTTGCAACTAGATCAACATGGCTGCACGTGCCATTGGCACATGCCAACACGTGTCGCAAGCCATATTTCCAAAGCCGCTACGCCTTTGTCCCACGCCAAATATAGCGCCCTAGGCTCGCAAGACTTGCAACTAGGTCAACATGGCCGCACGTGCCATTGGCACATGCCAACACGTGCCGCAAGCCTTATTTCTAAGCCGCTATGCCTTTGGCCCACGCCCAACATAGCGCCCTAGGTTTGCAAGACTTGCAACTAGGTCAACATGGCCGCACGTGCCATTGGCACATGCCAACACGTGCCGCAAGCCATATTTCTAAGCCGCTATGCCTTTGGCCCACGCCAACATAGCGCCCCTAGGTTTGCAAGACTTGCAACTAGGTCAACATGGCCGCACGTGCCATTGGCACATGCCAACACGTGTCGCAAGCCATATTTCCAAAGCCGCTACGCCTTTGGCCCACGCCAAATATAGCGCCCTAGGCTCGCAAGACTTGCAACTAGGTCAACATGGCCGCACATGCCATTGGCACATGCCAACACGTGGCGCAAGCCATATTTCCAAGCCGCTATGCCTTTGGCCCACGCCAAACATAGCGCCACTAGGTTTGCAAGACTTGCAACTAGGTCAACATGGCCGCACATGCCATTGGCACATGCCAACACGTGCCGCAAGCCATATTTCCAAGCCGCTATGCCTTTGGCCCACGCCAAACATAGCGCCCTAGGTTTGCAAGACTTGCAACTAGGTCAACATGGCCGCATGTGCTATTGGCACATGCCAACACGTGTCGCAAGCCATATTTCTAAGCCGCTATGCCTTTGGCCCACGCCAGATATAGCGCCCTAGGCTTGCAAGACTTGCAACTAGGTCAACATGGCCGCACGAGCCATTGGCACATGCCAAACACACACGCTGGTAGCCTAACTTGCAAACCGTGCAACCTACCACCAAGGCATTCCGCACATGCCATTGGCACATGCCAAACACACACGCTGGTAACCTAACTTGCAAACCGTGCAACCTACCACCAAGCATTCCGCACATGCCATTGGCACATGCCAAACACACACGCTGGTAGCCTAACTTGCAAACCGTGCAACCTACCACTAAGGCATTCCGCACATGCCATTGGCACATGCCAAACACACGCCGGTAGCCTAACTTGCAAACCGTGCAACCTACCACCAAGGCATTTCGCACATGCCGTTGGCACATGCCACACACCCACTAGCAGCTCTGGCATTACCACTCACGGTCGAGGTGCAACTCGCAACGAAGGCATTCCGCATGCCATTGGCACATGCCACATGCGTCCTAAACGGCACCACTTGCACGCAAGATGCAACCAACACTCGAGACATCAACACAAAGGCGGGGATGCTTTCTAGGGTTTTGGTTTGGCGGTCACAAAGATGCAACGTACACTACGCTCACATTAAGAAAGCGTGAAAAGGAATAAAGCGGTCAAATAAAAGAGGAAATAATGGTGAAAACGTTTTCACCCATTAACACCATGCGGTTACCACCTCCTCCCATTATTTCACCCTTTACTCTCTTACTTCATGAGGTCAGGGTACGTTTCAAATCTCGACTTGTATAAATAGGTCTTACCTATTTACACCAGACAACAAGTCTCTTTTCGGGAGAAATATACTACACTTACACTCTCGTAAAGGCAACTTTGCAAGCTCTCCCAAAAAAGCTTTGGAAGTCTCTTGCAAGCTTCCTAAGCTTTCACTTTCTCGATACAAGTCGAGATACTACTCTCCTCAACACCTTTCTTTGCTTCCCTCCCAAATCAACCCTTCTCCTCCACTTTGTGACCGAAGCAAGTCCGGAACGGCCATTTCTTGGTTTAGCCTGACTTGTGGCTGTCAGATCTCTCGAATCTATAAAGTGCTCACGTGCAAGACATTTGTTTAGGGTTTGAACCAGTTTCTCACTCACCTCTAAATTTACCGAAATCGATGAAACGATTTTTACCCATAAACAGGAGGATAAAAATAATATATTATCTACCGATTATTTAAAGGGCAATTTTGCCATTAAGAAATATGCGAGATAAAGGGTAACTCACTTTAGGTTTGGGTGACCCTATTTTGTTTTATTGTTGGATCCTTTTGAGTGGCCCCTAAAAATGCCAGGCAGAAGAACTAGAAAAATAAAGGAAAAGAAAAACATTACCTCACTTAATTCCTTAGGAAGAATCTTACAATTCTAATTGCAACAGAATCTACTAATCGCCAATACTGAAACCACCATTTTTTCTTGCATAGAAGCAAAAAGAAGAACAGGCCCCAAAATCCAACTACAAACCCCAAAGCAACCATGGCATAAAACAGCAACATCTCTTTGGCATCTTCTTGATCAATTTCTTCAACTTTATTTGCATCTGCTGGAGCATTCTCACGAGTGGTCTTTGTAAGGATCCCACATGACAAATAATTTCCATCAAAAGCTGAGCAATCTACGCTCAATGTATCAAAATGATCCCCTCTCGGGATTTTCCCACTCAGTCTATTATAAGATAAGTTCAAATACCCAAGAGAGTCGATTGATGTCAAAGACTTTGGGATTTCTCCAGACAACTTGTTGAAACTCAAATCCAAGGATCCCAAACCTGTCATGTTTCCGACCTTCTTAGGAATTACACCAGATAAGTGATTGTGTGATAGGTTCAAAGATGGAGAGC
Source organism: Papaver armeniacum (assembly GCA_023531295.1). Classification (NCBI taxonomy): domain Eukaryota; kingdom Viridiplantae; phylum Streptophyta; class Magnoliopsida; order Ranunculales; family Papaveraceae; genus Papaver; species Papaver armeniacum. The sequence goes on along the minus strand of JAJJWW010013329.1, from coordinate 429,547 downwards.
CCTTTCAATTCGCAATCTCTTCGGGATAACTCCATCCGAGGATATTGCACGACAGATCAAGTCCTGAACTATAGCTATACAAGTGCTCCAATTTGGTCACAATCCCTTTGATCACCATTAGCTATTTTATATCAGCATAGTAACCAAGTGAAAATGTCTCACTAGGTCTGGTTATTAGCATCTTTAAGTTTCCTATCTTCCTAGGAACCGAACCAGAGAGATTGTTTAGCGACAAGTCTAGTATCTGCAGATTATTCAACTCATTAATCTTTTCAGGGATAGACCCACTGAACTTGTTTGACCTCAATGAAATAATTGTAAGACCATCCATGAAACCAAGAAAACTTGGTATAGCACCTTCGAAATCGTTGTTTCCTAAGTTGAGAACTTCCAACCACCGAATCATCTGTATGCAGTTAGGGAAAGAACCATTCAAGTTGTTGTCATTCAGTTGTAGATGGCGGAGATCAGGGGTGTTCATGATCGGTTTTGGTTCGGTTTCAAGCCAAACCAAAACCGAAACCAATACTATCGGTTTCTAAAAATTGAAACCAAACCAATCCATTAACCATTGGTTAGGTTTCCAAATGGTTCCAGCCGGTTTCGGTTTTTCCCAGTGGTTTTTTGGTTAACCAATAATTATGTCAAACCAAAAAAAAAATTACACTAATTTACAGAAAAAAAATAGTATTGGTTTACAAAAATTTACAGACAAAAAAATAAATAAAAAGAATATCAAGAGTAGTTAAAGCTTACTCTAAATCTAGAGATCAAAAGAAGATTTAACTAATGGCAGTGACATCTCTAATGAAAATTTAATCAATGATTTTTTTTTTTTATCAATATTCGGTTAACCATTGGTTATTGGTTCGGTTTCTCTATCATACCAAAACCAAACCATTAATCTCGGTTTTCATCTTTTCTAAACCAAAACCAACCATTAGTTAATGGTTCGGTTATGTTTCCCCCTAATCGGTTTGGTTTGGTTCGGTTTCTCGGTTAACCACTAACCATGAACACCCCTAGCGGAGATCTTCTATTTGTTCGAGCTCGTTCGGAACATTTCTTGTGAGATTGTTGTTGCTAAGCTGTAAAGATATAAGAGACCTGCAATCACCTATACTAGAAGGTATAGTCCCAGATAGATGATTGTTGGAGAGATCAAGAGTAGCCGGACCTGGAAAGGAGCTTGAATATATTCGTTTCGTACAGAGTGAGAACGGTATTGATCCCACTAGTTCATTACTAGCTAAAAACACAACTCTGGCATTAGACAGTCTTCTACCAATCTCTGTTGATATCTCCCCACTAAATTTATTTTGTGATAAATCAATTCTACTAAGATTTAGAGGTGGAAGCGGAAGAGGGCCATCGAAGTTATTGTTCGATAAATTTAAACTAACTACGATGGCAATATTAGCAAAAACTAGATGTGGTACTGTACCTTGGAGGTTGTTTCCAGAGAGATCTAAGTCACTGTACCTTGGAGCCCAAATTTTTGTAATTGAAATTATTATTATCTGTTTTCTTGCATTGACTGGTTCGGTGTTCTGATCTTGACTTGGATAAAGTGTATGAGATGTTGAAGTCTTTATTTATTTGCGTGTGCTTCATCAATGATATTTTATTGATTAATGTCAATTTATACAACTGCTTCCATTGAAGGAGTCCAACTTTGTGCACCCCTCTAAAACCGGGGTGCACATTCCGGCTCTCCCTATTTGTTGATAAAATCTAAAAACCACTTCCCAAAGATTTCAAAACCGCTTATTTTTTCTTTTCTTTTTTTCATTTCTAAAATTATTTATTGTTTCTATTAATACTGCACGGTTTTCCAAGCCAACAATTTCTTATCTTCTTCCCCAGAACTCAGAAATATAATTCAGATATCTAGGTCTCTGTTTTGTAAGCTTGATTAAAATCAAACTCACCATGAAATATTTCTAAACTTTGTAAACAACTTTTAATCACAAAGAGTAAACTTGGGACATCATTTTTTCTTTACTATCGTTTCTGGGTTTTTTTTCTTTATAAACATTGATTTCTCAAAAAATGATCCAGGTCTCCGATAAGCATTCTCAAAAAATGATCCAGGTCTCCGATAAGCAATCAATCGTAATTTCAAAAAACAGAGTTTGTGGTAGCACCGACAATAGTTCTGAGGTTGTGGAAACAAAGCATTTGGAGTTAGTGTTGATATTGGATAGTACTGAGTTTATCATGCTCAATTCTTTTGTATAATCACCAACAACATCAACCCTTTTATCATTCAAGTTGATTGATACCCAATTACTGTTTAAAATGGAACTTCATATTTTTTTATTTTAAAGTTGTGCTATGTACTTCGAATCTGGTCGTTTCATCTTTGCAATCAATTCTTTCTCATCCATGGAATATCAGTTTGATTAAAACCGTTTTTGGATAGAAGATTTCAAAAAACCAAAATCGTCGAACTATAATTCTTGTGTCATTTTCTTTTCTTTTCTTTTTAATCACAATGCTAACAATTTTCATCTCATCACAGATGCTATCAGTTTGAGTTCTGTTGTTAAACGAAAGATTAGAGAGAGAAAAGCAAAGGTGTTAGTTTTTCCTATTTTAAAGGTAACTAAAAAATAAAAAGTAAAACAAAAAAAAAGTAATAAAACATTCAAAGCTGGTTTTCGACCGAAAAATACTCCAATGAGAAGAGCCGGAATGTGCACCCCGGTTTTAGAGGGGTGCACAAAGTTAGACTCCCATTGAAGACGAGAACTTTTAGTCTGTAAAAAAAGAATAATAAAACAATCGGATGGTATTCAAAGAAATTTTTGGTGGAATAAAGAGGGTCAAAAAAGACAAGGAGGATTCATTAGAGCTTGAAAGTACATTTGTCAGCCCATTGCTCAAGGAGGATTAGGTATAAAGAATCCTCATCAATTTAATATAGCTCTTCTTATCAAGGCAAAATACTTCCAAAACTCCCATCCTCTAGAAGCTTCTAAAAGTTCCAACTTATCATGGATTTGGACAAGCATCCGAAAAGGCCTAGATTTAATTAAGGGAAACTTTATCTGGCAAGTGAAAAATGGAAACTCAGTTAAAATATGGGAAGATAGATGGATTCCAAATTCGGATATACCATCTCAACTCCAAGATTCTCAGGGAACAGCCCCAACAACAGTCCAAGAGCTTATTAATGAAGATAATACATGGGACCAAGAAAAATTGAACAGTTACTTTAATCCGGAAGTCAGAAATTAAATACTTAGGATATCTCCAAATGAAGAAGAGGAAGACAAAATCAAATGGTTACACAATCAATCGGGATTCTTCTCAGCTAAAAACATTTACAATTTTCTAGCTGATCAAATTCAAGAAGAGGATAATTTACTCATTTTTTTTGTGTGGAAGTTAACTGGGAAAGCTTTACCCACATCTTCAAGATTAGGAGCACACAACCCGGAAATTGATCAAAACTGCCAGCTATACAACACTCAGACCCAAGAAACCGAAAAACACCTCTTTGGATCTTGCCCATTTACAAGATCCATTTGGTTTAGCTTCTCCTTGGGTCATTTAATTATTTCAGATAATACGGACTCAATCACAACATGGGTTAAAAAGTGAATCACAAATCCAGATACGCATAATTTGAAGGGGAAAGTAGCTACCATATCATGGTTCATTTGGAAGTACAGATGCTCAGTGGTTTCAAATTAACAATTTCTTGCAGGCCATCCCTCAAAATCATAAAACAAAAGATTTGGATAATAACCAGTTAACGATCATCAATTCCAAGTGGTCAAACATAAAATCCGATTGGATAATATTTATAGATGATTCTTACAAGGAAGAAGACTTTTCAATGGGATACGCCCACATATTCTATTCAGTAGACTTTCAGTCCTTTATACGCCCACATAAAATCCAAGGCAGACTGCATCAACAAGGACAACACAAGTTCTTTCTGGACAGCCGAAAACACCGTGCAAGCAATAAAGACATCTTTAAGAGAACTTCCTCAAGCTCAGGTAATGTACACAAATCGAAAATTCAATTTGGCAGCGGACATAGTGGCAAAAGAAGCAAGGATAAAGAGCCTTCAACATTTATCAACGAAGATTCAACAAAGAATTAAGGTTTCTAACACTATATCTAATGTGTTCGATAAAAATGACATTGTAAACCTCCTGTACTATATTTGCTAGCTAGTTAATATAATTTGTCTTTACATCAAAAAAAAAAAAACAAACAAAGATATCCAATGATAAGAAGAATGGGCTGGCTATTCTACCATGTTTTGCGTGTGTTTTCAGGCGCAATTTACATGAACATTTTCCTCTGAATCTAATCCTGAGTGGTGACCTCTAGGCAACTGCTTTAAAGAAGAAAATTTCATAATGTTTACGGGTTTCCTCGATAATCACAATAGTATAAGCCTTGATTTGATCTCATCTGACATATTACCTCGTTTTTGGAAGAAAAAAATACTATCACTTTCTCATTTTAATTTAAAATTATGCTAAACTAAAAATTATATATTTTTTCCAAAAACGGAGGAAGAATCAACTATATGTTTGAACCTCAGAGGACAAGAGGTGCATGGGTTGATGATACTACTTGGCTTTGGCATAGAGACAAGGATCAGTATATATGTATACATGCTTCAAAAAAAAAAAAAAAAAAAAAAAACGGGCCCCTAGATCAGCTGGTCATCCTCGTTCCCCAAAGTTTAATGCGCTCCAGGAGGTCCCAGGTTCGAGTCCCCAATGGCGTAATATTGCAGAAATTAACATGGAAGGTAGTGTTAGTTTGCCCCCCTTTGTGACACAATCTCAGCCCCCTCCCGCCGTTTCGACTCCCTTGGCTAGGTTACCCATGAGGCTCGCTGGTAGGTTAGCACAGCAAGCTGTTCAATTAATGTAGTAGTATGTCGTTGGAGCTTAGCTTGTTAGGCTTCCAACCAAAAAAAATCAAAAAATGTGTGTACAAAACTTCACCCCAGATCAGTATGTGTACAGCCTTGTTACTTCTTTGGTTTCCGGTACCCATATTCTGCAAAATCTAGGATCGTATTGGTAACCACTGAATTTTTTAAAGATTTTGAATATTTTAAATCCTGGCTTGATTGGGGTATACCAAATTTAAAGCCATCCAACCTAGTGTGCTAAGGGGTGTTTAAATGATATTGAAAGACCAAATTGTCCCCACCCCCAAACCTTGCCGGCCGAATTCTTCTTAAAAAAATTTCAAATTTTTTTCCCAAAAACTCTATTCACTCTAATCATACATGATGAGATAAAAAAAAAACAGAAAAAAAAAATGAATCATACGGGTTTTGAAATTGGGTATTATTTTGTACCCAATCTCAAACCGAGTATGTACATACTCGATTTGAGATTGGGTACAAAATAATACCCAATCTCAGATACCTTATATTAAGTTAGAAATCAAAATTTATGATTTACGTGTCTTGGCCGTGCAAGGTCGTGACATGAATATCTTGCCGACTTTTCATAACAGACCATGGCGACGGGTAAAAATTTCAACAGTGCAGTAGGTATTTTTGAAGACCTTGCCGGCCAATACAAATAGGAAGGGTATTTTTTGAATACCTTACCGGCCAAAAACAGCCGGAAGGGTATTTTTTGAATACTTTGCCGGCCAATAAATTTTTTATGTCATCTCCTGTATGTCAAAAAACAAAAGTCGGCAAGGTCAACGATGAAGATCATGCCGGCCACTTTTGGCCGGCGAGGTTGACGATGAAGACCTTGCCGGCCACTTTGCCGGCGTGAGTGTGACGATGAAGATCTTCTTGGCCACTTTTGGCCAAGCATGATCTTCATTAGTCGACCTTGCCGACTTTTCATACTTTCAGAACTGAAAGTGTTGATTTATTCTTTGATTTTGAGTATGATTTCATATAACATATTTGCAATCCCTTTTTAGAAGTATTTCGGTTGTGTGCTTCATTTTCGTTGCAAGAGATATCTCAAAAAAAGAAAAAAAAAATCATCAAAAATCATCCCACAAAAGTTCAATCAAAAACAAAATTTCAAAACTTAAAATTCATAAGTTTTAATCTATTCAATCAATTTAAACTTAATTAATTAATCTAATCAAAATTTTAGGGTTAATTAAACGAGGGCAATTTGCCATTTTGAAAATATTTGGTTAAGGGGTGACCTCTTTTACTTCAAAATGACCCTATTTTGTCTCATTGGGTATACCCCAATTAGTTTGGGTATACCCCAATCTCGCTAGGTTATTTATGTCTTTCTTTTTTTTACGAGATAGAAAAATAATAATAGCAGAAACGCACCGACGAACAATAAAAAAAATCACCATGAACATCTTAGCTCCACACTGAATCCATTGATTTTATTTATATCATCAGATAGCCCAAATCTTATATGAACATATAAAACTCACAACAGAAATCAAATTAAAACACCATACAATCAAACCCATTAACGCAGAGAAACGAAATTTAGATTCATAACGGAACAATCATCTCATCTTCTAAATATTCACTTGTGGACGATGATGTTGTTTTACTTTTGCCAGCGTCAGATTACACCAAACTCATAAGAATCTAATCCGTTGGGGACAAAGAACTAGCAAAACCTTTTTGCCCGTCAACAACACCGACTGTGCAATGCAGGGAAAGACAATCATCCTTGAGAAAATCTGAGATTTCTAAAGCCGACCGTTCGTGGAATCGATTACATCCCCTGAAGTATTTTGATACACAAACATCAACTATAAGCTTGACAAATTACAAGTAAGCATACAAATCAAGTTAAAATGGAAAACATGCATACATACCACATGCATTGACTGAATGCATTCACCTCCCGCATCTATGTATTGGAATTAAAAGTTAGAAACATAATTATGAGATTCTTACGGACAAAAATAGTAGGGGCCCACTTATGACTTTCCGTATTCCAAAGTTAGAGGATTTTTCAATCTATGTGGGACAATATTGGCCCGGACTGGAAAAATTACCGGGTCAAAGTCAAACGGTTTAATCAGTGGTTTAACTCGGGTTAACTGGGTCATATATGTACATGTTTTTTGTTCATGCTTTGTTGTTTAATCTAAGGTGACTGAATCATTAAATGAGTTTTGATTTATGAAGAAAGAGGTTTTGATTTATGAAGGAATCGGATTTAAATTCGGTTTTAATTTTATGTGTGTCCTAATAAATGGTTTTGACTCTCAGGTGTTTATTCGCTTTTTAATTCAATTTAAAATTCCATATCGTGATGTTAAGATTCAATTTTTGAGGACGTGGATTTGGTTCACACGTACGAGATGATGGGAAGGTACACTACGGGAAAAATCATCATTGATGACATTAGATAAGAGTTGTAGTACCCCTACGACAACTCCATTTCATGCATTGTGGAACGGGGGTATTGTAGAAAGTCCAAGCTTTTCTACAATGGTTGACAAGGGTTGTAAAGGGTGATGTGATTCATGGTTCGACAATATTTTGCCAAAGTTGTGAATATCTTTCCAAATTACTTTGAAAGCCTAACACAACTCTTGTTGAAGTTGTAGGACTTTCTTGGACAACAAAGGATGTGTATCGTACAAATATGTAACACAACACTTGTTAAAATTGTAGGACTATCTTGGACAACGAAGGATGCGTATCGTACAAATATGTAACACAATACTTGTTAAAATTGTGAAACTATCTTGGACAACCTAGGATGTGTATCGTACAAATGTGTAACAACTCTTATTAGTATTATGAATAAAATTTGCATTACACTTGTTAGAGTTGTAGAACTATCTTGGACAACTACCAGGGCCGGCAAGCTTGTGAAAGGTCAGACTGCCGTCCCTGTCAACAAAAGTTGTTTAGTTACCAGGGCCGGCAAGGTAATACGATTCCTACTAAGCCGGCGTTTTTGTTGCCGGAAGGGTACGAAAATAGAGACCCTGCCGGCCATATCTTGAAGAAAAAAACCATTCTTCTGATGCCTAAAATCATGTAAGGTCGGAAGGGAAACAAAACAAGAAAATGCCGGCGGTATTTTGGCCGGCATGCTAATGAACCCATACATTTCCGGCCATTTTGCGACTCGACATTGTAGCAAATTCACGACCTCGCCGGCGGGTTCAAAATTCAAATTTTTGCAAGTACAATTGCATTGATTCACTTGTACTTGGACACTATAACGACCAAATTTGGGCACCATCCTATAAATGCACTACTTATCTCCACAAAACAACACACAACTATTTGCACATACTCTCCAAAGCTCATACCATCACACACTCCATCTAACTCACCCAATAGCTCTCTACACACAAGAAATGGCTTCATTTGATTCTAATGAAGATTTGGAAATCACCAAAGCTTGGTATGCGAGACTAGAGTTCAAGGCGGATCCTCCGTAAGGGTGGATTGCACAACCTTTTGGGCTAGGGTTCACAACACTTTTAGCCAAGAGTGTGGGAATCCTAACTCAAGAAGTGTTCAACAAGTGCACGATAGGCACATAGTTATTGCAAATGCGATACTTGCTTATTTAGCTATCCAAAAACCAATTTTCCCCACTTTAACTTGCCAATTGAACAATTTGTAAGTATTTTTGTGGTTTATTTTACGTGATCCATGTTGTTTGATCTTCCAAATTAAACCGCACTAACAAAGTAAGTTTGTGTTTTGTTTTTGTAGCATGAAGTCGCCAAAGCGCTACTTGGAGGAAAAGGGGAAGCATTCGCATTCGATGCAAGCTATCAATTCATGGAATCCAAAAAATCCCGGAGTATGCCCCTAGAGATGATGGAGGGTGTATTGTCTTCGGAGGAGGAAGATTGATGGCTTTAGAAGTTTTAGTGTAGGTTTTGTGGGTAGACCTCTATGTAAACCCTCGCGAGACTATAACTCGTCCAATAGGGTGGCCTAGGGGTTCAAAGGCTTGATGCACATGCTAAGTGCATTCGTTTTTTCGTCGACAAGGATTAGGTTTTATGTTTCAATCAATGTAGTAACCAAAATTGAATGAATAAAGTAAATTACATCTTCCATATTATGTCAGCCGGCAAGGTTTTTTTTTTTGCATGCCGAGATTAATATAGCCTAAGGGTAGGAAATATTTACATGCCGGCATGCAAGATTGCTGCCCAAGATAGTCGGCGTGTTCTTCATCCGAGACCATTCCGGCGGATATATGGTCTGGCCGACTTATTCAAAGTTGACACTGCCGGCGGAAGAGAGATCGACAGCTTATTAAAAGTTTAACATTCCGGCGGACGTATGGTCGGAAGCTTATTCAAACCGCGACCTTGCCGGCTTAATGCATTTTCAAAACCAAAATTTTTGGATCGAAATCGAACTCATAAGACGGATCAAAAGGTTAACCTACTGACTTCAAAATTTCAAAATTTTAATCTAAATTCAATTAATTAAACTAATCAGAATTTTAGTATTAATTAACCAATGGCATATTAGTCATTTAGAAAAAACAAGGTTAAGGGTGGCTTGGTTTTACTTCATAATGACCAGATTTTGTCTTATTGGGTATACCCCAATTAGTTTGAGTATACCCCAATCAAGCCAGGATTAACTACATCACCAACACTTTTAAATACTAGTTTACCAAACAGAATTTACAGTTTGTTAATTGCACGGTGCTTTTTAAATTATAGTTTACCAAACGTCATGCAGATTTATTTTCACAGCACAGCACAGCAACGCACAACACAGCACAACAGAAAAGCGCTTTTCTAAAATTCACAGCAATACCAAACTATCCTTATGACTACTTTTTTTTTTTTTTTTTTTCTTTTTTTGGTTACCCTAGACTAGTCCAAACTCCTTAATTTGAAGTAAATTTTATCTCCGCGCAGTGGGAGAGAGTATACCATCAGACCACTTGATGGTTGTCACCAACACTATAACTCCAATTCGATGACCGAAGAAGAGAAAAAGTAGTGTAGTTGGTAGCGTTTTACCCGCCGACATGTGGGGAGCGATTGTGTTAATGCACAATTCCCCGTCCCAACTTGCAGAATTCATTGGTCGCATATGCCTCTTCTCTGCTCGCTTCATCAGCAGCTTCTATTAGTGTCCAGCAAAAAAATTTTGATTAGATGAATGGAAATATGTAAGGTATGATGGTTGATGGCTCACTCTACTGAATCTTCATGTGTGGTTAAGTTATGCTGTGCAGAAATTTAAGAACCTAATTTTTCAGTTTTAGATGTGCACTGTACTGTTTGTGTATTTGTCTAAAAGACCCCAAATGCCATAAAATTTTCATCCATTTGTCTAAGAAGTGGTATATATGATAGTGCATCTTGGTCTTCTAGACATGATATTGTTTTGTGACAGATTCATATTCCAAACTAGGTAGTTTGTTTCCTCTCACCATCTCTTGGTAAATCTTTAATCTCTAGGTTGCATGTCGGGTATGTTGTTCTGCCATTATTTGCAGTGATTACAACACTGATCAATGTTCATGATGATTACATCTATATCCAGGAAATGATATTGATTTCAGTTGACTAATCTGTTGCGTGTTGCTGGTTCAGGGATACAGGGCATGCGTGTGAACAAAGACTGCTTTGTGATGGTGGAACATTAAAACATTTATCACCACTCCTTGCTCAGGCTTGTTTCACCGGAATCAGGTATTGTCTGCTAATGAATGTACACAGTGTTCATGTGTTGTTTATTGACTGATGTTAGAGTAGTACTAGTACCAATTTGACATTATCGTTATTGTTGAAGTTTTGTTGGTAATAACACATTTATATTAGCTTAGGGTGCTATAAAGAGAAACCTTCTCTAAGGTGCAAAAGATATTTCATATTTACAGAGTAGATCTCAAATCACAACTCTCACAACTCTCACAACAAATGCCAACCCAACTCATAATACCAGTTACTATTACTGATTTTTCGGTATACAACTAGTTAATCTTGATGCAACACTATCAACAGCTCTCCAGTACCTAAACCACCATTTCTCCTTTCTGCAAACTAAAACCAAGAATAGACCCCAAAACCCTACACCCACACCCAAAATAACAAAACCAAATAACAAAGCAGTATCTCTTGCACCGTTTTCTTCGTCTTCGACATTCACGTTCGTATTATCATCAGTGTTGTTACTGGTAGGACCAATAGGATCACCCTCACAATGCTTTTTGGTAGGAATACCACATAAAAATTCATTACCAAGGAAAGCTAATCCATCCACACCTAGACCTTGGAAGTGAGCATCTTCAGGAATTCTGCCACTCAAGTTATTATATGACAGGTTTAAATACCCAAGAGAATTTAGTGATGTGAATTCCATTGGGATTCCTCCAGACAGTTCGTTGAAACTGATATCCAAGGAATCTAAGCCAGTCATGTTTCCCACACTTCTTGGTATTTTACCATCCAAATGATTATTTGATAAATTAAGCATTGAAAGCCCTTGTAGTAGACCTATCTCTTCTGGGATATTTCCTTCTAGAATGTTGCTTGATAGGTCCATTCCGGAACTGTAATCTTTTAAGTGTTTGAGGTATTGTAACACCCCATTGATCCTTATGCCTAATTGAATGTCTGAGATAAGCCAATCTCCTCCAATAATATCAGCAGTGGGGTAATTAGGCCTACTTGTTAGCATCGTCAAGTTTCCTAACCTTCTTGGAATTGAACCGGAGAGATTGTTCATCGACAGGTCTAAAATTTGGAGTCTACCCAAATGGCTGATCTCTTTGGGGATAGATCCATTGAATCTGTTTGCCCTTAAAGACAGGATCCTTAGATATTTAAATGAACCAACAAATGTAGGTATACTGCCTTCATAGTTATTGTTTCCGAAAGTGAGAACAGTCAACATCTCAAGTCGTTGAATGAATTTTGGAAAGATACCTTCGAGGAAGTTATCGTTCAACATAAGATATTGGATAGGTGCTTGTTCAAGCTCATTTGGGACGCTACCGAATAGATTATTCATTCCAAGATGTAGAAGAAAGAGTGAATTGCAGTTTCCTAAACTAGTGGGTATTCTTCCAGTTAAGGTGTTGTTGGAGAGATTTAGAGATTGAATGCTCCATGAACCCATTTCTAAGCCATTATTTGAACAGAAGGAAAGGGGTATTGTTCCTGATAGCTGATTACTTGATAACGAAGCATAACGGGAATTCGAAAGCCGTTCTCCCACTTTGAATGATATAATCCCACTGAACTGATTATCTGACAGATCCAAAAATATGTTTTTTGAGATGGAAGAGGAAGTGAACCTTGAAGCTTGTTGTGCGCCAAATTTAAGTACATGAAAGTATCTTCATTAAAATGAAAAACCTCTGGCAATGTTCCTTGGAGGTTGTTTTGGGAGAGATCTAGATAATCCAGAGTTTGGTGCTTGAAGAGACAGGATGGGATGGATCCCCATAAGATTGTTATTTGACAAATCCAATCTATTGAGAGTTGTGAATCTGCAGAAGAAAGCCGGGATATGTCCTTTCATATTGCATGATTGGAGCTGTAAGTTTTTCAATTGAAATTTTGACGGATGAAAGTGTTCATCTATTTCTATGGTTATGTTGTTAAAGTTGAAATTTAGTTCTGTTAAGCTTAATTCATTGATCAAAGAGTTCAATGAGAATATACCTTCAAGAGAATTGGAACTAACATCTAAGTATTTGAGATTGTGTAGTTTGGTGATGCAACTTGGTATCGTATTGCTTAGTCCATTGGAAGAGAAATAAAGTTGTTGAAGAGAACTAGTCTCGCAAATTGACTCGGGTATGGGTCCTTGCAATTTGTTGTTAGACAAGGATAGATATCTCAAGTTTTTCATATTAGAGCCCAGAGAAGGAAGATAACCTGTTATGTCGTTGTCAGAGAGGTCAATATACTCCAATTTTGAAAGATTCACAATAGAGGTAGGTAAAGAACCCTTAATGGAACAGCCTGGTGCAATAAGGCTAACCAATACCGGAGCATTCAAAATAGAACTTGGAAGCGAACCATTTACATAAGTAGATGTCATCCACAGTACTTGGAGTTTAGGCCATTGACGTTCAAACATGGACATAAGATTGACATACAGATTAACACTTGCTCTTACATCAAGTCTTTGAAGCTGAGGAAGGTAAGGAATGGAGCCTTGCAAACTAAAGCAACCAGCTAGTTCAAGAACTGAAAGAGAAGTAAGATTAGCAATCTGAATTGGTATTGAAGAATGGAAGTCATTATTGTTATTCATTTTCAGAGTTGATAGATGTGAAAGATTAAGGAACTCATGGATTGGAAAAGTTGGACTAGAAATATCACAAGCAGATAAATGAAGTTCTCTGAGATCAGTCAGAAATGATATTGGTTTAGCCCAATTCTTTTGGACAGTTGCCTCAGATAAGTCAACACCACTCAGTCTAAGTACTCTCAGATGGACCAACTCTTTAACCCAGTTTATGGATGACGAGATTAAGGGAAATTCAGAAGCTGTATAACCCCAATTTCTGGGATCAGATGTTTGAACATAACCAGAGATATCGAGGTATTGTAGAGATGATAAATTGGCAAATTGTGTAGATATCGAGCCGGAAAAATTTGAACTGGCGACGTCAAGGTGAGTAAGATTTTGGAATTTTGAAAGCTGATATTGGACTTTTGAGTAGTCCAGCTCATTGAAGCTAAGATCAAGATACTCGAGGTGAGTTAGATTGAACAATGAAGGAGAGATTGTACCAGTAAGCGACGTATTTGGTGTAGGCTGTGAATAATCAGAAATCTCAAGGTTGATTTCACGGTCTATATTTCGGAGATTTATTGAGATGACATGAAATGATTCACCGGAACATTGAATTCCATGCCAAGCACAACAATTTTGATGGCGGTCTACTTTCCACGACGACAAACGATCGGAAAAGTCGGTTAGAGTGGATTTGAAATGCAAGAGAGCGATTCTTTCATAATCGTGACAGGCATAAGAGACTTTTGGAAGTTGAATGATGGCGGATAATGATAATAATAAGATAAAGGTAAGAGGAATCTGAAGACGATAAAATGGTAGATGAACATATTTTTTGGAGTCATTCATTTCTAAGTGAATTCTTAAGTAGTCTATAAAAATTTCTAAGTGAATTCTTAAGTTGTTGTTGCAACCTGCTTTATATAGAGATCACAATTTCACCAGCTGACCTTTTTTTGTGGTGGTAATGGTACTGTGTGCATAATAATTGAACAGGTTGTCATGATATGTCACACTGAATTATTGGATTTCCAATATTCATGATATTTGACTGTCATAAACAATTCGTTATCATGTATTTGCCCAACTATATGTCATCAATCTGAATTTAGATTTTGTTTTGGTAATCCATGATTTGGTCTGGGATGGCTATTCTGATGACATAACCATAATCTTCTTTTGTTTATGTTTTTTTTTTCAGATCTACAGTGTGAAATCTTATTTGGTTAGTAGTCGTCAACTTGCACGCCGCCCAATTTACTGGATTACAATATTCTGCAGGTGCATTGCTTATTCTGCCAGGTATGACCATATCCATTGCTTAACTGCTCATAATGTTCGAGACTGCGTAAGATTGGTGCTTCCATTATGGAGTTATTTTGCCTTTAGTGCTTAGGTTTGTGAACAGAGATGGGTTTGGCACCTGGATTTGTCCTGTTTTGAGTTTAGCACGGGCTAGCCGCTGAATGTAATAAAGCGCATAAATCATAATAAGATCACCATCATCAGTTTTTACTAATTCGACCTGCCATTTTTACTGCAATAGTATCAAAGACTCTCTAGTATCTCTAAACTATTAATAAACCCCAAATTTCTTGAACCATTAATAAACCACAAAATTGTATTACAAACCAAAAACCAGAGTACCGTAAAACAATCCACTGCTCGGCGGTAGTATATATCTGCATCTTCACAACTTTCATTTCATTTGTAGGTACTTCACACAGTAAAGGTTACCTAATGTACAATCTGGACCATTACAGCTCAATGTTAAAAGTAAGACAACTAGTTGAAACTATATACCTGGATGTGCCTTCTGCAATGAGCCAGAGACAATAGACCACCTTCTTTCGCTAAAACTAATAAATTATGTAAAATTTTTTTATGCTTGGTTGAGATTCCTGCGCAATTTCCATTTGTTATATCTGATCTTGTTTTGGACTTTTTAACTTGAAGAATTACCCTGACGATGTCTGTTAGTGAAATACTAAAATGACAATGATGGTATAAATGCCTAGGGTACCTATCCTAACTCGTCATAAGTCCATGGGTAGAACTCATTGTACTCGGAGACAGCAGGTTAGGTTAGTTTGTGGTTAGTCTGATTTAAAATGTATTCAGGGACATTTATGCATACACCTAGCCTGGCTTATATTACTAAGAAAGGAATTATAAGACTTATACATTGCTAAGACAAGAACTTAGATACTTCAAACCAATCAAAGAAAAGAAATTCAACTGCAGCAACACTCAATTTCGTCGGTTTCATCGATCTCAGGTTGAGCACCATCCGTGTCAGGATAGGCAGCACCCATGGCAGGATTGGCACCACCCAACTGGTACATCATTGTTATGTCAGGATAGGCAGCATCCATCTTAGGACCGGCACTCATGTCAGGACCGCCACCACCCAACTGGTACATCATAGTTGTGTCAGGATAGGCAGCACCCATGTTAGGATCGGCACCCATGTCGGGATATGCAGCACCTGTGTCAGGACCGGCACCACCAAACTGGTACATCATAGTTGTGTCAGGATAGGCAGCACCCATGTTAGGATCGGCACCCATGTCGGGATAGGCAGCACCCGTGTCAGGACTGGCACCACCAAACTGGTACATCGTTGTAAAATTAGATCCGCAGATGCTTTGCAATGTATTCCACATGTTTTGGATATCGTCTTGGTCAGCTAATTCAGTGTTATCCAACCATTTCATAGTTTGGTTGAATGCACCCATGATGTCCATCTTATCATTCAGTGTTACCTTACCTCCATTATTGCTCTTGTTCCTGATTTCATATGCGTAATTCTCAAATGAGTTCCTTGCCTCCACCTTCTTCTGAAGTTTTTCATCTTCTAACTTGTACAGCTCAGCCTTTCGAATCAACCCATCAATCTCAGCCTGCGATAACCTTCTTATGTCATCTGAAACTCTGACACTATCTTTTTTCCCTGTCTGCATGTCCTCAACAATAACATAGAATATACCATTCGCATCCACCTCATAGCATACCGAAAACGAATTACTGGTATCAGAATTTTCTGCAGAAAATCTTGTTAACTCAAACTCACCTAACAAGTTCTCCACACTGGTTATATTTCTATCACCCAGCTCATACACATTAATCTTAAGACTAGTTCTATTTTTTGTGTTTTCCTTGCAGAGAGTGTAAACCTGTTTATTCTTGGTTGGAATGGTCGTCTTCCGATGGATAAACACATTCGCAGGACCTCCTTCTGGCTCAATAAAAAGAGTAAAAGGGATGACATCCAACAACACCAAATCCTGCACCTTTTTATTATACTCACCACTCAAAATAGCAGCTTGCACTGCAGCTCCATATGCCACAGCCTCATCAGGGTCGAAACCCTTGTATAGATCCTTACCGTTGAAGAGATTCCGCAATAGATGCTGAACCATTGGAATTCTAGTGGATCTACCAACGAGGACAATTTCGTCAACACTGTACTTGTCCATCTCAGCAATAACCAAACACTTATGAACTTGTACTGTTGCCCGAGTAGTGTATGTGAGGATCCTCTTTGCGCTCTCGCAAGATGTTCTCAACCTGCTAAGAGCCTTTGGGCATCCATGTTCTCAACCTGCTAAGAGCCTTTGGGCATCCACTAATGTCCTTCTTGTGTTGCGACTTGAACTTCCTAACAAAATGCTCTAACATCCTGTCATCAAAGTCCTTCCCTCCCAGATGGGTATCTCCGTACGTAGCCTTGACTTCGAAAGAATTATTGTTAATATTCAGTACCGAAACATCGCAAGTGCCACCGCCAAGATCAAAGATAAGAACATTCTTGGCACCAGCCCTGAAAGCCTTCTTCTCAAGACCATATGCAATTCCAGCCGCTGTTGGTTCATTGATGATCCGCAGTATATTAAGGCCAGCAATTTTCCCAGCATCAAAAGTAGCTTGACGCTGAGAATCATTGAAGTAAGCAGGAACTGTAATAACAGCATCCTTAACACTTGAACCAAGATAAGCTTCCGCAGTTTCTCGCATCTTAATGAGAACCATGGCTTAAATTTCCTCACTGGTAAACTGTGTTTCCTTTCCCTTGTAATTGACTTTAATCATGAGTTTATTCTTTTGGCCAGCAGTTACTTTAAATGGCCATATCTTGATATCTCTCTGAACAAGGCTATCACTTATTTTCCTACCAATCAAACGTTTCACATCTACAAAACACAAAAAAAGATTCAGAAAAAGATTTCTCGAAATAAACTGTCTTTATCAAATAAGAGCACTGAGATCCTGATACTAAGAGCACTGAGATCCGGATACTAGAACTCTCATAATAAAAATACTTATAACATTTACACTAATATCAAATAATTAATAGTCCCTCTGTTTTTGGAAAAGAGATACTTTCACTTTTTCATTTTAGCCTAAAAATAGCCTAAAAATGAAAGTATTTTTTTTCCAGAAACGGAGGGAGTATGAAATTAGTAATGTGTAAAAAACTAACACAGCCATGAAATGTACACATTCAACTGATGTCAGGGTGCAAGAAGCTTACCGAAAACGGTGTTGGTAGGATTCCTAGCAACTTGATTTCTAGCAGCATCACCAATCATACGTATCGATTCAGTAAAAGCAACATACGAAGGAGTAATACGATTTCCTTGATCATTAGTGATAATCTCAACACGACCATTCTTCCATACTGCTACACATGAATATGTTGTTCCTAAATCTATTCCTATGGCTGCTCTTGCCTTTCTTCGAGCCATTGCAAGTCCGTGGAAAACTAACTTAGAAACTTGTGGTAAAGGGTTGAGCTCATATAGTATTGGTTCTCAAGTGAAGTCCGTGCTTCATTTGGAGTCAACTCATTTATCCTTGGATAACGTTGGTGATGATTCAAATCCAAAGTCTTTTCCAGTAGCAAGTACCGGGTCGACTAGATGATATCTCCTAAGAGTAGAACATAAGTTTTACGCCGGCCTGTCCGAGCCTCGCACAACTTGCACTACGGCAAGCAACATTGGTGATGATTATGTTAGAATATATATACCGAGATGAATATTGAGGTTGTCAAGTTCAAGATGAAATGGTCAAGACTCAAGACTCAACATAGCTACTAGAAGATCGACGGATATCAAATATTGGAGAATATCGACGGAGATCAAATATTGGAGTATATCGACGGAGATCAGATCAAGTTTCCAAGAATAAAATATCTTGTGTAATTAGGTAGTTTTCTAGATAAGGGAAATATCTAGTTAATTTCCTACATTTTCTATATTCTAGTTAATTAGGATATATTCTAGTTTATTAAGATATATTCTCTAAAATAAGATAATATCTTAATCAATTATTTATTCACTCTATAAATAGAGACTCTCAATGTTATTGTAAATCATCCCAGTACAATCAGTCTGGAGATCAATAATATTTCACCCTTCGGGGTTTTGTCCGTGGACGTAGGTCGAGTTGACCGAACCACGTTAAATCTCTTGTCCCATTTCATTTCTCTTGAATCGATGATCCCTCGATACTCATAATTTATTAGATTCGTCATGTCTAAAATATCAGTACGTACGTACCTATCTATATAGGTATCCGTTAATGCTAGATTTCTTCCCATGGACTAGTCCTTGCAACTCTTTCCATTTTGTGTAGATAATAGATATCATTTAACAACAATTCTATACCCACCATGAGAAATCATTTGGTGATTTCCACAGCTAACTTAAAGCCACGCATATAATAGTTCACACGAGAGAAAACTCTAAGATTTCTACGCGACACCAAAAAAAACCCGTCAAAATGTGTAAACGAAGATTTTTCCACGAAACCTGTCATAGTCTTAAAACCAGTGTTTTAAGAGATTCCTTGGTATAGCTGCATCATGGAAGAGGACTTGGATTCGGATAGTCAGTCTATTGTTTGTCCATATGTAATGTCTAGATATAATATCGCCCATTCGCGCCTTCTTGTGGTGGAGTGTAACCAGAGACTTGTCTTAGTTTTGACAAATCAAACTAGGGGCGGGTACAAATCCATATGCGACAAGGCCATCTCGTCCGTTGGAGGATGAATTGAAACCTACTGGTTTGTTGGGACTTGTCTGGGCTGGATTCAGTTAAGTGAAAAACGGATGAATGTTGAAGCATCAGAGACCCTAAAGAATTGCAAATTCATGCCTGCTCAGAAAAATTGGATACATTGACCGGCGTGGGGTTGATAGATTTTGAATGCGAGCATAATTGAGATGATCCAAATACGGAAATTTAGTTGTGCGCTGGGCGAGGCGAGGCGCCAAGCCCAGCGCCTAGCGCCTAGGGCGCCTAAGGCGAGCGCCTAGAGCGCCCGAGATATAGAAAATAACATGGTCAACTTTATTTTGGCGCCTGGGAGCCTTTTTTTCCCAGGCGCAGTCTTAACGCTTAGAGCGCCTTTGGCGCTTACCCAAGAGAGTCAATTGATGTTAAAGACTTTGGGATTTCTCCAGACAGTTTGTTGAAACTCAAATCCAAAGGGTCTAAACCTGTCATATATCCGACATTATGTAGGATTCTACCTGATAAACGATTGTGTGATAGATTCAGTATGTCGTCTTCATAAATCTTTGTATGGTCTTCGTCAAGCTCCACGTAATTGGTTTGGTAAGCTTGCAAGTGCTCTTAAGACTTTTGGATTTATACAAGTCTTATCTTTGATTACTCTCTATTTACTCTACGACGAGGTGAGAATTCCATTAATGTACTTGTTTATGTTGATGATTTGAGTATTGGCTTTGGGAATAATTCCGCTGCTATTGCTACTTTTAAGGCATACTTAAGTCGATGCTTTCATATGAAAGATTTAGGTCCTCTCAAGTATTTTCTTGGTATTGAAATAACTCGAGGTACTGATGGTGTATTTTTTATCTCAACGAAAATATACCTTGGATATACTTTCTGAAACTGGACTTCTTGGAGCCAAACCAGCTGCTTCACTTATTGATCAACATCATCGTTTGGCTCTAGATGATGGACCTTTATATTAAGATTCATCTCGGTGATCGCCCGGATCGATTGGGCGTTTGATTTATTTGACTATTACGCGTCCTGAATTGTGTTATTCGGTACACAAATTGGCTCAATTCATGCAATCTCCTCGAGTTGCACATTGGGAAGCCGCTCTTCGAGTTCTTCGTTATCTTAAGAGTCATCCGGGTCAAGGGATTGTTCTACGTAAGGACAGTGCTCTTCAACTTATTGCTTATTGTGACTCTGATTGGGCCTCCTGCCCTCTTAGTCGTCGTTCTCTTACCGGCTATTTTGTATTTTTGGGAGGCTCACCTATATCTTGGAAGACAAAGAAGCAGCACACTGTGTCGCGTTCTTCGGCCGAAGCTGAGTACCATTCTATGGCTCATACATGTAGTGAGCTCACTTGGCTCAAGGCGTTATTGAAATCTCTTGGTGTGTCCCACTCTCAGCCTATGCATCTTTATTGTGACAGTCAATCCGCACTTCATATTGCTGCTAATCCATTTTTTCATGAGCGCACCAAACATATTGAGATTGATTGTCACTATGTACGTGATCACATTCAATCGGGTGCTATTACCACTTCTCATATTCGCACAACGGCTCAACTTGCAGATATCTTCACCAAAGCGCTTGGACGTCCTCAGTTTGAGCTTCTTCTCCGCAAGTTGGGCATTCGTGATCTCCATGCTCCAACTTGAGGGGGAGTATTAAGGGATTCGCATATGTATTTTGTATATACGGTAGTTATAACATATTTTGTATGTTAGGAAAGATATTAGTTTAGTATATTTTCTCTCTATATTTGTAAAGCCGCATTAGGCCTATTTAAACACAGGTTTATCCTGCATTGTATTCAAGCTTTTGAGAATACACCAAACCTTCAAAATTCTTATCTTGTCGTTTCAGAATTGGACCAGAGAGATTGTTTATAGACAAGTCGATGAGTTGAAGTTTGTGTAAATTAGTAATCTTAGATGGGATTGATTACTAATTTACAATCTGCTTCAAATAAGTAAGAATTTTTTGGTGGAACAGGAAGAGGGCCATGCAGATTGTTATTCGATAAGTTTAAGCTTACACTTATTCAGGATCCGAGTCGATACCAATATGAGCTCTATGGGGTAATTTTCCTTGGAAGTAATTTTGTGAAAGATCTAAATAAGTGAGAGCTTGGAGATTAAAGATACAAGAAGGGATAGTTCCTGTTAGCTCATTCCGAGACAAATCCAATCTTTTTAAGTTACCCGAATTACAAATGGATGGTGGTATGTATCCTTTCATATTGCATGATTTGAGCCGCAAACTCTCTAGTTGAAATTTATTCCATGGAAGTAGGTTGTGGTCTAAATACTACTGTTAATTTATTTGAGTTATAAGATTTAAAAGTGTTAATTTTAATTCAGTTATCAAAGAGGTTAAGGAGGCTATTCCACTGAAAGAATTTTGAGATACGATTGAGATAACATGCAAGGATTCGTTAGAACATTTGATACCATCCCAACTGGAACAGTTTTGCTGGCTACCTGCTTGCCATGTAGACAAACGCTTCTAAGGGTCTTAGAGTAAGGATTTGAAGCCTAAGAGTGCAGTTCTTTCTTCATCGTGGCAACCATGAGATGCTGCTGGCGATTGAGCAATCACTAACAAAAACATGAAAAAACAAACAGGAGAATGATAAAATGATGGGAATTGCATAAAATTCTTTTTAATTTTCATGATTAATCATGAACCAAATACTATAATCGTTTGCTGGATGAATAATTTTCTTTAGATGTCTGTGTTTGATGGTGTTTGTACCCAAAATTACTTTTGGGCACGAAACACGATGAATGGATAGTTTGGTGTGTATTTTGGGTTTAGGAGACGAATTGAAGAATAAATAAAATGGAAATAGGTTTTTATGTGGTTCGGCAAGATGTGCCTACGTCCACGGATGAATCCCCTTGGGGAGTGATGTTTTTATTGATATGTAGAATTACAATGTATTTTTTCTGTGTTAGCTAGCCTCTCCATTTTTTTTCCTTCATATTGTCTACCCCCTATCCTAATTTCTGCTCCCCCCATTTATACAGTTCCATATCTAAATATAAACATAAACTACATTAACTGCTCATTCATGTCTCCATCATCAATTCTGTATGAAATGTACTGGAGTTAATTTTGCATGTATGAAATCTGGTCGCAATTAGTACTTGCATGGCGTAAATCGCTTTCGCATTTAGCACTGGCATGGTCTAAATCTGTTGCATTTAGCACTTGCATGGTCAAATCATTGGAATTCAATTAGCATGGTGAAATCACGAAATGAATATTGCATGGCTGAAATCGATGGACTTCAATTCGCATGGTCAAATCGAAATTCAATTAAGATGAAACGCACATTTATGCTTCCATGATAAATTTTACATAAATGATGGTCAGCGGTATTGGTGGACATTTGTCACGAATGTACGATCGCATGGGTAGGGACTCGCTTGATGGTTGGCTGTGCATGATGGTCATGGCGCAAAGGTGGATGGAGGCCGGGCCGGGCATGGTTGGAGACTCGGTTGGCGGCGCGGAAGAGTTTTTGGTCGGAATTGCCACAGTGATTGGCCACAAGACTGAAAATTGGCTAGGGGTGCGACTGACTTCGATAGTTGTCCGACGGTTGACTTTGACTGTTGACCGATCGTTGACCATTGACCTTGACCGGAAGTTGACTTTATTAGTTGACCGACTTTGACCATTGACCTTGACCGGAAGTTGACTTTGATAGTTGACCAACTTTGACCATTGACCGGTCTAGGCAGACTGGTGGGCTACCTTGGTTGACTGGTTAGTGGGCTTGGATGAGGACCAAAACATGATTCAAGTATCAATTTGGCCCATTAAGTGGTATCTATATTATAAGGGACAATGGTGTTTTCCTGCATCGACGGCGCTCTACAGTTGAGACATATAAAAGACGGTCTAGATTGATCAGGAAAACACCATTGTCCCTTATAATTAATAAAAGACGGTCTAGATTGATCACCATTGTCCCTTATAAAAGACGGTCTAGATTGATCAGGAAAACATCATTGTCCCTTATAAAAGACGGTCTAGATTGATCAGGAAAACACCATTGTCCCTTATAATATAGAGACAATGGTGTTTTCCTGCATCGACGGCGCTCTACAGTTGAGACATATAAAAGACGGTTTAGATTGATCAGGTAAACACCGTTGGGACAATGGTGTTTTCCTGCATCGACGGCGCTCTACAGTTGAGACATATAAAAGACGGTCTAGATTGATCAGGAAAACACCATTGTCCCTTATAATTAATATAGATTATAAGGGACAATGGTGTTTTCCTGCATCGACGGCGCTCTACAGTTGAGACATATAAAAGACGGTCTAGATTGATCTATTTATATTCAATCGGTTCCCTTGAAGGTCGCGCTTGCTAATCTCTCATTTATTTGCGGAGTTAATTCTAATTGACCCATTTAAGGCGAAAGGCGTTTTTTGTTTTTCTCATTTATGAAGGAAAACCTCACCGATCTGTTTATTGGGGTTTTTATTTCTCATTCATGAACGCTGCTGAATACTCCTCTGATCGAATCTGTTTCTCATTCATTCCCCTACCCAAAAGAAAACCCTATTCTGATTAGGTATTTCCTCCATTAAACATGCTAGAGTGTAATAGTTTTGATGTCTCGGAAGGAAAATCTTTGCTCAACATCCCTGTAATTTATGTTTTCTCCATCGCTCACATGCATATTGTTTTGGTCTGACCTTTGGGAATAATGAGATTCTAGCTAGGTTTTAATTTGTGTATTTGTTTGATTTGTAGTTATCATGAGAAGATCAAGAGACCCTGAAAGAATATAGTTGGTAGGGTTTTATTTGGGGGTTTTCCAAATTGTGATTACTTAAGGTTGGTTTACGGTAAACATTTTTTTTATATTTAAATTCTTTCCTTTTCTATTGGATTCTTCACTCATTGCTACTGATGATATTGATATTCTGATGTTATATTAGTATTTGTAGGAAATTTATGAAACTCACTCTATGTTATCATTCTTTAAGGGAAGATTATGCATTTTGCTGTGAAAATGCTTGAAGATGAAATGAAGACAGGAGCATGTGGTTTGAGTTTACAAAGGTAAGTTGTCATTTTAGACAACTTGAATTCTCTATTCTTTATAGTTACAAGTGTTCTTTTATTGTGGCTAAACCTGAATTGGGCACTGGAAGCTCTTAGATGTTTCCTCAATGCCCGTACAACAGAATCAAAAATTGTTGCTTATCCATCACTAGGTGAGCTGACGTCCAAGGTATTGAGGAGTTGCAACAAACATATAATGAGATTCTAGCTAGGTATCTCTTACTCTTTGGGATATTGTTTTGGTCTCCTCTCTCTCTCTCTCATGGCCACACATCGGTATCTCTTACTCTTTTGAAGAGATTAGCAATATTTGATTCTCCTACGAATGACACTTCGCTTTCCTTCGAATGAGATTAATTAAGGTCTCTCTTTTAGCAGGTTATAATGTGTTTAATGGATATCTACATGAATTGCAGAAACACCAAAGTGCCATACATTGAGCCTCCATGAAGGACCCAAGAATGTGAGTTCACACATCTTAATTACAAACATGCCAACCAAGAGATAAAGAATGATTATATGTCGTAGTGATTTAAATCATCAAGCTATGTTGAAATTTACTCAAGGACTGCTTATCATTCTCTTTTCCTCTTATAGCTTTAATTTTCTTTTGTTGCCCAATTGCTCCCCATTTTTTTTTTATTTTGCAATATCAAATGTTAGTAAGAGATGTCAAGGACTTGAATCAGCTCATAGGAGTAAAGCCATGTTAAAGAGGCATCAATGAACGTTGAGCGTTAAGTCTAAACTTTTCCTTTTATGTTGTACGGGTTGGTAATTGGTTCACCAAAACCAAATCGTATTCATGCTTTTAGTTCTCTTTCCAGGCAAAAGCTTTAGTAGAAATGAATGTGCAGGGATAAGTGATACCTGAATGGAGTAGTCGTTGAAGCAACGACGCTGGGACAGATGGAAAGAACGTGATGACTCATCAAGTTTGCGGGTGGTACTTTGGTTCTAGACCGAACATTGAAAAGCGAATAGCTCGAAAAGAGCAAGCCAAGAGAAATACTTTTCACAATCTGAATTCCTATAAACATTGACTTTAAGTGAATATGTTGCTTAGTCTCCTGGATCTGATTTTGAATTTTGATTGCAGAGACAATCAGGAACTCTAGATGCAGAGGTCAGGATGTGGTCGAATGGCAAAGGTGAGGGCAGTCCTGTAGAATTTATGAAGGAGGTTAAGAATTGATCATATTTTGGATATTCGCAATAATGGTTTGTTTTTTCTTTCGATTCTGTAATCCCATTGTTCGTGAGAACAAGGAAGCTTTCAAACTTTAAAAGGGGTAGAAAATGGTTAGGATTACTGGCAAACTATTAAATTATCCATTGAAATTGGGCTACGAATGAGAGTAGTTTGGCATACATGTTTCAAAAATATGACAAACTGTAATTTCAAACATGAGGTCAGATTTGGATTAATTATTACTTCCTGATTATAGAGTTTCTCACCAGAGGAGTTTTTCGTTTGCAGTACTGCCTCCATCTTCAAGGAATGTGCTAATTATGCAATTTGCTGCTCTGTTGGGAACAGAAGAAGCCGAAAGAAATTCTACATGCCATAGATGCGTTCTTGGAGGAAATTCTACTTCTGTTCGAACTTGGCCGATGTCATCCATATAATCAAATATGTTTTAGCGAAATTTCTACTTCTAACTGAACTGGGCATGTGTGTTCCGAGCAGTTGTCATTGGAAATATGGACTACAAATTGAATCAGAAATATAGACAACTAATTGCCTCTCCGCCGCCCAGTAAGTAATCCAATTTCAAACAAACCTTCAAACAGTGACTAATATTTTCACTGTTTTGTTAACAATTGCAACTTTGTTTTCTTCCCAAGCAGTAAAACATGTATGAATGTCTGTTGATGATCAAATTGATTTTGTAAATGGGCTTGGTTTAATATGATGTAATATTTTCCCAGCATTTGAAGCACTTTCTTTAGTTATATATGAGGAGAAACTATTGGCCAAACATGCCATTGAAGTGGGATGGCATAATTAATAGAGGCAATATAAATTGTGGAGTAAAAAATGTATATACAAATTTTTCATGATGAACAACAAATGGAAAGGATAATGATAAAATTTGTGTGATGCATATGATGCTAATTCCAGTGACACATGAATCTGTGGTCTTATTATTAATGTAACGTAAGGGGTGTATATTGAACAAAAAAATATAAGTGTGTCTTAAAATGCATGGGGTGTATATTGGTTCAATATACACTAAAAACATAACGTATATTGTTATTATGGAGAATTCAAGGTCATTTTGTTCCCATGGCGACAATCCAAACCCGTGCCGTTACGGCACGGGCCATATCCTAGTTTTTACTTATGGTACAAACAGAGGGCTTATTTTAAATGGTACATATAGATATCTTCAATTATTTGAAAATTCCATTAAATTCAAAATTTGAGTACCCACGGCGTTATTTCATTGACTAGATAACTAGAGTGTGCTTCACTTAGATGCATTGCCATATTGGTCCAAACTCCAAACATGTAGTAGCGGGATTTCCCACTACTAACACCCCTTAATAATTCCATTGATCTAAACATAAAAATGATGACAAGAATGCTAAAATTGTAAATGGAGATAAAGATTTTTACATGGTTCGATCAATGTGATTTACATTCATGGTTCTTCACTATGATTGTTAAAATTGAGTATTACATTTGGAACCACCATTAATGGGTTTTTGGTTTAGCTCTAGATCTAGTTTCTGGGGAAGAAGATGATAAAGAAAATAAAGTCTCTTTCTACAAAATGCGTGTCATATTTACAAAGTATGTATTTCCTTTTCTCTCTCCTGCCTTTCTCTTTATATAGGTGTTTACATAGTGGAGGATAGCTAATTAAGCCCCTATTTTCGGATCTGACGTGCATTATTCTCACACACTCATATTGGATTTTCTCGTTCGTGCTACGTCTTAGCATGCTCGTGCTACGTCTTAGGATGTTCTTGCTACGTTCTCTCGCGCGCTAAGGAAATGAATGAATCTCGCGCACTAAGACAATGTGTTGTGGGATATTTTGGCCCTACAAAACACATGGTGTTGTTCAGAATAGTCTTCAATGAAAAATCTAGGGGACAAGAATCGAGTGGAATGGGTGAGGTCTGCAGTAAATGAATGAATGGAAATAATGAGTTTTATGGATGTGAAGTCTTTGTCTGGTCATTGAATTTTCAGAACCACTTGTTATTTAGTGGGAAATTTCATTGTTGCGTTGAATATGATTTTGTTTACGGAATGATGAAGTGATTAACTACTTGAACGTTAGATTTAGTGAAGTTATTTTCTTATTACAGAAAGTAAGTATCCTTACAACTTATTTTTTCATTGCGACAAGATCCCTATGGTACTTTCGACCTGTAAGTTATTTTCTAATTACAGAAGAACTAGAAAAATGAAGTAAAAGCAAAACATAACATAAATCAATTCCTGAGGAAGAATCTTACGAATCTGCAAATTCCCAATACCGAAACCACCATTTTTCCTTACGTACAAGCAAAATTAAGAACATGCCCCAAAATCCGCCTACAGACCCCGAAGCAACCATAGCATAAAAAAACAACACTTTATTTTGTATCTTCTTGATCAATTTCTTCGACTTCATTTGCATCTCCTGGAGCACTCTCACGAGTGGTCTTCGTATGGAACCCATATGACAAATCATTACCAACAAAATCTGAGCAATCTACACTCAATTAATGCTTTTATCTACTGGGATAGGAAACCTACTGGCATTCAATGCTTTTATCTACTGGGATAGGAAACCTACTGGCATTCAATCCCTTTGAATGATATTTTATTCATCTTATCTTATCTTTTTTTTATAAGACAATACCTTTAGCTTAGTTTTGACTTCCTCTCATCCCATCATCTCTGTTTGTTTTATTTTCTTCATTTCCCAGATTTGAGAAATGGAAACGAACCCAAAGAGTCATCAGGAGGTATTGGGAGCACCAGGGATTAAAGGAGGAAAAGGGGTCACGACTGCAGCAACAAATGGAGTTACTGATTTCATTTACTCAATTATTTCAACCACAAAACAAGAAGTAAAAGATCCTTTCTATGTTTTGGACTCGGTACAGATTGTCAATCTTATGGAGAAATGGAATCACAGTCTTCCTACTATCAAACCCTTTTATGCTGTGAAATGTAATCCTGAACCATCTTTACTTGGTACCCTTTGCTTCGTTAGGAGCAAACTTCGACTGCGCTAGCAAAATCGAAATCGAAACTGTTCTTGCTCTTGGTGTTTCACCTGATCGTATTGTTTTCGCGAACCCTTGTAAGAGTGAGTCTGATATTATTTACGCGGCTACAGTTGGTGTCCATCTTGCTACATTTGATTCTACTGATGAAGTTGAAAAGTTGCGAGAATTTCACCCAAAATGTGGGTTGCTGATGCGTATTAAGCCACCTGAAGATGCAGGTGCTCTGTGGCCGTTAGGTGATAAATACGGCGCCTTGCCAGAAGAGTTTCTTTCACTGCTAGAAGCTGCTAATGCTGCGAATTTAATTGTTCACGGGGTTGCTTTTCATGTTGGTAGTGGTGCGACACATGCAAGAGCATATCGCGCCGCAATTGCTGAAGCTAAAACGGTTTTTAATACTGCAGCAAATCTTGGTATTAAAGACGCTCTCAGAACTTACTTTCCTGATGATCAAGACTTGATGTTGATTTCAGAACCCGGCCGGTTCTTTGCCGAGACAGCATTCACGTTGGTCACCAACATCATAGGTAAACGTGTTCGAGGAGAGTTGAGGGAGTATTATATCAGTGACGGCATATATGGTTCTATGAATATTTTGCTATACGATCATCATACCCCTCTCACGGCGAAACCATTGGCTTATACATCAAACCCTGATAATCCTAATTGCGCAGGAGTGAAGACATATGCCTCTACTGTGTTTGGGCCAACTTGTGATGCACTTGATACAGTTCTTAGAAATTATCAATTGCCAGATCTAAAGGTGAATGATTGGCTTGTTTGGCCAGATATGGGGGCCTATACTTCATCAACTGGTACCAGTTTTAATGGTTTCAATACCTCAGCAATACCTACATACCTTGCTCATTCCATTCTCAACTAAGCCTCTTTTGAGGCTAAAATAAAAATTAAAAGTTTTTTTTTTTTTTTTTTTTAATAAACGGAGGGAGTATTCCTTTTTTTTTAAAGGGTCGGTTCAGATAAAGTACTTAACAGTATCAACAAACTTTCCGGTACCTCACATAATTATGGCCAAGATTTTTTATTGAAGACTATTGTGAAGTTTCCGAACACCATGTGTTTGGACCAAAATGGCAATTAATGTATCCAAGCAAATAATTTATCAAGTTGAAGATATATATATATGAATTTTCCGAACCACTTGTTAGTTAGTGGGAAATGATGTTGTTGCGTTGAAAATTAATGATTTTGTTTATGGAATGAACAACTTGAACTTTTTATTTATAGGGTAAACCAGATTATCTATATTCACTCACAATCTTTAGATGGTTGAGACCTGTAAGCTATAGTTCACTTTCTAATCCTATTAACAACAATTTTTTTAATAGTACAGAAGAACTAGAAAATGAAGGAAAAGAAAAACATTACCTAACTCAATTCCTTTGGAAGAATCTTACAATTCTAATTGCAACAGAATCTACAAATCGCCAATACTGAAACCACCATTTTTTCTTGCGTAGAAGCAAAAAGAAGAACAGGCCCCAAAATCCAACTACAAACCCCAAAGCAACCATGGCATAAAACAGCAACATCTCTTTGGCATCTTCTTGATCATTTTCTTCAACTTTATTTGCATCTCCTGGAGCATTCTCACGAGTGGTCTTTGTAAGGATCAAAATGATCACGATACGGCCCAAAAAGTTGCAGATATCACGATACGGATATCTACAAAATGCTTTTTCACTCACAAATAATTTGCAGATATCGTGATATCTTCCATCTCCTGGAACATGACAAATAATTACCATCAAAAGCTGAGCAATCTACGCTCAATGTATCAAAATGATCCCCTCTCGGGATTTTCCCACTCAGTCTATTATAAGATAAGTTCAAATACCCAAGAGAGTCGATTGATGTCAAAGACTTTGGGATTTCTCCAGACAACTTGTTGAAACTCAAATCCAAGGAGCCCAAACCTGTCATGTTTCCGACCTTCTTTGGGATTACACCAGATAAGTGATTGTGTGATAGGTTCAGCATGGAGAGCCCTTTCAATTGCGCAATCTCTTCTGGGATAACTCCATCCAGGATATTGCACGATAGATCAAGTCCTGAACTATAGCTATACAAGTGCTCCAATTTGGTCACAATCCCTTTGATCACCATTAGCAATTTTATATCACCATCGTAACCAAGTGAAAATGTCTCACTAGGTCTGGTTATTAGCATCTTTAAGTTTCCTATCCTCCTAGGAACCGAACCAGAGAGATTGTTTAGCGACAAGTCTAGTATCCGCGGATTATTCAACTCAGTAATCTTTTCAGGGATAGACCCATTGAACTTGTTTGACCTCAATGAAATAATTGTAAGACCATCCATGAGACCAAGAAAACTTGGTATAGTACCTTCAAAATTGTTGCTTCCTAAGTTGAGAACTTCCAACCACCGAATCATCTGTATGCAATTAGGAAAAGAACCATTTAAGTTGTTGTCATTCAGTTGTAGATAGCGGAGATCTTCTATTTGTTGGAGCTCGTTCGGAACATTTCCTGTGAGATTGTTGTTGCTAAGTTGTAAAGATATAAAAGACCTGCAATCACCTATACTAGAAGGTACAGTCCCAGATAGATGATTGTTGGAGAGATCAAGAGTAGCCGGACCTGGAAAGGAGCTTGAATATATTCGTTTCGTACAGAGTGAGAACGGTATTGATCCTACTAGTTCATTACTAGGTAAAAACACAACTCTGGCATTAGACAGTCTTCTACCAATCTCTGTTGATATCTCCCCACTAAATTTATTTTGTGATAAATCAATGCTACTAAGATTTAGAGGTGGAAGCGGAAGAGGGCCATCGAAGTTATTGTTCGATAAATTTAAGCTAACTAGGTTGGCAATATTTGCAAAAACTAGATGTGGTATGGTACCTTGGAGGTTGTTTCCAGAGAGATCTAAGTCACTGAGAGTTTGTAGTTTGGAAAGGCAAGAAGGAATGAAACCTGTCAGGTTGTTATGAGACATATCCAATACGTTTAGCTGATTCAAATTACAATATGAGCCCAAATTTTTGTAATTGAAATTTTTTGGAAAGTTTCAGTAGTTTATTATTATCTTGTTTTCTTGCATTGACTGGTTCGGTGTTCTGATCTTGACTTGGATAAAGTGTATGAGATGTTGAAGTCTTTATTTATTTGCGTGTGCTTCATCAATGATATTTTATTGATTAATGTCAATTTATACAACTGCTTCCATTGAAGACGAGAACTTTTAATCTATAAAAAAAGAATAATAAAACAATTGGATCGTATTCAAAGAAATTTCTGGTGGAATAAAAAGGGTCAAAAAAGATAAGGAGAATTCGTTAGAGCTTGGGAGTACATTTGTCAACCCATTGCTCAAGGAGGATTAGGTATAAAGAATCTTCATCAATTTAATATAGCTCTTCTTACCAAATTAGCCAGTAGATTAATAATAGAAAAAGATCAACTATGGGCAAAAATTATCAAGGCAAAATACTTCCCCAACTCCCATCCTCTAGAAGTTTCTAAAAGTGTAAATGGAAACTCAGTTAAAATATGGGAAGATAGATGGATTCCAAATTCGGATATACCATCTCAACCCTAACATTCTCAGGGAACAGCCCCAACAACAGTCCAAGAGCTTATTAATGAAGATAATACATGGGATCAAGAAAAACTGAACAGTTACTTTAATCCGGAAGTGAGAAATAAAATCCAATCGATATCTCCAAATAAAGAAGAGGAAGACAAAATCAAATGGTTACACCACCAATCAGGATTCTTCTCAGCTAAAAACATTTACAATTTTCTAGCTGATCAAATTCAAGAAGAGGATAATTTACTCATAAACTTTCCATGGAGAAACATCTGGAAAATCCAAGCAATTCCAAGAATCAAACTTTTTGTGTGGAATTTAACTGGGAAAGCTTTACCCACATCTTCAAGATTAGGAGCACACAACCCGGAAATTGATCAAAACTGCCAGCTATGCAGCACTTAGACCCAAGAAACCTAAAAACACCTCTTTGGATCTTTCCAATTTCTAAGAGCCATTTGGTTTAGCTTCTCCTTGGGTCATTTGATTATTTCAGATAATACGGACTCAATCACAACATGGGTTAAAAGGTGGATCACAAATCCATATATGGATAATTTGAAGGGGAAAATAGCTACCATATCATGGTTCATTTGGAAGTATAGATGCTCAGTGGTTTTTGAAAAGATAATCCCAAATCCAAGGCAGTTAATTGATCAAATTAACAATTTCTTGCAGTACATCCCTCAAAATCATAAAATAAAAGATTTGGATAATAACCAGTTAACGATCATCAATTCCAAGTGGTCAAACATAAAATTCGATTGGATAATATTTATAGATGCTTCTTACAAGCAAGAAGACTTTTCAATGGGATACGCCCACATAGTCTATTCAGTTGACTTTCAGTCCTTTATACGCCCACATAAAATCCAAGGCAGACTGCAGCAACAAGGACAACACAAGTTCTTTCTAGACAGCTGAAAACACCGTGCAAGCAATAAAGACATCTTTAAGAGAACTTCCTCAGGCTCAGGTAATGTACACAAATCGAAAATTTAATTTGGCAGCGGACACATTGGCTAAAGAAGCAAGGATAAAGAGCCTTCAATATTTATCAACGAAGATTCAAAAAAGAATTAAGGTTTCTAGCACTATATCAAATGTGTTCGATAAAAATGACATTGTAAACCACCTGTACTATATTTGCTAGTTAATATAATTCGTCTTTACATCAAAAAAAAAAAAAAAAAAAAAAAAAAAATATTCAAGGATAAGAAGAATGGCCTGGCTATTCTACCATGTTTTGCGTGTGTTTTCAGGCGCAATTTACATGAAAATTTTCCTCTGAATCCAATCCCGAGTGGTGACCTCTAGGCAACTGCTCTAAAGAAGAAAATTTCATAATGTTTGCGGGTTTTCTCGATAATCACAATAGTATAAGCCTTGATTTGATCTCATCTGACATATAACCTCGTTTTTGGAAGAAAAAAATACTATCACTTTCTCATTTTAGTCTAAAATTATACTAAACTAAAAATTATATATTTTTTCCAAAAACGGAGGAAGAATAAACTAGATGTTTGAACCTCGGAGGACAAGAGGTGCATGGGTTGATGATACTACTTGGCTTTGGCATAGAGACAATGATCAGTATATATGTGTACAAAACTTTGTAGTGATCTACACTACAATAGGAATTTCAGAGATAAACTTTACAGGATCTACTCTGCAGAAGTTGGTTAAAACCTCAGAGAGGCGGAAGAGATAACTCTACTTTCATAAAATTTCATTAGTTCCATAATTAGGTTTTCGACCAAACAAAAATGAAAAAGAAAACTCAACACGTGCCTAACACACGAAAAAAACTAAAGGCACCAGTACAAGGGTAGCCCGTAAGACAATTATCAAGACAAATTTCAAGGGATATGACAAATTCCCATCTTCTCAATCACCTCCTTCTCAATCACCTCCTTTTGTATAAATGGTACTCTGTAAGGACGTGAATTTGGAGGAGAAGCATTTGGAGTAAGAATGCTGTGGTGGTCATGAGCTCGTGCTGGGGGAAGTGATGTTGGAGTCTGAAAGATTGTAGGGAATTGATCAAATACTGCAGCAATCTGTGGTTGAATGTCCTCCGGTGGTGTGGTAGCAGATAAGGAAAAAAAATGTCCAATAAAACCTTGCTTGCCTTTCTTGAAGAGCTTGCGTATTCTGGTGCCTGACATCTGTGAAAGAGCAGCTTCATCCTTATGTCCTACTGGTTCAATCTCCTTGCCTTGGTGTTGGAATTTCACTAGCAACTTCTTGAAGTCAAAAACCATGGGACTCTTTTCGTGCATCCAGTCCACACCTAGGACCATGTCACACCCACCAAGTTCTAAGATAAGTAAGTCATGGGAAAAATTATGTCCCTGCATACTCCAACTGAACTCAACACATTTGGCCTGACTGAGCAATTTATTGCCATCTTCAACAGTAACCTGTATAGTTGGGGTAGGAGTGAGCACAACCACTTCTCTGAGCAAACATAGGTCCGTAAAGTTGTGAGTGCTACCACTGTCGATTATGATGGTGAGGCCATGCTTCTTTACAAATCCCTTAATCTTGATAGTTATAGGAGAAATGTTACCAGCTAGTGCATGCACATAGATTCCCATGTATTCCTCTAACTCCACAATTTGAGGGCTAGAACCTGCTCCCATTTCCACAGAATGAACTGCATCGTCATCATCAGCTACTATCATATAGAGTTGTTGTTTATTACATTTGTGACCCTATGTGTACAACTCATCGCAATTGTAGCAAAGTCCTTTCTCCCTCTTTGCACGCATCTCAGCATAAGTGAGTTTCTTCACAGGTTGCATCTTAGGACTTGTGGTGGGACTAGTAACAGTAGGGGTAGTGACTAATGGAGGAAAAACTGAAGGTTTGCTAGGAACAGTTAATGTCTTACCTCTAGAAGTAAATCTGGGAGAAAATTTTGGCTGGTTCTTAGCAGCCCTGTCCAGGATACACTCCTGTCTTCTAGCTAGAAATATAGTCTGCTTTAAGGTTGAAGAGTGAACATTTGCACCATTAATCGAATATCCTCTTTCAATCCACTAATAAAACTTTGGATGAAGTAATCTTCAGGAAGAGATGGGTTCTTAGCTAGCATTAAGGCCTTTAGTTCCTCAAACTTCTCTTGATACTCCATGACTGTATTAGTTTGGTCTAGCTTATTAAACTCCCTTACAACACTATCATGACCTAGTTCCTGAAACCTAGTGCAAACATCAATAATAAAATCTTCCCAATACAAAATAACCTTACCTATTTGGTAATCCTGGAACCAATTATTTACTTTTCCATCCAAGTACAGGGTAGCCATGTACACCTTCTGTTCATCATTCATTTGATGAAGAAAGAAGTATTTCTTACACTTCCTAATCCAAGTCTAGGATTAGTACCATCAAAACGAGGAAAGTCCACTTTAGGTCTGTAATTGGAAAACTAACCTTCACCCAACTGAATCTGCATGAAAGTCCACTTTAGGTCTGTAATTGGAAAATTTACCTTCACCCAACTGATGAATCTGAATGATTCGATGTTGAGGAATCGATTGATAACCCGGAAAGGTGTTGCGAGTAGAAGGATCACCATCTTCCCAAGGAGGAGTATTATCATCAATTTATCATCCTGAATATTCCACTGAGAGAAAACTTGACGATCGAGAAGCAATTGAAACTTCTTATCTAAAGATTAAAGAAGTTCAAATTGATTACCGATATCTGTTTTCATTGTCTGCTCATCGGCTTTAACAGATCCGAACGACTGCACTTCTTCACGTAATACTTGCAATTCCAGACTCAAATTCTTGGTGAATCCATCTGCCATAAGAATTGCCAAGGAAAGACCTAATCTGATACCACTTGTAGTGATCTACACTATAATAGGCATTTCAGAGATAAACTTTACAGGATCTACTCTGCAAAAGTTGGATAAAACCTCAGAGAGGCGGAAGAGATAACTCTACTTTCTTAAATTTCATTAACTCCACAATTAGGTTTTCGACCAAACAAAAAGGAAAAAGAAAACTCAACATGTGCCTAGCACACGAAAAATACTAAAGGTACCAGTACAAGGGTAGACGGTAAGACAATTATCAAGACAAATACCAAGGGATATGACAAACTTCGCCCCAAATCAAGTAGGTGTACAGCCTTGTTACTTCTTTGGTTTCCGGTACCCATATTCTGCAAAATCTAGGATCGTATTGGTAACCACAGCATTTTTTAAAAATTTTGAATATTTTAAAGGGAAAAATATAGTTTGGTCCTTTTATGTCTGGGCCCACATCAGTTTAGTCCTGTTAGAAAAAAAAATTAGCATTTGGTCCACAATTAAAAAAAATATAAAACAGACTTAAATACCCTTTACACACGTCATCATAATCACACGTGTCGTCGGTCCCACTGTAACCGCCCACCAAATACATGATATCTCTCTCTTTCCATTTTCATTATCAGAGAAAGAAAACTGATTCGTCCGCCATTATCATATCAGAGAAAGAAAACTGCTTCCTCTTTTTTTCTTCAAGATCCAGAAATCAAAACATTAAAATCATTTCAATCCTCACAAATCAGTAGAACAAAACACCCAAATCAAAAACAGAGAGAAAAAATAGAGAAATCAAAACCCTAGAAATTAGAAGATCGAAGGGCAAAAAAGTAGTGAAATCATCTTCTGACGATGAAGTTAAAGAAGTTGAAGAAAGAAACAGTCAATTAGTTGAGTTTGTAGGAGTAAATGAAGTTGAAGAACAACTAGTTTCAAAGAAATCCAAAGCAAAGAAAACTTCGAAAGGTACCAAAAAAACCCTAATTCGAAGTAGTAGAAGTTTTATTCTTCATTTTCGATGTTTATTGTTCTTCTGAATTTTTATTTTGATTTTCGATTCGTCGTGTTGCATGTAGATTTTCGATTCGTCTTGTTCCATTTCTAGACTTCATGCCATAGAAATTGACTTCATTCCAGGAGTGAAGTCTAGAAAAACCTCTTCATTCCATGCCATAGAAATTGACTTCATTCCCAGGAGTGAAGTCTATTAAAACCTCTCCATTCCATGCCATAGGAATGGACTTCATTCCAGGAGTGAAGTCCATTCTAAAACTCTCTATAGTCCATGCAATAGAATGGACTTCATTCCTGGAATGAAGTCTATTAAAACCTATTCATTCCATGCCATAGGAATGGACTTCATTCCCAGGAGTGAAGTCTATTAAAACTCTCTATAGCCCAAGATTTAGAATGGACTTCACTCCTGGAATGAAGTCTTTTCAAACCTGGTCATTCCATGCCATAGAAAATTGAATTCATTCTAGGAGTGAAGTCTATTAAAACTCTCTATAGTCCATGCAATAGGATGGACTTCATTACCTATTCATTCCATGCCATAGGAATGGACTTCATTCCCGGGAGTGAAGTCTATTAAAACTCTCTATAGCCCAAGATTTAGAATGGACTTCACTCCAGGAATGAAGTCTATTAAAACCTGGTCATTTTCATGCCATAGAAAATTGACTTCATTCCCAGGAGTGAAGTCTATTAAAACTCTCTATAGTCCATGCAATAGAATGGACTTCATTACTAGTAGTGAAGTCTAGAAAAACCTCTCCATTCCATGCCATAGGAATGGACTTCATTCCTGGAGTGAAGTCTATTAAAACTCTCTATAGTCCATGCAATAGAATGGACTTCACTCCAGGAATGAAGTCTAGAATAAACTCTCTCGTCCATGCCATAGAAATGAACTTCATTCCCAGTAGTGAAGTCTATTAAACCCTCTCCAGATCCATGCATTATAAATGGACTTCACTCCAGAATGAAGTCTAGAAAAACCTCTTCACCCATCCACACGATAGAATGAAGTTATGTGAAGTGTAGAAAAGTTTGAGATATATATTCTACGGTCCATAACATAGATAGAATGAACTTTATCTTCTTTATATCACCTAATATTTTATGAAAAACCTTTGAGCGTTAATGTTTTTTTGTTTTTCTTTTAAGAAATGTAGATAAGAAGATAAAGTGTAGCTATGCTGGAGTAATTGCACTTGTCCAAAAGATTAAAGCACTTGAGGATGAAGAGGCTTTGAATGAAGAACAGAAACGTTCTTTGTATAGGAGTCCATTGGGTAATGTAGACAAAGTGTTTCGGAAGAGACCATTGTTGCTACCGCATGGAATAAGTCACTACTCGTCGTCCAAATTATATACAACACACATCAGTTCATTCCTGGTTCAAATGATAATGTGTTCGTTTTCAAAGTAGGGGAACAAACATTTGTGCTCGATCCTCACCAAGAGTTGTCATTAATATTTGGAATACCATGCATCCCACAGCGGCGGAATAGAAGAAACTTTCTTGGACTCAAGAAACCAGACAGACTACACTTGTGGAAGGTTCTGAAAACCTACAAATTTGATCCACCGAAAAGGAAACCTTTTGATATAAAGAATACGAACCGAAAGATAAAATTATTGAGTTGATTAAGAATAAAGGATCTATTGAAGATCTTGTAACAATGTTTGAACTTTTTCTCTTGTCTACCATTTTTGTTACTACGGTGATGGAGGTTCCATACACTCCAAGTACCTAGCTTGCCTAGAGTCACTAGGTACAAGTGTCTTTGCCGCATCTCATACACAAGCATTTGATGGAAAGCTTGAAAAGAGATTCTTCAAGGATGTTACCTTTACTTGTTGGTGAGATGAAAACTGTTAGATACTTATATGTTTCATTATTATTTTTGGCAGTTCATTTGTATATTTCTTCATTTTGTATATTTGAAAAACTGACTAGTGTAGTTTTTTTTTTTGCAGCCTTGGTTTGCTGAGCGTTCAAAGAAAATAGGACCCGAGTGGAAGGTGCAGAATAGAGAAGGCTATTGTCCAAGGTTTGCAAGGTGGAACATTGAGAGCCTTTGTAATCACATAGAAATGAATGTTGACGATTTTGGAGAGGTAACAAAGTAGATTAATATGATATTTTTATATTGGATTCAAACCTGTTATGAAATAGGCACTTTAAGATAAAAAAAAATTGTTAATTCATTATACCATAGGAATAGACTTCATTCCCAGGAGTGAAGTCTCGTTAAAACTCTCTATAGTCCATGCAATAGAATGGACTTCACTTCTGGAATGAAGTCTATTAAAACCTCTCCATTCCATGCCATAGAAATGGAATTCATTCCCAGGAGTGAAGTCTATTAAAACCTGTTATGAACTCCGACTGTTAATGTTAATTCATTATACCATACTAATGGACTTCATTCCCGGGAGTGAAGTCTGTTAAAACTCTCTATAGTCCATGCAATAGAATGGACTTCACTCCTGGAATGAAGTCTATTAAAACCTCTCCATTCCATGATATAGAAATGGACTTCATTCCCAGGAGTGAAGTCTATTAAAACCTGTTATGAATTCATTAAAACTTGTAGTTCATTCCTTTTTAATGAATTCAAATTATGAATGAGGAAGTAATTGGGGTTTCATTTTGTGTGTGCAGCTATCAGAAAAATTCCTGGAAGAATATACAGAGGCTGAAAAAAAGCTACTTCAACAACAAAAGGCCAAGACAAAGGCCGAGTTGCTCGAGGAAGAATTCACCTTATGTCGGGTCGAGAAAGTCTTAAAGCTACACATGTTGGTGAGATGGAGAACCCGAGAGTTAAACATACTCGAGAGATTAAAAAGTTGACAAGAAAGCATTCGGAGGAGATGGGGCATCTTTTGTTAAAGCAAAGAAGAACTTGAGCACTCACTTGCAGAAGCAACAACTTCAAAGACACTTTTTGACAGAAGATGGAGTCCCTTGTAGAACACTTGTCTTCTAAGCAACCCGAGGTTGATGCATTGCTAGATCAAGGTGGGAATGTCGCGAAATTCATGGCTGAACAAGCTTGTGAATACATGCGTACTATTTTTCCCTGATGAGTACAAGAGTTCATTGTTGAGTGATGAAATAAACAATATACTGAATCAACAAGTGGATGAAGGCACTGAAGCTGGTAGAGGGAATGCTAATGTTGTCCTGGATGAAGGAACGCAAGCGGATCGATGCCGATATGGAAGCCGCTAGAAGACTCTGCTCCTATCTTTCCCGTCTTAATCTGTTGAGAATCCTTCTACTCAAGTTGATGCTATGGAAAAGCTACTTGATATGATGGTCAAGAAGAGTTACCTTCATTTCCAATGACATGAGAGTTCCTTTAAATATGGATCAATGTTTGAACCTAGGTAAAAATTCCAACTATTCTTCTCCCTATTTTAAAAAAAAATTTATGCTTTACAGTTGGACTTCATTCCTGGGATAAAGGTCTAGAAAATTTAGGGTATAGTACTGTTCACATAATGGAATAGAAAAGTTAGGGTATATTATTTTTGGAATGAAGTCCACATAATGGACTTCATTTTTGGAATGAAGTCCATATAAAGGTTGGAGTTCATTCCAGGAATGAAGTCCACATAATGAAGTCCGTCCCTTAGAAAATTCAGGGTATATTATTGTTCTATGATGGACTTCATTTTTGGAATGAAGTCCATTATGTGGACTTCATTTTTGGAGCGAAGTCCATTATAGAAAATTTTGGGTATAGTGTTGTTCTATAATGGAATAGAAAAGTTAGTTTTGGAATGTAGTCCACATAAAGGACTTCATTTTTGGAATGAAGTCCACATAAAGGTTGGAGTTCATTCTCATGGATGAACTCGGATACAAAATACCATTATGAAGTTCACATATAGATGTTAGGGGGTTCATTCTCGAGGGGTGAACTCGATTTTTGATGCACAATTCCATTATTGAATTGTTTTATATTTGTGTTTTTTGAATTATTTATAGCAAAGAAGAGACAAGAGATAATATGTTCACAACGAAGAGCATGTGAGTCTCATAGAGATTATTGTTGACAAGAATGAGAAGAATGAAGACTTTGAAGAAGCCGACACCATCAAAAAGGGTCACCAGGGTCAACCAAAATCTACAAAGAAATCAAATCAACTCGTAGTCCTCCTAGTTTCTTGATTGGGATGACACAGATAGTTGTTGAGCAAGCAAACAACATTGAGCCAAGATTCCATGATTAGTTGTTGAAAGACAAGATTTGAATGATGAAGAAGTTGTTGAGCCAAAGAACAACATTGAGACAATATCACAAATAGTTGCCGAT
The DNA here is from genome assembly GCA_023531295.1 of Papaver armeniacum. NCBI lineage: Eukaryota > Viridiplantae > Streptophyta > Magnoliopsida > Ranunculales > Papaveraceae > Papaver > Papaver armeniacum. The sequence continues at coordinate 388,244 of JAJJWW010013329.1, read as the reverse complement.
TTGAATAAACATGGTCTTGGTTCTTCAGACAGTGATAAAACCCCAATTAAAGTTGTTGAAAGACACGGGATGACTACAAGGGGCAAAAAGGCAACAAATGTGCTTGGAAAAGAGTACATCAATGGATCGGACTATAGTGAATCGAAACTAAAGTTCAGATTGAGACTGCAAAGGAAAGAACAACTAAATGAGGAGAAGAACGTTGAGCAGAACGAACAACAAGTGAAGAATCGAGCAAGCAAGAAAGTTGTCTCAAAGACTCCTCCTAAACCCGCCGACCGGAGAAGAATGCTTTGAGCAAAAGAAGAGAAAGAATGTACCGCTGCTATCGAGAAAGAAAATCAAAAAGCTGCAGCAAGCAAGAAGAGAAGAGGAAATGAACCAGAAGATCATCCTGAAGAGAAGAGAGAGCAAGAAAAGCAGCTGAGAGCGTACATGCCCATTGTTCCAAATATGAGGGACCTGAAAAAGTCTCCATACTTCACCATATTGGACAGAGATCAAAAGAAATTGTTGGGTACCTTCTACAAACACGCTATGCAAAGGTAGGAAACACACAGAAAAATGAACTTCCATTCTTCTATGTAGAGGTTTTTGTTTATATCATTAATGTTGAAGTTTTTGTTTATCCTCCTGCAGTCAAGCGACTTGGGTTATAGATGATGCAACTAACAAAGCTCGGTTTGGTGTCCAAGGAGAACACATTAATGATCTAATGTTCAATAAAGACCTTGATGTCCTAATTATTTTCTACTACTCGCTACAAGAGGAAGATAGCAAGACACAAAGGAGAGAGCAAAATGGATAGTGAAGACAAACAAGATCCACCGAAATACATCCACTTTGAGATTATGGAACCTACCGCACTTGTAAGTCCTTACTTAAAGAAAATTTAGTGGCAACTCTTCATTATAACTATTGATGACACATAATGAAGAAAACAGTTGATTCATTTAGCAAAGAATGAAGTCCACATAAAGGTTGGAGTTCATTCCCAGGAGTGAAGTCCACATAAAATTGACTCCTCGTAGCATAAGTCCACATAAAGGTTGGAGTTCATTCCTGGAATGAATTCCACATAAAGGACTTCATTTTTAGAATGAAGTACACATAAATGTTGGAGTTCATTTTTATGATGTAACTGCTTTATTGATAGTATTGTGAATTTGAAAATTTATATATATATATATATATATCTTTGCAGACATATTTCCATGAGAAGAAAGTTGATGATAGGAAAGGTGAGATTGACGAATTCATAGCAGCTATGCCTAGCAAGACTCAGAAGTTAATCATTCCAATGAACCTGCCTGGTGAAGGAAAATCAAAAGGGGTTTACACTGGCACCTGCTTGTTTACGACATCGGAGACTATCAGTGGGAGCATTACAACTCACTCAAAGAGGAGAAATAGGAGAAAGATGTGCAAATAATGCAAGGAAAATGGTTGCCTCCGCAAAAACACATTGATAAATGGTCAAAAAATGATCTAAAGAGGCTCGACTTAAAAATTGAGCAAATGCAGTGCCTAATCGGAGCACATCCGGATTGCCTTCTCAATACATGTTCTTGGATAAAGCGAAGTTGCAAGCCATTGCTCCCGAAATCTCAAGATCGGATTCCGAGAGATGAAATGATAAAAAAGATGCAATGCGGGGAGATACGAGAATGGCGTGCAAGCTTCTAAATGATGAGAAAGATGGATTAAGTTGGAGTGAAACAACTAATGAAGAATTTCTTAACAATCAACCGATTAAAGATGGTTGCAAAGACCAAATGATTAAACCTTAGCTTCTCCAATGTCATATATAATCTGATCTACTTATTCTTTTAACTATAGTATTTTGACAAGATTACCGAAACAAATTTTTTTCTAAAAATGGTATTTTGTCTATTAGATTAGCTTCTAATGTAATTGATACTCTAATATGTTTTATAGTTTCATCTATAATATTTTGGATAGTAGATAATATCAATGTTTTGTCTTACTGTGTTATTTTCTAATGAATTTTGTAAAATGAATGTTCCTTTGATGTTTTTGTTTGGACTACAGTTAAGCCATCTCGTAATGGACTTCATTATTTGGAATGAAGTCTTGAAAACTTCTACAAACCATAGAATGGAATGAAGTCTAGTAAAAACTTATAGAGTCCATAGAATGGACTTCATTTTTGGAATGAAGTCTCGAAAACTTCTACATACCATAGAATGGACTTCATTATTTGGAATGAAGTCTAGAGAAAACTTCTCTCGGTCCATAGAATGGACTTCATTTTTGGAATGAAGTCTAGGAAAACTTCTCTGGTCCATAGAATGGACTTCATTTTTGGAATGAAGTCTAGAAAACTTCTACAGTTCATACCATATATATATAATTGGGGAAAACTTCTGAATCCATTCTAACAATGAATTACATATCCAAAAAGAAAAAGGCAAATAACATTTCAAAAAAAGGAGTTCACAAAGGAGAACAAAGGAGTTCACAAAAATAAGTGCATATCCCAGAAACAGAACAAACTAAAAAACCACCAATTCATATCCCAGAAACAGAACAAACAAAAATAAGTGCATATCCTGAAACAAACAAAAAAAGGAGTTCACAAAGGAAAACTAACACCAAAAAACTAATAAAAAGTTCAGGCATACTACTCCAGCATTAATACACGACAGGTAGCTTTGTTGTGGTTCCCAATCTTCTTGCAATTGTAGCAATTTATAGGCCTCCTTTCCTTCTCATAAGCACTACGAATACGCTTCTTTGGCGGTCTCCCTAGAGGTGGCCTTGGAATACCAGGAAGGACTCTCTCTTCAGGTTCATACGCCTCTGGCCTATCATAGTTGGGAATTGGTCGAATTGCAGGAGCATAAGAGTTGCGGAAGTGGTTTGAACCAAAGTAAGGCTGAATAAACCTCATAATATCAATACCACTCATAGTAATAGAAGCAGTGGCGTGAGCACAGGGGAAACCAAAAACTTTCCATCTCTGGCAAGCGCACGTCATCTGCATCAGATCAACAGCATGCGAGCTGGGAGAGTGAACCTCATATATACAATTACTTGACTCGGTAAAATTCCATGGACGACCTATATAGACATGTGACTTGAGTAAAGCTTTGTATATGGGAGTCAAACTATCCTGATAAGTTCTACCAAGCTCACGCCTTTCAACTCATCCTCATAATCTTTATCCCGAGCTCATCAACAAGAGCAAATGGAGGCGCATCCCTTTCACGATGAATCCAGCTATTGAAAGACTCTCGCAATACTTGATGAGTGTGTGCCATACCTACATCCTACGAAGAAAGCATTTGCCCAGTGCTTGGGATCGATATTTCTGATGTACTTGGCAACCCACTCACATCCTATGATGCACATCTCATTCAACGCAGACTCATATTTGGCAACGCTGTAGCAAAGATGCGACTTTATGGAACAAATCCTGAACTTGTTTATACTTCTCATGTCCTTTTTTGATAGGAAGGTTATTCTTGAGATGATAAAAAACAAGAACTATGATAAGAGTTGGGAAAATACTTGGGAATACTTTGCTTGACCCTTCATGACGATCAGTGATAAAAGTAATAGGACGAGAGTCGACACAATGCTGCAAGTTTTCCATGAACCACTCCCAACCTTCAATGTCTTCAGGAAGGAACTAAAGCAAACGCAAAAGGGAAGAAACCTACAGAAATGAAAGAAAACAATGGAACTAAAAAGTGAGTCTATAACTATAACTTTTCTATAACTTCATTCTTGGAATGAAGCCTATAACTATAACACCAGAAAACAATAGAAATCAATATAATACCAGATAACAAAATAAAAATCAGTATCTATAACTTTTCTAGGCTTCATTCCAGGAATGAAGTCCATTCTGTATAAGATGGACTGTAGAATCAATATCTATAACTTTCCTAGACTTCATTTTTGGAATGAAGTCCATACTGTATAAAATGGACTCGTAGAAAACTAATCAAAGTAGAAACTAATCAAAAGTACCTTGGTTCCCATTCACACCACCCGGGCATCCATCAATGTCCTTGAATCTCCCAAAGGAGAAATGTTGCATCACAAGAAAGCATAGGACGAATGAACCGGTATCCTTCCATACAGCAAGAAAACATATGAAAAGCCTCAAAACGTTTAGTCACTTTATCATATTCAAACTTGATATAGCTGCCAGGATTGGTAGCCTTTATTGCTTCAACATACCAAACAAGATCTCAGTATAACTTTTTACATCATCGCCATATATCTCTCGCCTTAGATGCTTCCTTCCCTTTATAAGCATAGTGGTATTTTATGTTAATACCGTAACAACTCTTCACCCGAGCAACCATATCCTTGGGCTTTAAAGACGGATTAGACCGTATTTGATCCTTGAATAGATGTTTTATCAATTTCTTCTTCACAGGTGGTTCCTTCACCGATAAGCACCACCACATTTGTGCTCCCCATTGAATTCCTTGATAGCAAAGACATTTTTCTCACGTATCAATTGGAATACAATGCGTATACCAAGGACACTTTTTCTCGCATCCCTACCACACTTGGTCAGTGTACCTAAGTCTATCATTCTTAATATTTCCAATCAGATAACTGACTTGCAGCAATATTTGCCGACAACTAAGCGAACCTCATCAACACCACCATGAAAAACTTGACCAACACCTTTAAAAATATCTTCCCACCCCATGCAGATAAAAGAGGTTTTAATTCCTCATGACCTTCCGTCGTATTTAATCTTTGAAGTCTCAAAGTGAACCCACTACATGATTCATCATCACCGAGCTGCACAAGTGGAAATACCAGATGAAGAGGTAGAAGAGGTAGAAGCACCACCATTAGAAGCCTCCTCAACATACAAATTAAAACTAGGCAATTCCTTTGAACAAGTAACATCAATTAGTCCTTGAAGAGAATAATCACAATTGATGACAAAGACATTATAACAACCTTCGCCATCCCTAAATCTTATGCTACGAGGAGTCAAGTTTCTCCAATAATCACAAACATGTATTTTGAGGTCACGCATCATCGTATCTAAAGAAACTTCAAAGGGAATACTATCCCCTTTGTAGTACACAACCGCATAACAACTTGAGAGCGCCATACTTGAACTCCGAAAAATGAAACAAAATAACTTCATTCAATAACATTCTAACAGAGATAAACAAATGCGAAACACTACTTATTCCTTAAAAAGAGTTCATTCACAACATACTAACATATAAACTAACTATAAACAAAGCAAAGAAAGTACTTCTTCCTTGACAAAAGAATGAACTTCACTCCCGGAATGAAGTCCATTAAAACTCTCTATAGTCCATGCAATTGAATGGACTTCATTCCCTGGAGTGAAGTCTAGAAAACCCTCTCCAGTCCATACCATAGAAAAATGGACTTCACTCCAGGAATGAAGTCTATCAAAACTCTCCATTCCATGCCTTAGAAATGGACTTCACTCCAGGAATGAAGTGTATCAAAACTCTCCATTCCATGCCATAGAAATGGACTTCATTCCCAGGAGTGAAGTCTATTAAAACCTCTATAGTCCATGCCATAGAAAATGGACTTCATTCCAGGAATGAAGTCTATTAAAACTCTCTATAGTCCATCCAATAGAATGGACTTCATTCTTGGAATGAAGTCGTAACAACAGAATGACTTCATTCGTTAACATCCTAACAGATAAACAAAGCCTTAACAGAACGACTTCATTCATTGCTATTAAAATTAAAAAAACAAACTAATCAAAGAAAAAATTAGCTGATCTATAGAATTACTTCAAATCAAGGAAAGGATTGCGTGAAAACTTACCAAAGAAGAAGAAGAATTCGATCGTAACTTGAAAAACACCAATATCTCAATCTCTCGAACTGTGATTCCAAACACCAATCTCCGAATCTGTGATTCCAAAAAATCAACTCCAACAGAATCAATAATCAACCAAATCTTCAAAAACAAATCAACCTCCGTAATCAAATCAATTCCAAATCAACCTCCGTAATCAAATTAACTCTGAAATCAAGTTAATCTGCTGTAAATCGGATCGATCTTGGTATCAAGATCGAAATCTCGAAAGATTTCGTAAACCCTAGAAAAAAAAAATTTGCAGTGAGAGAAGAACTTCCACAGGAGAGAGAAAATAAAAACTGAAACTGAGAGGTTTTCTGCTTGTATATGTCGGTAAAAGGACCAAATAATAAAAATTTAGGACCAAACGATAAACTGTGCACGTGTAGGGGTGTTTTGGTAACAGAAAAATAATATTCCGTGTGGGTGGACAATACCCTAGGACCAAACCATAATTTCTAGGACCAAATTATAATTTAATTGTCCAAAAAGGATCAAACAGACACATAACTGGGTCAATAGGACTAGACTCATCCTAATATATTATTTCTAGGACCAATTGGTATTTCCTACTATTTTAAATCATTGCGTGACAAATATTTCTTGCAATGGGTCCATGAATTCTTTCCATGCAACTACCCAAGAAAGGGACATAAAATTCTTTAATTGATTTGTGAGTTGTCCAAAAAAATCAACAACGATGTTATTTTGCTTGGGTAAACCAAAATTCGCACCATTATTTCTTTCTTTCTTTTTTTTAACGAGATAGAAAGGGACATTAACGTGAACCTCCATCAAAGAAAAAAAAATAAAAGCAGAAACGCACGGACGAACAATAAAAAAAACAAAAATTATAGACAAACCGAGCTGAAAAAACTAGTACAAAACCGTCACACACAATATCCACCCCTGCACGTCTTCCGAGGGCACAGGCCCACTGGAACCCAAAAAAAAAAAAAAGTTCATGAGAGACGGTTTTTAACTTGTTTGGAATTTTCGGTTCATATAGAACCATTATAAAAAAAATCACCATGAACATCTTAGCTCCACACTGAATCCATTGATTTTATTTATATCATCAGATAGCCCAAATCTTATATGAACATATAAAACTCACAACAGAAATCAAATTAAAACACCATACAATCAAACCCATTAACGCAGAGAAACGAAATTTAGATTCATAACGGAACAATCATCTCATCTTCTAAATATTCACTTGTGGACGATGATGTTGTTTTACTTTTGCCAGCGTCAGATTACACCAAACTCATAAGAATCTAATCCGTTGGGGACAAAGAACTAGCAAAACCTTTTTGCCCGTCAACAACACCGACTGTGCAATGCAGGGAAAGACAATCATCCTTGAGAAAATCTGAGATTTCTAAAGCCGACCGTTCGTGGAATCGATTACATCCCCTGAAGTATTTTGATACACAAACATCAACTATAAGCTTGACAAATTATAAGGAAACATACAAATAAGGTTAAAATGGAAAGCATGGATACATACCACATGCTCCCTCTGGTTTGTAAAGTATATGCAACACCATCTGAGCTATGCAATTTATGCATCTCTTTCCCACTTTGATCCAATAGTTTCAATTCGAAATACGCTCTAACACCACCATTAACCTCACTGCTTAGTACAATGAACGCCGATATGTATACCGAATTGTCATCTGGGTTCTTACCATCAGGGTAGAAATAGATTGCCCATTTATAACCACCAACATCGAATGTATCACTTGCTACATACTTACCAACACCAAGTCCTTTCAAAAGAGAATACCCGGTTATCAGGAAATCATGGGAACCGGTAGTAATAGTTTCGTTTATCAGTTCCGAAGAGGATGAATCTTTAGTTTTGGCAGCAGACATCACTTATGCTTGTGATATCAAAAACTTCAGCAGATCTCAAAATTTGTAATCCTCAGGATTCATAAAACTTGTCTGGTCATTGAATTTGTAACCACTTAATTAGTATTTAGTTGGGCTCCACCTCAGTTATTTTTCCGAAAGTGCTCGGCTTTTGTTCGTGGAAAACGAACCACGGACTTTTTAATTCATCGACTGAATGCACCTCCCGCAATCTATGTATTGGAATTAAAAGTAAGAAACATAATTATGAAATTCTTAAGGACACAAATAGTAGGGCCCATTTATGACTTTCCGTAACTCAATGTTAGAAAAAATTTCGATCGTATGTGGGACAATGTTATGAAAACTGGTCTGGACCCTAGTTAGCAATTCGGGGTACGGTATTAGTTCGGGATGGCATATGTATGGGAATTATACGGATTCGGATAGATCGGATTCGGTCAAAAATCCGGTCAACGGTTCGTTGTTCGTACAGTAGTTCGGAACGGCATAGTATGTGCATATTCGTTTTGTAAATGTGAGTTCGACACTTAAAATTCGGCTTACATATATGATAAATTGATAAGTATTATGACCTTATTACGAGACTAATTTTATTTTTATATGATTTATAAGATGGAAAAAATATTTTAGCGTGATTATTTACCATGAAGTAAAAACAATTTAATCGCATAAATGTATTATAAAACGAGTTTATAGACTTTTAAACAAAAATTGACACATAAAACACTGGTTAAACAACTACCAATAGATTTTAATTGAATAATTGTATTTAAATATAAAGTATATACAAAATCAAACAAAAATCAATCAACAGAATTCTGGTCAGAGAATTACTTACGGGAGAGCGAGGTTGGGCGCGACTAGGTTCGAAGTTCTAGTTCGGAAATATCATTCGGATTCGGTTAGTTCGGATACGTTCGCGAATCATTCGTGAGGTCCATATAATCCGGAAACTAGGTTCGGAGTTCAAATAGTTCGGAAGTATCATTCGGATTCGGTCAGTTCGGATACGTTCGGGAATCATTCAGGAATGATTCGGAGAATTACTAACTTGGGTCAGGACATCAAACCCGAAAATTTACTGGGTCAAGGTTAAACGGTTCAATCAGTGGTTTAACTCGGGTTCACTGGGTCATATATGTACATGCTTTTTGTTCAATCTAAGGTGACTGAATCATCAAATGAGTTTTGATTTATGAAGAAAGAGGTTTTGATTTTTAATTTTTTGTGTCCTAATAAATGGTTTTGATTCCTAGGTATTTATTCGCTTTTTAATTCAATTTTAGATTCCATATCGTGATGTTAAGAATTAGTTTTTGAGGACTGGATTTTGTTCACACGTACGAGATGATGGGAAGGTAGGTAACTGTAACATATGAAATTTTTTTATCCAAGGCTATTAATGGGGGTGCCAGGATTAGTGGGGGTGTACCAAAACTATAATAAGACAAAACAGTTTTTATATAGGACAAAACAATTTTTACCTTGGATTGGTACACCCTACCAATCCTGGCACCCCATTAGCAATCTTGCTTTTATCCCCTCTTGAACTTAGATTAAGCTTTTATGTGGATGGACCAACCAGCAAAGTTCCCCATAGTCAAACCTTAAATTAGGTGAATATATAATATCCATCGGATACCATTCAGTAACGAAGTCAGGTTTTAATCTAAGGGGCTTAGGCTAAACTCTTTCTTATGTTTTCTTATATTTTGTATAAACTAACTAGGTGGAATGAACTTTGAAAACGGGAAGATTAAACATATAACATTCCGCAAATTAAGGGCTAGCAAGCTCTAGCCCACCCTTGGCTCACCCACTATTATGAGCTAGACGGTAAAAAAGTAAAATAAAAAAACAGCAATGCAGGGTGGGATGTAAATTGGACCAGGTCGGGCAGCCTGATCCGTTTTCTAATTCAGACCGAGCCAGACATGTTCATATTCAGCTACCCAAAAAATCCACCACGCCGAGCAGACCAGATAAAACACCTATTTAAGGCCCATAACTACGAGCTTTTTACACATTTAAGGTTGTATAATAACTAATTTAATTTTTGTTTGCAATTCGGAGATTGAATGAACAATAGCATAGAACAATATTAAGCGATTAATCCTTTAAATGTATAATATAAATGAATACATAAATTTTATTCTAAAGTATAATCAACACACATAACAATTTACTTCAACGTAAAATTAAAACTTCAAAAAATAACTAAAGTGGTCCATATCGGATTGTTTAGGCAGATGTCAGGCCAGGCTATTAAAGTTTTAGTAAAAGTCTAAGCTCGCCCATTGAAACTTACCAGTCCATGCAACGCGGCATAACAAGCTTTTGGCTCTTATGGGTACATATAGGCTCGGGCATGGTACAGTCTTCGGGTATTATTTACAGCCTTACCGCAAGGTTTTCCTATTAAAAGAAACAATTTCGTCATTTTCACAATATTAAAAGGCTAATATAGTAATTTCAATGGTAGAGGCGGTCCGCAATCCGCATTAGCAAATCAAATGAACGGTCTCTGATTGGTCGGCGGAAGGCAGACCTCTATATGGTCACTTCAGTATTAATTGTTAGTCACAGAAATTGTACAAAAAAAACTCAAAATCAGTTTCTTGCTTTCTCAAATTTCATGAAATTTTAAGACCATCTTCAAATAATCAACCATATTGATTCGAAATTTTCATCAACTACCTTTAAGCAATCAAATTATATGTTCAAATATCATCGTAATCTTGATTGACTTGTCCGGAATCAATCAAATTCAATACTATTGAGATTATTTGTTTCACATTGTTTGGGCAATCTAAGATCCTGCGGTTTATAACTCCATGGGCCTCTCCACTTATTGCCAATTGGTTTTGAGTTGGATGCCCGTAGACTTTAACATGGTATCAGAGCAGGTTATTTGCGTCGAGTCATTAACCGCGCCTTTACTCCGAGTCACCCGATTTAATTGTCCACGTGTTAAACCCAACGAGGCTACATGTGAGGGGGCGTGTTGAGATTATTAGTCCCACATTATTTGGATAATCTAAGATCACGTGGTTTATAACTCTATGGGCCTATCCACTCATTGCCAATTGGTTTTGAGTTGGATGCCCGTAAAATTTAACAAATACCTTTTCAATAAAAATAAAAATATAAAATCAGTTCTCAAAATCCAATTCACCGAACCACTATAAGATAAATTGACTTCAAAATAATGCACAAACGAACCCATTTCAATGGATAAACCTTTTAGTTTTTGTTTAAATTCGGCCGCTTTTCGAATCAAATTTTACTGAAGAAACAGAGTTCTGTATTGGACTCCTGTAAAGATGAATTGTTACGGTTGCGGACTACAAGCCCAATATAAAAATACCCGACCCGGTCCACTACTTCAAAACAGTTGTATCCCTCAAATTAAAAAAATCAAATTTCTTCTTCTAGACTAGACAAGTTGCAGACTCTATACAGAATCTATACTAGCTTCCTTTTTCATTCCAAATTTCAAATCAACAGAATTATTGTCTGGTTCTTCATTTTCAAGCTTCTAATTCATTGTTAACGGTTTATCACTTGTTATTAGTAAGTTGTTGTCTTTGTTTTGCTTCGTATCCAAACTAAAAGCTTCACAAACCTTCAATAGCTATCGAGATGATCATGTGTAGCGTGTTTTACAGGGATTACCATGCGATTATAGAGATGATTAATAATTATCTTACGTGGATTATCATACACTAATCATGATTATTGAAGCACCTACTAATATTGTACAATGCTCTATTTCTGTTCGATAAAATGCCTTAAAGAAGTGCCTACAAATTCATTGTACTTCTAGGATTCTGAAGAGGTTCTGATTAGTTGGTTTAGCTTATATACGGTTTTAGATTAATGGGTCTTCATAATATGTTCTTTATTTACGGTTTTTGATATTAATTGGGTTTTGTATTTCAACTTGATGTTACAGCAATTTTTTTTTGAGAATGTTGATGGAGTTTGCTTGTACTGTGCAACTGAAGGATGATGAATTGAAGGTAAGGTGTCAATTTTAGTTTATTTATATCAGATAATACAGTGAACTCCAGAAACTACAACAGTGATAATACCAAGAACTAAAGACTTGAATAATGATTACAATACTGTAGATTTCAGTCATTCAAACATTGCTGGGATTATTTGTTGTCATAAACACTTAACCGATGAAAGGAGACGTTGTGCAGAAGTGAACTACGTATCTACCCATAGTTGCTTGTGTCGTATTAAAACCACAATTAAATCAAACTTGTTTCTCTGAGCCTACATTCGATTAGGAACTAGGAAGATTCATGTGAGAATACCTCCTGAAATTCAGTAGATGTATGCCCATTATCTGGTGACAGAAGGAAGGCTGAGGTGCATGTGTGATGCTTACATCAGAATCCATTGGCAGCTATGGCTATTGGAATTTCGTCTTCATGGGAGTAGTTGTTAAAATCGAATTAGGCAACGTTTATCCACCTTTTAGTTATGAGCATCACGGCTTTCATCATAATTTACATATTCTAATTTCTTTTTAAGAATGCCATGAAATAGAATGAGCGACTTCTAATGCTAACAACACTGAAATAAATATAGGCTGAATAATCAAACTTGTACATATATTAATCAAAATAGTACCCCTCATATATTGGTTATTACTAAGATCTGGCTACAGGTTATTAGTATTGGCATCACAGATTCACAACTTTTTCTCCATAACATATACTAATTTCCTTATAAGCCATTAGTCATGATTAATGAAATAGATTGTCAACGGGGCTTATAACAGGCTTCAGTGATGGGGATAGGTGGATCAGAGAGTGCACCGCCAAGTATATGATTAGCAATCCAGTGGTTGGCTGCATGAGTATAATGAACTCCGTCCCAACTAATGTACATTGATGGATTTCCACAAGACGTAGCATAAATTTCGGTTCCATTGATATACCTCTTCTGCCCGCACCCAACATGACGTGCTGGATCTCGTTCATAAATCCCACAGCATATCTTCAGAGGATCAACAAATCCTGCAAGAACAAAAATTACCCATTTAATCGAGGAGACAGATTCAACCAATCATATTTAAAAGAGCGGTGTTTATTTTAGCGGCTAAGAAGTGGTGCATACCGTGCTTCCTGGTATTGCTGATTAATTCATGCTTTGCAGCATAGACATCAACATATGTCAAGGCAGCATGAGAAAGTTGTGACCTTAACCCCACCACTCTTTCCTTCAGTTGCCTATTGTACTCCACGGCAACATCGTTGTGTGATCTGACACAACCATTCTGGTCGTAAAACCCGGGCCCTGAACCAGAGAAATAAACACGCGACAACGGCAAGCAACCTATGGGACCCGTGTTGTGTATCCAAAATGTTCTCGCTCCTTGGTGGTATAGTTTCTGCGTCGTACAACAAAACATTAATTATTTATATCTTGGAACTCGTAGTCGATCAGTTTTTTCGGCTCATTTTTTATTATACTCCCTCCGTTCCATTTTAGATCGATGATGTTTTAGGTTTAATTTTTTGTTCCACAATACTTGAAGTTTTCATATTTTTTCACAAAACTACCGATAACACCCTTACATTTTGTCTTGGAACTACATTTTGTCTTGTTTGAAATAAGTTTATTTTTTCTCTGGAATCATGTTTATTAATGTTTGAAGACATTTCTCAAGGGTATAGATGGAAAATCTTCATATCTCTCTCCATTTTCTTAATCTGCATGAAAACTCCAAAAACATGGTCTAAAGTGGAACGGAGAGAGTATGTTTAATCAAGAATAGGTGCAACGAAACATGAAATTCCAGGTTCCAGCAATACTTACTGTTACTGCCATTACAAACTGATCAAGTAGTTTTGGGATGGATGCAACGACTACATCTATAGGATTCACAAAACCCGAAGCAAGGTCATTCTGCCCGATATCAATAGTATAGATTGCCTTGGCAAAATCATCTGGTTTAGGTAGATTCTTTCTTTCTGACGAGTTCTTTGCTGAAAAATCCAAGTTTCTGATGAATAACTGCACAGGATAAAGATAGAGATTTGATGGAAGATTTGCGTCATGCATGTACCTTGCCTGTAGAGTTCCCCACTTCGCGCTTTGAATTGATCAAATTGCCAAAGCTGGACATCAAGTGAGAACGGACTTACACCAGACTGATAAAATGAGACATTTGACGGCTGAATTGTTGACCCTCCGGTTGCAAAATTTGCTCCATGCTCAAAGTTCGATCTGATTGAATCCAGATATGCATGTAGGTAGGGTAATCCCAAGTGCTCCGCTGCACATATAGAAAATTTATATAGCAGATCAGTATTCATATTACTGTATGCACCAAAACTTGATCGCGAGGAAGGAATTTCTTTGTAGTTTAAATTTACCAATGAAATCTATCACGAGACGACCATCACTGGTTCTTCCTGAAGGCCTACCGAAGAAAGTCTCTCCATTAGGTGGTGGAACAGCTAAGAAAGCTGCCGATATACCACCAGTGTCGGAATTTGAGTCGCCAAAGTTGTAAATTGCAGGGAAATTACATGGTGGCAAACCCATTACCACTTGACGATCTCCTGCACCTAAAACCCATAATGTAACCAAGAACCAAACCACTACTACTCTGTCAAACTCCATGGATTATGAATGTCACTGAACTACTAAACCATTTTTTATTTCTATTAGTGCAGTACTATTGTTTGTTAGCCCGGGGGTAAACATGTGAGGTTCCTACTGAAATTCAGGTCACCAAATGTATGCCATATTCAAAGTGTCAGAAGGAAGGTTGGTGTGATGCTTGATCCTCATCAGAATGTAGTGGCAGCTACTGGGAGTTACACTTGCTACCGTGGAGCTTTTCCTGTTTTTGTTACCTTGTGCTGAGAGCTGTTGGCAGAAACAAACTATTATCCACTTTTTAGTAATATGTGCCCTCATGATTTAGCTATCTAAAGACTTAAAGGACCGGACAAATAAAGCTCCCACGTTGAGCGGTGAGAAAATTCCCGTTTCCTATTGGTCGAAATAAGTATTTTTTGAGTTTTGTGAAACAAGTGTTTTGGTGAGGACACTTGTCAACGTACGATTGATTGAAAAAGAATAGGAAAAAAATTAAAAAAATAAGAAACCGAATTAAATTTGGAATTCATGAAGTGACAATATTTAGGTTAAAACACTTGGCAACGTATGATTGGTTTAAAAATTACAAACTTAAATGAAAAACATAACTTACCGTGTTTGGAATTTTATAGAAATCCAAATTCAATTTGGTAATTGAATAATGACTATTTTTTTTAAAATTAATATATAAGGGGAAAAAATCCATATATTTTTTGCGAAAATAAAAGGAAAAAATAAATAAAATTTGTGCATATCCTCTACCTATTGAATGTATTTGCCCCATCACATCAAATTAAAAATACATCTACACGGGACGGGGCAAAGCCCCGTGCACACCAAATCGAAAATGCATTGTCAAGGGGTCGCCCCCACACACCAAGTTAAAAGGAAAAAAATAAATGAAATCTGCACATATTTTCTACCTATTTAATGAAATCTGCACATATTTTATGTAATGCTTGCAATTCTCTCTTGGATAGTTTTTAATTTTCAGACCGATAGAAAGTAAGCTTACTTATATTTAGAAACCGCGAGTAGGTCATGACATTGGTATGTATTCAAGTTGATGACAGACAGAAACAGAGTATGTTGATGTGATATATTTTATTTTTTATTGTTGTTTTTGCAGGTTAAGAAATTAAAGAAAGAAATGGAATCGCAAGGTGCAAAGAGAAGTGCGTTGGGAACACGTGCAACTGAAGCACCTGTTTCCTGAATCGATCAATTTTAGTATTTATGCTCACTGGATTCTTGCTATAGAGAACGAAAAGAAGACTTCCGGACTGAATTCTGATAGGTATTAGCAGTCTCTCTTGCTTACGGAACTAAGGGTTGCATTCTGTTTTCAAATGTATTTTCTTACGGTTAATGGGTTTTGCACTATCAGGTTAAGGAATATCAACTTTCCCTTTACAGCTCTGCTCACTGGCTTCTTGTTAAAGAGAAAAAAAAAAGAATAACTTCTGGACTGGATTCTGGTGGTTTTTTTCCTGACGTTGAACAAATTCACTTCACCTTTAAATGAGAATCCCTGGAGAAAGGTAAACCAAATGCCATCTAAATTTCAACATAAGTACCATAGTTGGGCACTAATTATTGATGTTGTGGACCTTTTAAAGATGACAAGTAGTGAGCACGTGCGTTGCACGTCGACGATACTATTTTTCTACTTTCCAAATAATTTGGTAGTAATTCGATAACATATTTTTTTATTTGAAAATTAATCGTTGTTTATACTTAAGAATCAATCATTTGTTTTGTTTTTTTTCTTGTAAATTTTTTAAATTTTTTTCTAAGTTATGTCTAATTTTAAACCATGTCTAACTTTTAAGGAGAAAACATATAAGATTCGAATACGTATAAAAAAAAATTGAAAAAAACAAAAATTTGATATCATTATTTGTGCTCATTGCGTAGCTAATTTAAAGGGCTTTCTAAATATATAAAATTTACAAAAATCCGACGTGTAGTTTAAAAGATATGAGATTTTTAAATATATAAAAAGTGCATTTACTTTTATATCCCTGTAAACATTCTTTATACCACTTCTTTAAAATCTAACTAATTGAAAATAAATATGAAGTCTAATGATCTAACGGACAATAACAATAGTTCAGACAGAATTCTATTTGTGAAATCTAACGGTGGAATTTTAAAGTTTGGAGATCCAACGGTTATATTTACTTAAGTTTTGCAATCCTTTGTTGCTATTAAAGGGGGGGAGATGGACGCTGAAAGATTTTGCTAAATTCGTCTTTTTAGGTGACAAGTAAAGAGATATAGGACCGGGTATGCGTGGTTTACATTCTCAGCCTGATTATCGTGGTATACAGGGAAGGTGGAATGTGTGCGCCTTGTCGAGGTGTAGGTATGTATGTATCAAGAGTATGTAAATATCAGTTCAGGAATTATAGGAGGGCCTCATTGTGGTTGCAAGCCAACTTATGGGTTTATGGTTAAATAATACGTAGAGATAAATTGAAAATAAGGAAGATGATGAGAAAGAAAATTGAATCGCAAGGGGCAAAGAGAAGTACGTTGGGAAAACGCGCAACTAGAGCACGTGTTTCCTGAATTGATCAATTTCAGTATTTCTGTTCACTGGGTTCTTGCTAAAGAGAACGAAAAGAACAACTTTTGGACTGAATTCTGGTGGTTTTTTCCTTATGTTGCACGAACTCGCTTCACGTTCAAATGAGAATCCCTGGAGAAAGGTAAATCAAATTCCAGTCACATTGTGAAGACACTTCCGGAAAATAAATGGTTACCTTTTTTTTACCAATGGTAGATGGTTCACTTTATCAAAATATATTGTTGAACTGCTGACTTACTTGCTGTTATACTCTACTGCCTGAGCATTAATGATAATTTGGTTGTGTTTGTTTTTGGCAGTCTTTATAATGTCCCAATGACATTCCAGCTACAAGTTCCTTGCGTAGCTCCTGTTCGTCAAGTTCAGACCAACGGCCTCATTGATGTCCCGATACTAACCCAAACTGCACCTTCGCGTATTTTTCCACAAATAGAAGATGACAACTTGTTTGATGTTCAGATTCAAGAAGATATTGTCAAGGTACCGGTTCAGCTACTAGAGACATGTGGTGTGCCATCTTCAAGTACTGTTTGGGCATCATTTGTGTTGGTTTTTAGTCTTATCGTTTTTCTCTCGGTGTGTCGACCCCCACTCGCTGCAGTGAGTAATCTAGTAAATAATCATCAAGTACTGTTTGGGCATCATTTGTGTTGGTTTTTAGTCTTATCGTTTTTTCTCTGCGGTCGACCCCCACTCCTGCAGCAGTAATCTAGTAAATAATCTTCAAGTACTGTTTGGGCATCATTTGTGTTGGTTTTTAGTCTTATCGTTTTTTATCTGCGGTCGACCCCCACTGCTGCAGCAGTAATCTAGTAAGTAATCTTGTAAATAATCTAGTAAATAATCTTCAAGTACTGTTTGGGCATCATTTGTGTTGGTTTTTAGTCTTATCGTTTTTTCTCTGCGGTCGACCCCCACTCCTGCAGCAGTAATCTAGTAAATAATCTTCAAGTACTGTTTGGGCATCATTTGTGTTGGTTTTTAGTCTTATCGTTTTTTATCTGCGGTCGACCCCCACTGCTGCAGCAGTAATCTAGTAAGTAATCTTGTAAATAATCTTCAAGTACTGTTTGGGCATCATTTGTGTTGGTTTTTAGTCTTATCGTTTTTCTCTGCCGACCCCCATCTTTGTGATAGCAAATCTAGTAAGTAATCTTGTAAATAATCTAGTAAATAATCTTCAAGTACTGTTTGGGCATCATTTGTGTTGGTTTTTAGTCTTATCGTTTTTTCTCTGCGGTCGACCCCCACTGCTGCAGCAGTAATCTAGTAAGTAATCTTGTAAATAATCTAGTAAATAATCTTCAAGTACTGTTTGGGCATCATTTGTGTTTGTTTTTGGTCTTATCGTTTTTCTCTGCAACGACCCCCACTGCTGCAGCAGTAATCTAGTAAGTAATCTTGTAAATAATCTAGTAAATAATCTTCAAGTACTGTTTGGGCATCATTTGTGTTGGTTTTTAGTCTTATCGTTTTTTCTCTGCGGTCGACCCCCACTGCTGCAGCAGTAATATAGTAAGTAATCTTTTTATCATCGAATGATAGAGAATAAAAACCTAGAGAGGGCCTCACAGTCTACTATTTTTGTGAAGAAGCTCTTGGCGGAGCTTTTTTTCTAATCGCCGAATCAGGTTAGTTTTCTCATCTTAGTTGTTCAATTATTATGAAGATCAACATGATGATGATTGAACCATTAACCAATTGTATGTTTTGGTATTTCAAGTGTATGAATTGCATCTAGTTTACCAGAATCTTAGATCTGCGTGATGTCATGTTATGGGATTCTCTGGTTGTTTTGTATGATTGTTATCATGGGACAGTAAATTGATTGCTTGTTTACATCTTGTTTTGCTTTGTTGACAAGATTGAATCTGATTTTCTTTTACTGCAAGATTGAATAAAAATTCAGAGTGTAATCTAATAATACTAGAAATGATTATTAGCTTTAAAGCAGAACCTAGGGGTTGTATCCCAGTTTAGGGCCTTGAACAAGTCGCTACATCTATTTGAACTGTTGATATTCCTTGCATATCTTGAATGGATTTATACTGCATGCATTTTCTTGAAAAGCTTAATACAGTTGAATTCAACGTTTAAGTACTTGATGTTTATATGTCCGAGTGGTTAAGGGGCCAGACTTGAAATCAGTTGGGCTCTATGTTGTAAAAGGCAAGTGCCTTTGGCGCTTAAGCGCGAAAGGCCCACTAAGCTCTGGACCAGCGCCTTGCAAAAAAGAACCATTTTTTGGGGACCAGCCTTTTTTTTTTGGGACCATTCTTTTATTTTGGGTAAGATATTAGAAGTAAATCTAGGTCACCCCTTATCTAGATATTTATGATAATACCTAAATTACCCTCTGATTATTTTTGGTTAATGATTAGTTAGTGTTAATATTAGTTAGTGTGATTAGTGAAATAATTTTGAATAAAGATTTGAGATTAAAAAATCAGATTTTTAAAAAAAGAAGTAGAATTATTGAGAGAGAAAAGTTAGAGAAGATGAAGAAGAAAAACATGGAAAATAAAAAATAAATTGAGTTCACTAAGCTAGACTATTCAAGTGATGAATTATTTCTTAGATGGTGAATGTATTCTTCCCCAAAGCCAATCTCAGGATGAAAACGATGGATTTTACCAACCACAAATGAGGAAGACTATTTGGGTACCCGGTATGCTCGAAACTTAAATAATGTTGGTTGAATTGGTCCAAATTTTCAAAAAAAGTGAATTTGTTAAGTAGATTTGGGCTTGTTCTTTACCTTCATGAAGAACATGTAACCGAACTCATCTGAAAGTGTAGTTCGAGTTACTTTTTCTAAACACGCAGTTACCGAACTCGCAATCATGGAGGTTTTTTGAAGTTCTATTAACGGACATGTTACCAAACTTTGTAAATAGGATTACAGTGTTATGTTCGGTTTGGCCGAAATGTAACCGAACTTTAGGGTCTATAAGTTCGGTTAGTTTGCAACCAATAGCTAACCGAAATCATGAAAATAAGATTGCACATTAGTGTACAAAGTTCGGTTGTTTCGCAGACTTCATACCAACCAATATCTAACCGAACTACACACAATTAGTTAAGAGTTCGGTTTGTCAAGTTTTTTTGCGAACAAACCGAACATAGTGGGACAAGTTCGGTCAAATTGAAACTCAACATAGTGGGCAAAATAGCACAGTTCGGTTACACTGGATTTTTTTTTTTTTTTTTTTTTTTAATATTGGTAAAGTTCGGTTAGAAAATAGTTTTAGCCCTCTTTGCGAACCAACCGAACTCTGAGTTCGGTTAAGAAAAAATTAATTCGTGATAACCGAAGTGTTCTTCGTGTTCTTGGTTTCAGAATGTTCGGTTAAAAAAAACTAGTTTGCTAACCGAACATGCCACTGTAACTTCCATTTAAACCATATTTTGATGACTACTGCTCAAAATTTCAATCAAAAACGAATTAGAAGTAATGGGTTTGTGGGAAAATACTTATGGATAGGTTTGTTTATAAAAGATTGATTAATCGATTTATGAAAATTCAATGAATCGACTGGGCTAAAAATTTGATGATTTTGATTAGATTTGTATATGATCGGGGTTAGATGATCATAAATTGATGAAGAAGAGAAGAAGAAAAATTGTAGAATAGAGGAAGAAGAAGATGTAGATTAGTTATAATTTTAATTAGGTAAAAGAGTAAATATGTTAATGATTTAAATTAAGTTATATATATAGAGGTGGTGGTGGTTGGTGGTGGTGGTAGTCGGAGGTGTTAATGGTGGGCGGCGGTGGTGGGAGGAGGTGGTGGTTATATAGATATATAGGTGGTTATTAGGTTAGTTTTAAATTAAATTGGGTTAAGGGTAGGTTAGTCATTTCCACACTTTAGGACACCCCTTATAACTATAGAGAAGGTGGCCTAATAAGATCATGGTCCCCTCAAAAAAACCATGGTCCCAAAAATAGGCCCCAAGGCTAGGTGACATGAGTCACATGACCATTTTTTTTTTAGGGCGCCTATGGAGCGCTTAAGCTCTACGCCCGGCCAGGCGATGGACATGTCAATATCAATACAGACAACAATGAAATTTATAGTAAGAGGAGATAGGGCTGACGCTGAAACTGACCTAGTGAACTTTACTACACTTGATATCACTACTTAGACACCAAATACTACTCTAGACGGTAGTTTCTCCTTCGCTTTTGAAAATAACTCAAAATCCTTAATCCTTAGATTTGATGCCCATACGCAACGAAAATAGCAAATCTCCAACACAGAAACCACCATTGTTCTTCCTTTAAAAGCAACGCAAACGTTGTACAGATACAAGAGAGATGCAATTCCGGCACAACGCTAGAAGGTATAGTCCTAGATTGTTGGGGGTTTGCAGATTAACCTAGACTATCTAGTGATGAACTAGTGGGATTAATACCATTCTCGCTCTGTCGAGAACAAATATCCCACTAGTTCAATTTCCACATAGTCTATTGCCATTCTCTGCTGAGATCTCCCCCAAATTGACGTTGTGACAGATCAAAGTTACTAAGATTTAGAGGCGGAAGAGGAAGACCCGTTGAAGTTGTTGTTTAAATATAAAGTTATCATGTCGACGAGATTAACAAAAGCAAGATGTGGTGGTATTATCCCATGGAGATCGAAAAATTACAAGAGAATCACAAGAAAGCAAAAGTGAAGATCGGGCTTAATTTTATTAAGAGAATGAACAAGAGGTACAAAACGTAAAGCAAAACATAACAAAAGAAACTGATCATGCATGGATTTTGGTTGCACTTGACCTGCATATAACTAATACTAGCTGATCAATAAAACATTTGAATGATCTTATTCGAGAACCAAAAAACATATTAATCCCATAATGATCAATCAATCACTCATCACAACTTACAAGTACCCCCCGCCCAAAACGGACCACCGTAAATGCACTGCAATGGGGCACAACAAACCTGGAAGGTGTTACCTCCACAACCCGACCCCTTGGACATGCATTGCAGCAAGTTTCTAGCATCCGCAGAAACAAACAAGATCGAGATGATCACAACAATAACAAGAAACAGACTCGTGTATTTTTTGCGTTCCATGCCTAGCTAGCTCTTGAAAATTTAACCTTACACTTCTTTTGATGGATAGGGAAACCTATATAAGAATGTCGACTTTATATAGTGCATTTTTGGTGCTATCTTTTTTTTAATCCGAGAATGATCTTATCTCAATCCTTTCGGGAAGCCAAAGGGTGCACATACGAATTGATTACATAATTTAACCATTTAATTCGTATTGACAACAACATGCATGTACAATGTCATTAAGAAGGATATATCTTATCCATTATCCATCCATTAAGAAAGATAAGACAACTATGAAGACAAGTATGAAGACCACCAATTTACTCATGGTTTCATGTGTCATTTGCCGTTCGCTTATATGGACTCATCGTGGGGCTAAAATCGGTATAAAACCGTTACCAAAAATCGAAAGTGTCGGTTTTAAATTTTTTGACGCGGAAAAATAAGTGCCCGGAATATTATTTTTTTCTAAGTCTTACCCTGGCCAACAGCTCAACCTCAGCCTCAGCCAATTCGCAAAGTCGTTGATTTTCCTTGCACACATGTGTTTTCTTAAAATACTCGGTTATTCAACATTTGAGAATATATATACTGTATATAGTTTAGTGTTACCTGGACAGTATATATTTTACTTTAAAATCAATATTTACGGCTGATATTTACACATATAAATACACGTGTAAAATTTAGGTGTTATTTGGCACACATCCGGGTCACACATGTGAAGTTCAGTTACTTGGCACAAAAGCAAGCAACACATATGGTATGGTCATCAGTCGCAAATTTAGTACCTGGACCCATTGCTAATTATGTTGCAGATTGGCAACTGCAAAAGAGTTGTTGCTAATTTTTATCGCTAATATGCAAAAAATTAGTGCAAGCACATCCACAACACAAGAGTTTATTGTGTCATTCGATCAAGATAATCTATGTTCTCTTGCCAAGATAACGAAATGATTTCAGTATATCCTCTCTTAAGAACCCTAGCCTCTTTTATGCCTCACAAACTCTATTATATGAGAGCTTCTCTTATCACAAGAGGAAGATTGGTTTTCCTCTTCTTCTGTGGGTTGGTCCGTAAAGTGACTACCGGACTTATGGGCCAGAAACAGAGCAAGCACCAAGCTTATATTCAAGAACGATCTTTTTGGGATCATACTATTTTTTAGGACCATGATTTAATTAGGGCACCGACCCTACAATTATAAGTGGTGTCTTAAGGGTGGAGATGACTAATTTACCCTTTAACCTAATTAAAATTATAACTAATCTAATAACCACCTAAGAGCAACTGCAGCGTTGAGTTACTATATTCTCAAATTCTCAAGCCATATATGGTCTTTTTGGCTTAGCAATTGGGTGTGTGCCGTAGTGGGAGACACATCAACGTAGTTAATATTATTGTTTCCGCTGAAACGTAAACAAACAATGCATCCAGCCCAAACATAATTTATAATTGCGGGTGGTTTAGACACAATTTATAATGCGTCAGTTAAACCATGAGTTTTAAAAATGCGTTTGTCCCTTAAACGATTTTTATAATCACGTGTAACTATATGCGTTCAGGTTAGCAGCATTTATTAAATGCATTCAGGGCTACACGTAAACTATCTGTATGTTTATGAAAACGATTCATAAATGACGTTCGATCCACACGCAATCTTAGAGAACGTTTTACTAATAAACGTAAACTTCAACACCTTTTTGAAGTCCACGCAATTTAAATTAACGTTTATGTCCAACACATTTTATAATTGCGGGAAGTTATATCTGAGATTTGCTTAAGAAAGTTTTCATATATAGACACCCCGTTTGAGAATATAGAAATACGGGACTTAGAGAAGCTCTGAGTGTGCCTGCTTTTGTTGCCAACTTATAGCAACAACACTAAGTTGCTCTAAACCTAATAAAAAATCATCAATTTTTTTTATTTGTCCCTCTTTCCATAATCATTCTTCGGCGTCGATTCATAAAATTTTCATCCTCAACTAAATGGGAAAAATTTGATTATTAATTTATTTTTTATTCACAAATTTGAGTAGTAATCGTCAAAAAAGTGTCAAAAACAAGTTACAGATATAAATTCGGTTAAGAAATATTTTTCTCGAACCCTGATTTTTTAGCCGAAATTTAGGAAACAAATTAAGAACATTTGGTTAATCTTTTTTTTTTTTTGTTTGTCCTAATTGAACTATGGTTTGTAAGACAAAATTTTGGGTTCGGTTAAGTCGCAAGTATTTTATCTTTAAGGAACTCTTGTCTGTAACATTACTTGAGTATATAAGTTAGGCTACCTCTTCTGGCAGCCAAACTTTCTGTCTGTAAGAACAAATTTTAGGTTCAGTTAGCCGAATTTTTCAGGTAGCCGAATTTTCTGTAAGACCAAATTTGTTGGTTCGGCTAAACGCAAATATTTTATCCTAACCGAACTCTTGTCTTTAACATTACTCAAGCATCATCTAATCATTACACTAACTAACCAATATACTAACTTAATTAGGAAGGGTATTAACGCAAATATTTAAATACGGTATGGCTTCACTTTACTTATAAGTATCTTACAAAAACTAAAATCATGGTACCCAAGAAAAAAAGAAAACATGGTCCCCAAAAAGAGTTCTTAATTTCTTATTCAAGGCAAAAGTACAACTTCAGCATACGCACCTAGTGCGAGCTACCATACCTTTCTCTCTCCTTTCCTTAACCATGGTAAGGCGATTTTGACTTTTCTAGGGTTCCATTTTTTCTTTCTATCAATCGATTTTATGGGAGTTTCTTTGATCGCGATTGTGGGTGTGTTTCTGTGATTATTTATTATATTGCTTTCATATTTTAGGTTGTCTTCTTCTTAGGTTTAATTTCTTTCAGATTTTCTTATTTTTGTCTTTTTTTTTTTTTTTTTTTTTTTTTGGATGTTTTCATGAATACTTTGGATTTCCAATCTCTGGGTTTCTTGAGCTTGTTACTAGTTTCGAGTAATTAGTTTTCTTTCAGAGTTTTCCATGTCGATTTTTCCAGTAATGGTCCTCCCAAGGGAAGGTTTTCTTCTTTTTTTTTTAGAAAAGTCTTTCAGTAGAAGAGTTGTTTCTTCTGCCATCTTGAATTCTCTTCCAACTCCTTATTTAAAAGAAGATTTTCCTGTCATTAATCTTACAACTGGTATGTATTCAAAAGGTCCAAATCAATAGAAGTTCAGTCTAATTGGTAGACTTGATTTAAACAAAGTTAAGTTGGAAGATGCTAGAGATCAACTGTAACCTCAATGGAACATTGAAGGGAAAGTTAAGCTCATTCCAATAGGAAGAGGATTCTTTGTTATAAAGCTAACAAATGAAAAAGTTAAGATTCTGATTTGGTCTGGGCCTTCATGGAAGGTGGCAGATCAATATCTACAGGTAAGAGATTGGGAACCGTAATTCAACCCGGATAATAAGAGAACTTCTCTAGAAAAGTTTTGGCTTATATTCCCTGGGCTAAACTTAGACTACTGGACAAAGGAAAATTCGATGGCACTCGGTAAGGCTTTCGGTAAACCTATTCTGGTAGATGACACTACTCTCTCTATGGATTTCATATTTTTTGCTAATGTTTTGGTTGAAGTAGATTTTGCGAAGAAGATTTCGGATCGAGTTTGGGTTGGAGATGGTGATGACGATAGTTAAAAAGGTTTTTGGCAGTTTGTTGAGATTCCGAAAGTTCCAAAATTTTGTTTGCATTACAAAATTGTGGGGCGTTTGGTCTCTAATTGTAGATCAAAAACTGATGATGTGATGCAGTTAATAAGATTGAAGCTACTGGAGTTATTAGTGAGACTTGTTAAGAGGAATAAACGAATATCAAAAATACCAAAGAAACTTTATCGATTGAAGAGATTGAAAAAGGTATTAAGTTGGATAAGGAAGTCGCAAGATTTGCAAATCTGTTATGGAAGGTGCTAGCACCTCCTCATTTGATCCTTCCATTCCCTCGGTTTCGAGACTCTTAATAGATTCAAAGGGATTGAGGAAGAGGAGGTTGGTACTTCAGAGTTAGTAGTGGAAGATTTGGAGATGAGCATCAATAAGTCGTGTTCTTCCGAACCAATTTTAATTTCGAACAAAAAGTTAAGTTTAAAATCTAAAGCTACATGTTTCTTCCAAAATGGTTCTTTGAGCACTGTTGACGGGTGAATTCAGTTCTGGTCCTACCCGCCCTAGCTACACCAATTGACCTCAATTTCTAGGAATAGTAAGAGAGAGAGAGTTGATTTTCCATTGTACCTTGTCCTTCCTTATATAGGCTTTCCTAAAAGTCCCTCTTTTTATGTCATCATGCCATATGTCCTAAACCTTCTTAATTACCTCTAATGCCATTTCTTAGCATAACCTCCTCCTTATTCATTAATCCCTTCGGATTCCTTCCTTCCTCATGGGTTTTTTCTTGTTGGACTTGAGCTTAGTCCCCAAGTCCCCATCTCTCATACTAGGCTTACCTATCCTCCTAAGGGCACCCTTGCACCCTTAAAGGGTATTATTTTTCATGTATCAACATTAGTCCCTTTACTATTGGGTCAATTGTTAAATGACCCGATAGTCATGGAATATTTTGAGCGCCCCTTTTGTAGGCAGTTAAGGTGGGGATCCCCTTCCTCTTTATTGACTCTATGATCATGGGCGACGTTTGACCTTCTTCCATCGTGAAAACTTTACCTCTTCTTTTCAGTTTCTGCCGGTTACCACTCCCTATGCATAACCACCATATTCAGGATCTGAGGCTCTTTATATATACAGTTGTTGGTCTGTTTTCCCCTTATCTTTCTTCTTCTTCCTTCCTCTTGAATATACATATATACTCTCCATGTCTAGCAGTTCCATCAGTAGTTCGTCTGAAGAATCTGATGAGTCTGAAGGCACCATGAACAGGGGCTCCGAGGATACTGAATACTCGGATCAATATGAAATTCTCCTACCTCCTCCAGCGGATGGAAGGTCATATAAATCGCGGAGTTTACTAGCGGACCCAATCTGAAACGCGTTAAGGCTGAGGGAGCTCCGTGGAGGTAAGCGCGTTTTTCCTCTTGATGATATCTTGGGTGTCGCGTTTATCCTCTTCCGCCCCTAGGTGGCTTATACAAACTGAGTCGGAGACTATGAATACTTTTCCGTTTAAAACAGTGTCGTGGATGGCCATTCATCGTGGTGACTACAATCTTCCCATTATCGACATTCGTTCCAAGTAAAAACCCATCCAGATGGCCGCATCAGGCGTCCCACATGCGTTCCAATCCTGGTCACGTGGCTACCCTCCGTGGAGCAGGTATTGACGAAGCTATAAATTCATCTCTTAAACGGGAAGTGAAGAGGTGTAAGCGCGACATAATACGGATATTTTTTCACTGGGCTCCTCCCGTTCACACTCTTCTTACAGCATGGGGGGAAGCAACCATCGTTCCGGAGGATGTAATCGCCCTTATAGGGTTACATATCCACGGTATTCATTCGTATGATGAGGCGGCTGTTTATGGAGCGTTGAACGATGAGGATAAAACGTTGTGCACTTACCTTTGAATTGTAAAGATGCTTCTCGTTGTGAGTTGGTGCGGAGGGACCAGGTGCCATCGAGACAGGGCGAGAACAAGAAGATTACTGGCGCGGGCAAGAAAAGGGCGTCATCCTCCATCGCGAAGGGGAAGGCCAAATGGGTTGAAGAGCGAAGACTCATTCGACGCGTCCAATGGGCAAGCGAGTACTGACTAGCTCTATCCGTGCATATGAGGGATTCATGGCTTGTAAACTCCTCCAATAGAGGCCGGTCCTGAATGGGTTACCAAGACCAACCGTCGCGCTTCTTTCCCTCTCTGGATCAAGTATTGGGCTTCACGGTTGGGAGATGGAAAAGTTCTTCCCCCCAAGCGAAAAGAGAAAAACCCTCGCGCGGAGTTGGTTGTTTTCATCCTGTTTTGGCTTTGTTATGATGTGTTTGAATACAGTCCCAAGATACCATTAAGAGTGAACTCATGCCGATGGCGGTGTTGCTGTCTCGCGGCGTTTGTTTCGCTTGCGCCGATATTCTTAGGCGGCTTGTATCGCCATCTAGATTTGTTCTCGTCGGGACCTTCAGTGGGTTCGTCTCACAAGATTGAGACTTACATCCGGCTTCTTTCATCCAAGCGTGGTCTTGGGAGCACGTTCCTCCACACACGCATGATCCTAATGAACTAGCGATTCACCGCGAGGAAGATGTTAGACAAGATGATAGCTCAGTTAAGAGGGTTCCCATTGTTTACGGCTACCCGCGGATGGCTCTTTGGAATCTTAAGGGGAAAATTCCCAAGGGCGATATTGCCAAGCATCTAGACGTGGCAAAAGACTTTGTACCATTTCCTTACCAAGACGGTCGATCGGGTCCAGCACATTATGATTTCACTGCGCCTTTTGACACGGATCTAGACTCGACAAAGCTTTTGACGGAGGCGGATTTTGATTCGGCGACGGCCGTGTTGTTTGGCTATCTCCCTAGTTTCCATGCCGGCAAGTTTATCGCTATGTTTTACAACCACGATCGTCTTTGCTCGGCAAGTTGGGTTCGATCAAGGGGTTCCTCGTAGGTTCTCTCTTTGGGAAAGATCTGATGTTGGGGATATCATCACCAGTTAGTTTTGTCTTTAAGGTGGCGACACGTATGTATGATCGAGGGATCAACTTTTCATTCAAGGAGCCTGTCCCCACGCGCCTTTTGGTGGTTATTGAAGGAGCCCACGAGTACCATGATTTCCTACGTCGTCGGGCTTTGAATTTTCTTTTGCGCAAATCGCCTCCTCCCCGTGACCTATCTGTTCAAGACCTTCGAGTACTTCATGCATCCGGACGGATTAAACTTGATGATGTCGTAGCCGCTGAGCACCGTCTTGTTCCAGCCAATAAAGGTTGCCCCTTGGAGCCCTTAGTGACTTCTTGGGCTCCTCCTGAGGGTCATGAGCCCGCGAATCCGAATAAGGGGTTATTTTACGATCGTAAGCCTCCACCGATAGATGTAAGACCATCTGCTAATCCTTTGGAACCACAGGTACTTGTTGTTTCATTTTCTTTGCATTCATCTGTTACTTATCGCCGCACCCTTTCTTTTTGATAAAAATGGTTGACGAGAATTACTTTCTCAGGAAGTTCCCATTCCAATCATGTGGGGTGGAAGACGCCTTCTTATGTAATGGAAGAGTACCTGAATATGCCTGAGAGTGATTGAATTGAGAAGAGCCTTACAAAGAAAGCTAAATAAGAGGCATCCCCGCGCCCTTGTTCTTCCGCTAACATCTCGTCCTTACAGCCTCAGCAGGGTTATCGGAGAAGCGCGTCACAGCCTCCTGGGAGTGCGAGTAGCAGTCCAACTCCTTCGTTTGTAGACTAGTTGAGGGATCTATGGGTCAGCCTTCCTAGGGGACCGATTAGGTATCTTCGTGCCTTCATATATCTTCGATTCATCCTCTTCGGCCGAGACCGTCCGTGTTAGGGAGAACCTCCGTTATCTCCCGGTGTCGTTCTCGCAATCAATGAGTTCATCTTGGTCCAGCCGGTCAGTTTTGGTGGGTCCTCATCCCACGTGGCATTAACCGTTAATGATCCTGGGGTGACCTCCTATTTAATACGTGTCTTCATTTTTATCATTCTTCTTTCCTCTCTCTTTCTCTCTCTCTCTTTTTTTTCACAGTGGTGCTCATCTCTCATTTTTCAGGCTCCACTAGTGACTCTGAGTCGTCTTCTAGTTATTCCGTGTCTCGTCCTAAACCCGTTGATATTCTGCCAGATTTATCGGTTCCTGAGGTTAGTCCTTTTTTTTTTTTTTTGCTCGTTTTATTTGTTTTTTCTTTGCTAAAATTTCATCATTGGCTCTAGGATATGGGTAAGAAGCGTAAGGAGACTGTTAAGCGTGATACGAGACGGCGCGCGGCGCGTGGTCCCAAGGCGGCGATGGGTATTTTAAACACGCTCGGATGGATGGTAGCGGTTCTTCTGCCCCTTAGGAGAAGCAGACTGATGTTCCTGTTTCTGATATACCAGTCATCCATGTTGTGTCAGAAGACTCTGAAGACGCGCCGCTTCGGAGTAGATCCTTAGGAGAAACTGGAGTAGATCCTTCCACTCACATCCTCGTTCACGGCTTTTGGGTTCCAACCGTTTTTGCTGCTGCTTATAGAGATATCGTGGAGCGTGGTGGTGGTCACATGGCGAAGGCGAGTCTTTTGGACGTTCGCAATGTGTGTTATATGACTAAGAATCACTTGGCAATCGCAGACCAACTCACGTGTGTGGTGGATGATCCTATTGACGCGGCGACAATGCGCGGCTGGGAGATCTGCGTGCGGTTCGCAATCAACGTTCGATTTCAATAATGTGGTTGGAAGAGTTGTTGGCGAAGGTGAAGAGTTGTAACGACCCTCGTGGCCGGTGACGAGTCAGATTTCTAAGCTGGAGGGGGAGCTGGAGAAGCGCTCTGAGGTAACTTCTAGTAAGAAGGAGGTGCCGAATCTGCTGCTTGCTGATGTTGGAGTAGCTAACAATGAGGTGCTACGAGATTGAGGAGAGGCAACGGTTCGTGCAGAGCTTGAGGAGAAACGGCAGGAGTTGGATAAGCTTTAACCTTCTTAAGACACTTCCTCTTTGTGTTTTCTTTCCTTTCGTCTTTCTTTGGTTAAGTTGGACTTGTCTTTTCGGATGATGTGTTTGTCATGTTGTTGTGTTTTTTTTATATTAGTCGTGGGATATTAATATGGTGCTTGATTAATTATTAGTTTGTTATTAGTGTTTTTCGTTATTCTGGGTTCCATGCAGCATCAACTATTCGTAATTCTCTTCTCTTGTTGTTGGGGAGATATATGAGGCTGAGTGAGCGTTCTTTTTTTTTTTTTTTTTTTTTTTTTTTTTTTAAGAAGTATGCAGTGGGATGGGTAGGCGTTGATTGAACGCGCCCACTCCTCCATTCTTTTTATCAGAAGGCAGCGGTGGGATGTTGGGCGTCGAATGAACGCGCCTACTCCCCCTTTCTTTTTTCATCAAAAGAAGGTGGTGGGGTGGGCGGACGGGCGTTTGTAGAACGCTCCTACTCCCCCTTTCTTTTTTATCATAAGGAAGCGGTGGGGTGGGCAGGCGTTTATAGAAAGCACCTACTCCCCCTTTCTTTTTTATCAGAAGGAAGCGGTGGGGTGGGAGGGTATTTGTATAACGCGCATACTCCTCCTTTTTTTTATATTAGAAAGCAGTGGCGGGATGGGAAGGCGTTGAATGAACGCGCGTACTTCTCCTCTTTTCTTTTTTTTTTTTTTTTAGAAGTATGCGGTGGGATGGAATGGCGTTGAATGAACGCGCCTACTCCTCATTTCTTTTTATCGGTAAGAAAGTGGTGAGATATTGGGCGTGGAATGAACGCACCTAATCCTCCTTTATTTTTATCAGAAGGAAGCGGTGGGATGTTGGGCGTTGATCAACGCGCCTACTCTCCCTTTCTTTTTATCAAAAGGAAGCGGTGGGGTGGGCGGTCGTTGAATGAACGCGCCTACTCCCTTTTCTTGCATCGGGAGGAAGCATTGGGATGTTAGGCATTGATAGAATCCGCCTACTCCCCCTTTTGTCATTCCTGTTATTCATATGGCCTTCTGTAGAGTTTTTAGCCGATTGAGTGCCTTCAGCGGTCTCGTAACCTTTTATAAACTTGTCAGCTGATTGGCGCCTTTGGTGTTCTCATAGATTTGTCAGTTGATCAGGCACCTTTGGCATTCCTGTGACTTTTGTAAATTTTTCATCTAATTGGGCGCCTTTGGCATTCCCATAGCCTTTTATAGATTTGTCAGTCGATCAGTCGCCTTTGGAATTCCTGTGACCTTTTGTAAATTTGTCAGCCAACCGGGCGCCTTTGGCATTCCCGTAGACTTTTGTAGATCTATCAGTCGACCAGGCACCTTTGGCATTCCTGTGACCTTTTGTAGATTTGTCAGCCAACCGGGATCCTTTGGCATACCCACAGCCTTTTGTAGATTTGTCAGTTGATCAGGCGCCTTTGGCAATCCTGTGACCTTTTGTAGATTTTCAGCCGACCGGGCGCCTTTGGCATACCCGTAGCCTTTTGTAGATTTGTCAGTCGATCAGGTGCCTTTGGCATTCCTGTGACCTTTTGTATATTTGTCAGCCGACCGGGCACCTTTGGCATACCCGTAACCTTTTGTAAATTTGTCAGTCGATCAGGCGCCTTTGGCATTCCTGTGACCTTTTTCATCACATTGCATACAAATTCCAAAAAGAATTTATTCTTACCATAGAAAAAGACGGGAAGACTGTTTGCAATTTGTAGTTCATTTTTCATACTCTACTCCTCCTCCCTTTCCTTTAGTGACGAGGAAAGGGGTTACGCTCAATCGCTTGCCTATTTTCCTCGAGCTTTCTAGAGGAGCGCTTTCGTTTGAATATGCTCCTTATAACGAAACATTCTTCCGTCGGGTGTCCGAACCTCCGATGATAGTGACAGTACTTTGTCGCGTTCTTATCCATCTTATTGATGTCTACCACTATCGGGGGCAGTTGCATTTCCTTTCCCGTAACCCATTGATTCAGCAATTCGATTGCGCATTCCTTGCTGCAATGCAGTGGTGGTGGTGGGTTTGAGTCTCGCCTAGCCCATCCATTTCTTCCCTGGCTCCCGCTGACAGTTTGGAATTGGTCTCTCTTCTCCATATTGGTATTGGGTATTACGTTGTGTGGTGCCTCAGATACGGTAGTAACTGTGTAGCGCCAAGCAGGGTCTATGGGTGTTTCTTCTACGCAGTCAGCGATCCTCTCAGCTGCTTTTTCTAGATCAACGAAGGTCTGGAACCTGAAATTGATCAAGCTTCCCTTGAAAGCTGGGATCATTCTTCTCACACAAATATCAACAAGCGTTCCCTCATTGATGTCTTCATGACGATCTAGTGCCAAAAACCGGAACCGTTAGATATACTTTCCTATTTCTTCTATCATCCTCCGTCTGCTCTTTCTCAGGTATATTGCCGTAATTTTCCTCTTGTCTGAATAGAATTTCCCGAGAAAAAGTGTGGACAAAGCTGACCAGGGGTCCACGCTTTCTATTTTTAAGTTGTCATACCAGGTGAATTTTGTGCCTGTGAGCGATTTGGGAAATTCCTTTAGGCACAATTTTCCATCGGAAGCTCTATCATTCATTGCTGATAGGAATCGGCTGAGATCCTCTCGCGCGTTCCCCTATCCGTTATATGTCTTGAATTTTAGAAAAACGTAATCCTCGGGGTATTGGTATTCTCGGATGTTCGCCGGGTATGGACTGCTTTTTACGCGACAATAATTGTCTTGTTTTACCACATGATAATTTTGCTCAAGTATTTCGCCATTTCTACCTGTGACATCGTCGCTGTCTTGTCGCTTTGGTGCTCTTAGCCTTTTGTCATTTCTTTGGGTGTGTTTTTTCCTGCTATTACTGCTTATGCTATCCAGTCTTCAAGCTCCCGTCTTCTTTGTGAGCGCTCGTCTAGTTCCTTTTGCATGTCCTGTAGAGCTGGTGACATGGGTTTTCGTAGCTGGATCACTCGCGTATTTTTCTGATTGTGTCGTTACTATCTCTTTGTTTTGGGATCCATGTCCTGCCGCTTGTTTGTTAGCATTTCTTCTTCGCTGTCATCGTCCTCCATTGTCACCTCAACGAGGTTTATAGGTTAATTGGTCGCTTGGTTTCCCATCGCGCCTGAGCTAGCGCTTTTTAAGAGTGTCATGGTAAGCTAGGCACGAGCCTCCGGGTGTGGTCGTCAAATGTTGAGGGGTGAATTTAGTTCTGCTCCTACCCGCCCTAGCTACACTAAATGACCTCACTTTCTAGGAATAGTAAGAGAGATAGTTGATTTTCCATGGTACCTTGTCCTTCCTTATATGGACTTTCCTAAAAGTCCCTCTTTTTATGTCATCATGACACATGCCCTAAACCTTCTTAATTACCTCTAATGTCATTTTTAGCATAACCTCCTCCTCATTCATTAATCTCTTCCTTGTCTTTCCTTACTCATGGGTCTTTTCTTGTTGGACTTGGGCTTAGTCCCCATCTATCATACCGGGCTTACCTCTCTGCCTAAGGGCACCCTTGCACCATTAAGGGGTATTATTTTTCATGCATCAACAAGCACAAAAAAGAAAATTATGCCTAAATCTTTTAGTGATCCGAATAAAATTTCTGCAACTAGTCTCAGTGACATGGGTTCCATAATGGGGTTTAATTTTCCGCCCTCGAAAAAAGATCGCCAAGACATATTTAGTGGTATAGTGGGAAATCATGCCGGCTTATCCTTGAGGATGTTGACGACACTACGGGAAAAATATACATCTACAACTGGAGATTTACAACACTTTTCTAAACATCGTAGAAAGTCTTATGTTTTACAACTGGTTTCAAAGGAAGAGTTGTCGTATATTATCACTGCCAACCCTTAGGAAACAAGGGGTTGCGCTAAGAAAACAAACGACAACTCCTTAAGCAAAACAGTTGTGACGACATTTAGTTATAAAAACTCTGTTCCATATATATAGTGACTTAGCCTATCACAATTCGACAAGTGTTGTTGAAGAACACAAAAATATGATAATGAAAAAAATGTTAGAGGGGAGATTCGAACATGAACCTACTGCATGGAAGTCTAGCTCATCAACCACCCTTTCAGTTCACAAGTTTCAGTTTTTTCTTTTTTTATAAATAGAAACCTACAACAACACTTATAAGTGTTTTTGAAGTAAAAATATATAATGTTGGAAAAAATGAGGTTATAGGGGAGATTCAAACATGAATCTACTGCATGGACGTCTAGCTCATCAACCATCCTTATCGTTCACAAGTTTTGGCTTTTTTTTTTTTTTTTAATAAAATGTATAACAACACTTATAAGTGTTGTTGAAGTAAAAATATAGAACATTTGAAGAAATGAGGATAGGGGATTTGATCCTCATCCTCCTGTATGTAAGTCTACACCACTAACCATACCTACACTATTACATGTTCGTCAAGTTTGTGGTTCTTTAATGGGATATTTTGACTTTGGGTCACAAAAAAGTGACCAGAGTTGCGTTTGGGTCACGAGGAAATTTTAATTAGAGTTTGGGTCACGGGACCTCCGTTGACCGTTTTGACTGTTAACAAAGTTAGTTAAATATGAAAATGACTAACTAAAACTATGTTTTCGTTTTATTTACTAACGATACCATTCTTTTGGTTTTAGAAACGGGTGTGCATCAGAGATGTGTCGATCCAATTTCAGTATGAAGTATTTGGATATAAATGATTCCTTATTGTCTGGTCTACTAACTACAGATGAAAATTCGGATTGAAATCAAAATTCAAGTCCTGTTCTCCTTCGTTACCTATTGGTTCTTGTCTTCTCCCGCATTTTCTCAGTTTTCCTTCTGGTTTATTGGATTCACCTGTAACCTGCTCTTCTTTCTCATAATTATTATCTTCCGTCACCTACTACTGCTCATGAGGAATTAAATTGGATGAGTGGTAAAAGAAATTAGAAAGAGAAGAAAATCACTGATTATTATTCCGTCCATTAGTTGTTCGGCACTCCATTACGAGAATGGAAAATAAGAATCGATTATAAACATTACCCATACCAACTAATTCGAGAATCTAAGAGAACAAAAACGATCAATAGATGGTTATAATAGATTTCATATTAATTGCTAGTGCTCGTATTAGTAGTCCTTGTCTCAATCACAAATCTCTTTCAAGGTAAGAAAAAATGCTGATGTTAACGATTATACTTGATGAATGCCTAAGGATTCATAAGATTTTAGAATCTCAACAGTACTTGGACATTTGGGTTCTTATCCAATTCAAATTTGCAGGTTGAAGACAGTGAGGAAAACAAACAACAAAGAGAGCTTTCCATATCTAGTTTCTCGTACATCGAGTGTTTGTTGAAAGTCCACAATCAGTTCAGTTGAATTTTTTTTCCATTACCAATCCGTTGGATATTTCGGAAGATTAAATTAGACCGTTTGATGTGTTCCAATAAGTATTTATTAACACGTGAAACTCACGTGTTTAACAGTAGTTGACGGTGTTAAGTAAATAAAAATCAATTTTAAAAAATAAACTAATTATTAACCTGTCAAGACGGTCAACGGCGGTCTCGTGACCCAAACTCTAATTAAAATTTCCTCGTGACCCAAACGCAACTACGGTCACTTTTTGTGACC
Source organism: Papaver armeniacum (assembly GCA_023531295.1). Classification (NCBI taxonomy): domain Eukaryota; kingdom Viridiplantae; phylum Streptophyta; class Magnoliopsida; order Ranunculales; family Papaveraceae; genus Papaver; species Papaver armeniacum. The sequence goes on along the minus strand of JAJJWW010013329.1, from coordinate 352,001 downwards.
CAAAGTCAAAATATCCCTTCTTTAATACACTAACTTTATGACAACCCTTTATAAGAGTTGTAAAACAAAATGTAATGCTCAAAAATAATGCTCAGTGATTGAGCCGCAAACAACACGAAGCCTTCTCTCGTAAATAATCACATACACGCCTTCTCTGTAAATAATTACATACATTTTTCACTATTTGTAATATTTACTTTACTCACTTCAGAATAGGGTACTCTGGTAATTTTCACAGTCTCCATAATATTTATTACCTTTATTTCTAGTAAGGGTAATATGGTGATTTTAACAATTTATAATATTTAGTTTACTTATTTTCCGATAAGTGTGGTCCGGTCATTTTCATAGTCTTCATAATATTTATTGCATTAATTTCCAAGAAGGGTAATATGGTCATTTTCACAAGCAAAAATATTTACTTTACTTTTTTTCGATAAGGGTAGTCGGTCACTTTCACAATCTCCATAATATTTATTGCACAAATTTCCATGAAGGGTAATATGATCATTTTCACTATCTCGTAATATTTACTTTACTTATTTCGAGATAAGGATAGTTTAGTGATTTTCACAATCTCCGTAATATTTATTACCTTTATTTCTAGTAAGGGTAATATGGTCATTTTAACTCTGGTAATCTTCGAACATGGGATGTTCAATTCTGATATATTTCTTATCCAATTCTGATATATTTCTTAACTGTAAATGGATGGATTCGTCGTTCTTACCAAGTTTCTGACTTAGATTAGTCAACTCGCGGTTAGGTTTCGATCTCGGAGCATGGTATGCATAGAATATCACTACAAAAACAGGTCCTATTAGTGAGGGTTCTTAAACCGTCACAAATAGGGAAAAACCGTCACAAATAGAAAAAAAATGTCACAAATAAACATTTGTGACGGAGGACCAGCCGTCTAGACTAGTGGCGTCACAAATGTTATTTGTGAGGGTTTTTCTGTTTTTGTGGCGGTTTGGTCAACCGTCACTAATAAATTTTCTAATTGTGACGCTTTTTCTGCCGTCGCCAATTGTAGCTCTATCGCCGGTGGAATTTTCCCGGTCAACGATTATTTGTTACTGGTCACCGGCGCCGGATTTTAGATTCTCAGAAATTTTAGATTTTTCAGATCATAAATTTAGACTCGTGAAGTTAAAATAAGAAACTACACTTTCATAACAAAATTTTACAAAGTTTTACATTGAAACTTACAAATATGCAAGTAAGATGCATGTTTTATTGATTATGCCTTTGTGGACTGATTTCAAGTAAAATATGAAGTAAGACAGTAAAAACACTCGAGAATGGGTTCCCAACTCCCCTCCGAACTAATGCATCCTAAATACACCAAATACAAAAATAAAAAATGTACTACAGATCCTTGATCATTAGGCACAACTGGAACATCTCGAACAAATACTCAATCAACATATATACCAAACTGAGTTCCCCAATCTCCAACATGGTTCCTTCAAAGCACTTCATCATTTGAGTACTCCAGCAAACGAGTAATGGTATCTCCAATAATTGTTGACCTCAGGTGACCAACATGCATTTCCTTTGCAATATTTGGAGAAGAAAAATCAACCACCGCTTTACCGACTCGTAACCCGGAGCCCATATACCGATACCTTTCTCTAACATACTTTGTATAGTCTACAAGATAGATATATTATAAAACCAGTTAATTTTCTATTTTTGAAGGGAAAAAACATAAAAGAAAATTCAGAATACATTACAGCAGAACACAAACCTTAGCTATCCATTTATTTGGTAACGTTACATTCACAAAGCGGGTCCAAAGAATGTGACCTAGAATCCATCATTTCGATTCTCGCAGATTTTTCTTAATGGCCTGGAGAAATATAAGAACTTAAATAAGCATATGAAACTACACAAGTGATTCGAGCCCAAAGTGCAAAAATTTAAGTTTATCAAAAAAAATCAACCCCAAAGTGCAAAAATTTAAGTTTATCAAAAAAAATCAACGTTGTCATTTTACAACAACAAAGAACACATTGAAGAATTAATTACATGTCCTATTAATTAAAGGAGGACCCTTGAATTCAGTTTTCAGTCCTTTTACCTTCGCCCAACAGTCCATTGCATTATTACTTAACAACATCAACAACAATAAAAATCATTTATTCCAATAAACAAACAAATATTACAAATAACAAAAGTTAGTGCACAGATGAAGACCATATGTACATACCACTAGTAATCTCCGAACTTCCCTGAACATAGCCCTCCTAGATGCTAGCTTTGCATTCACGGAGTCTGGCTCCAGTGGAGGCCCTCCGATTGCGAGGACTAAGGGGAGAAGCAGATGCATGTGGAGAACCTAGTACACTGACAATGGCTAAATCGTAACATGTTCAATGGACAAATTTTCTAGACAAAGTCTACCCTCTGAGATATACTAGGAACTCGGTGATAGGCGCACAGACAAACCAATCTCACACATTAACAATTGAGAAGTTGATGAAAAGCAAAAACTGGCACAATCAGAGCACAATCAAAATACTATTTGACACTTAAAAATCCACACTAGAAAAGCTCACCTTGAATAAAAACTTTGACCAAATAAACATCCTGACTTGTCTAAATCGTTCAAATAGAATACGAAGATCTTCCGGCTTAAAACATTAAGAAACCATTAGTAAATACAAAATCATCAAGAAACCACAAATAACAAGTACATAAAAAAGAGGGCACCTGCAATTGGTTGTAAAAACTTTTGAACCAATAAACTCCCATTATTTGATTCTTTCCTTCCACCATATCCACCACCACCACGACGTCCACCACCTCTCCCACCACCACCTCCATATTTCTTTCTTGGTAGTGGAGAACTTCTTCCCATATCCCCTACCTCCACCATATATAACCTCTCCTTAGTGGACTATAATACTGTGGATTATATCCCCTCCTCACGATTTACTCCGCCATCATTCATTCCACACGGTTACATAATTTTAAAATTAAACTTAAAATCCCTAATTGTGTCAAATCGAATCCTAGATGTGAGAAAAGATACCTAAAAAACAACAATTAGGCCTTGAAATCAAGTTTCTACGAAACCAAAAGAGAGGGATTAAAGAATTTGAGATCTGATTCTTCTAGCTGTGAACTAGATTGAACATACTTAGCGTTAAGATAAAAAACTCAACATCGTTATGCACCAATAGATCTACATAAAAATGAGTAAAAAGTTTGGGATTCTCACCATAACATGAAACTTCTCATAGTTTTCGGCAGTAAGAGAGATTTGAAGTCACCATAGTAATCTCATGAGGTTAACTCTCTTCTTAGCGATTTTCAGTGAAGAAAAATTTCAATCAATCTGTTGCAAACATTAACTGCACAAAATCGAAGTAACAAATTGATTAAAACCCTCAAAGTAAGTTAACAAATTGTCAACTTATAAAACCCTTGATTTGACAGCAAAGATTGTGACGGACAGAAGCCATTAATGGAACAAGACATGGATGATATGATAATAGAAAAGAGATGGAGGAGATGGTAACAGAGGAGACGAGATGGTAACAGGGAAGACGTGATAGCAAACCTCTGTGTTCTTCGGTGAAGAAAAAATGGTAAAAGTAAAGGGGAGAAAACCAGATCTGTTTGAGAAGAGAAGATAAGGCTGGAGGAAAAAAGAATAAAAAAGTTTTTTTTTTTTTAAAAAAATCAGTAAACTTTTGGGAAATTATTTACACTTTGTCGGAAGCATGAAACCGATCAAAGAAAACTGCTCATTTGACTAATTCCATTATTTCCAACGGTTGGTCAAAACACCGTCACAAATGGTGACTATTTGTGACGCCCCTAAAAATAAACCCTCACAAATAGGACTTGTTTTTGTAGTGTATGCATAAATAAGGTTTGTTTAAGGTTTCGTAGAATATCTCGAAGGAATCTTACATGTAAATGGATGGATTCGTCATTCTTACCAAGTTTCTGACTTAGAGTAGTCAACTCGCGGCCCGTGTTTCGATCTCGGAGCATTGTATACATAGAATATGCAAATAAGGTTTGTTTAAGTTTCTTAGAATATACCGAAGGAATCTTACCTGTAAATGGATGGATTCGTCATTTTACCAAGTTTTTGACTTAGAGTAGTCAACTCGTGGCTAGGTTTCGATCATAGAGCCCGGCACTAGTGGAAGATTTTTAACCACTTCCTGTGTTTCATAAAAACAACTATTGTTAGGCAGATGTAACTATAGGTGCTGTGAGCCACAGTAGTTTTATTAAAACTTGTCTCCGAAACAGTTGTTTCTTTAGAGGGCATTTTTGTAAAAATACATAGCTCCCTAATAGCTTTTATTGGAATTCGAAAACGTCTGTGAGAGAAAAAAAACTTATGTAATCCTCTCTCTTTTATTGGAATCAGCATTACTCCTTCGGCATTCTTCCTTTTCTTCTCTCTCACTAACTTAAATCGCTCTGTATGTTTCAGTCGACTTTTTCCCCTCAATCATAACAATAACTCAATTGTGAATCAATATTTAGTTTTTCTTCCTCTTATTCTTCAAATAGATCTATCAAATTCTTAAAACTATTGTTTTAAGATTCCTCTAAACCGAATCAGTATGAAGAAATCTAAGGTTCTTAAAGAGATTTCTCTATTTCACAAGGTTCATTTGCTATGATGGAGAGACTATGGGTTTCATTTAATTTCTGTTTTCAATTATTAGATTTGGGTTTTAGGGTTTCTGACGATTATATTGGTGTTTTTTCAGGTTGGTTGTTATTAAAAAGGGTTTTGAATGAACGGCTTCAACAACTTCATGAGAAACAACTTCTAAGGTATTATTGGTTGATTTCAATTTCTCAAATTAGGGCTTATTTAATTTTGATTTTTTTTTTTCTTATTTGGACTTCAAATAGGTAGATTTGGGTGTTATTTGATTGGTTTTTAAGTGTTATTTGATTGGTTATAATTGAATTTTCAGCATGGATTTTCAGTTTTTCTCCTTTTAAGTTATGGGTTTTCTTGAATGGAAAAAAGTTGTGCCTGATTGGGGTTTTCCTGCCATTTTATTTGTATGTTGTTGTGGTTGTGCTTCTTGTTAGGTAGGTCGTGTGTGTATGGTTATGGCTATTGGTGGTAAATGTCCTGTGGTCTGATTGATGATTGTTTAGTCTTTTGCTCAAGTAAGTCTGTTTTCCAAAAGTATTTCTCGTTGCATCAATTTGTGTTGCTAGACTTTGATCGCCTGCTGACTTATTGTGTAAATCCCATCTCCCATTTACCCATTTTTTGTGCTATCGGTTTAGACTCCATCTGGTAATATGCTATTTTATCTTCCTAGCTAGTGATGTACACTACGGGAAAAATATACATCTACAACTGGAGATTTACAACACTTTTCTAAACATCGTAGAAAGTCATATGTTTTACAACTGGTTTCAAAGGAAGAGTTGTCGTATATCATCACTGCCAACCCTTAGGAAACAAGGGGTTGCGCTAAGAAAACAAATGACAACTCCTTAAGCAAAACAGTTGTGACGACATTTAGCTATAACAACTCGTTCCATATATGTAGTGACTTAGCCTATTACAATTCTAACAAGTGTTGTTGAAGAACACAAAAATATGATAATCAAAAAATGTTAGAGGGGAGATTCGAACATGAACCTACTGCATGGAAGTCTAGCTCATCAACCACCCTTTCAATTCACAAGTTTCGGTTTTTTCTTTTTTTTTTAAATAGAAACCTACAACAACACTTATAAGTGTTGTTGAAGTAAAAATATATAATGTTGGAAAAAATGAGGCTATAGGGGAGATCGAACATGAATCTACTGCATGGACGTCTAGCTCATCAACCATCCTTACCGTTCACAAGTTTTGGCTTTTTTTTTCTTCTTTTTTAATAAAAATGTATAATAACACTTATAAGTGTTGTTGAAGTAAAAATATAGAACATTAGAAGAAATGAGGATGGGGGATTTGATCCTCAACCTCCTTATGGAAGTCTACACCACTAACCATACCTACACTATTACATGTTCTGTCAAGTTTGTGGTTCTTTAATACACTAACTTTATGACAACCCTTCATAAGAGTTGTAAAACAAAATGTAATGCTCAAAAATAATGCTCTGGTAATCGAGCCGCAAACAAAGATTTAAGCCTTCTCTCGTAAACAATCACATACACACCTTCTCTGTAAATAATTACATACATTTTTCACTATTTGTAATATTTACTTTACTCACTTCAGATAAGGGTACTCTGGTAATTTTCACAGTCTCCATAATATTTATTACCTTTATTTCTAGTAAGGGTAATATGGTGATTTTAACAATTTATAATATTTAGTTTACTTATTTTCCGATAAGCGTGGTCTGGTCATTTTCATAGTCTTCATAATATTTATTGCATTAATTTTCAAGAAGGGTAATATGGTCATTTTCACAAGCAGTAGTATTTACTTTAATTTTTTTCGATAAGGGTAGTCGGGTCACTTTCACAATCTCCATAATATTTATTGCACAAATTTCCAAGAAGGGTAATATGATCATTTTCACTATCTGTAATATTTACTTTACTTATTTCAGATAAGGATAGTTTAGTAATTTTCACAATCTCCGTAATATTTATTACCTTTATTTCTAGTAAGGGTAATATGGTCATTTAACTCTGGTAATCTTCGAACCTGGGATGTTCAATTCTGATATATTTCTTATCCAATTCTGATATATTTCTTACTTGTAAATGGATGGATTAAATGCGTTCATACCAAGTTTCGACTTAGAGTAGTCAACTCGCTGGCCAGATTCGATCTCGGAGCATGGTATGCATAAAATATGCATAAATAAGGTTTGTTTAAGGTTTCATAGAATATCTCGAACGAATATTACCTGTAAATGGATGCATTCGCTGTTCTTACCAAGTTTCGACTTAGAGTAGTCAACTCGCGGCCGTTTTCGATCTCGGAGCATTGTATAGATAGAATATGCAGAAATAAGGTTTGTTTAAGGTTTCGTAGAATATACCGAAGGAATCTTACCTGTAAATGGATGGATTCGTCGTTTTTACCAAGTTTTTGACTTATAGTAGTCAACTCATGGCCGAGTTTCGATTTAAGAGCCTAGTATGCATACAATATGCGGAAATAGTGTTTGTTTAAGGTTTCGTAGAATATCTCGAAAGAATCTTACCTGTAAATGGATGGTTTCTTCGTTCTTACCAAGTTTCTGACTTAGAGTAGTCAACTCGCGGCTAGGTTTCGATCTCGGAGCCTGGTATGCATACATATATGCATAAATAGGGTTTGTTTAAGGTTTCGTAGAATATCTTGAACGAATCTTACCTGTAAATGGATGAATTCGTCGTTCTTACCAAGTTTTTGACTTAGAATAGTCAACTCGCGGCCAGGTTTCTATCTCGGATCTTGGTACACATACAATATGCAGAAATAGGGTTTTTGTAAGGTTTCGTAGAATATCTAGAAGAAATCTTACCTGTAAATGGATGGATTCGTCGTTTTTACCAAGTTTTTGACTTAGAGTAGTCAACTCACGGCCAGGTTTCAATTTAAGAGCCTTGTACGCATACAATATGCAGAAATAGTGTTTGTTTAAGGTTTCGTAGAATATGTCGTTACCAAGTTTCTGACTTAAAGTAGTCAACTCGCGGCTAGGTTTCGATCTCGGAGCCTGGTATGCATACATATATGCATAAATAGGTTTTTTTTTAAGGTTTCGTAGAATATCTCGAAGGAATCTTACCTGTAAATGGATGGATTCGTCATTCTTACCAAGTTTCTGACTTAGAGTAGTCAACTCGCGGCCGGGTTTTGATCTCGGATCTTGGTACGCATACAATATGCAGAAATAGGGTTTTTTTAAGGTTTCGTAGAATATCTCGAAGGAATCTTACCTGTAAATGGATGGATTCGTCATTCTTACCAAGTTTGTGACTTAGAGTAGTCAACTCGCGGCCAGGTTTTGATCTCGGATCCTGGTACGCATACAATATGCAGAAATAGGGTTTTTTTAAGGTTTCGTAGAATATCTCGAAGGAATCTTACCTGCAAATGGATAAATTAAATCGTTCTTACCAAGTTTCGACTTAGAGTAGTCAACTCGCGGCCGAGTTTCGATCTCGGATCTTGGTACGCATACAATATGCGAAATAGGGTTTTTTAAGGTTTCGTAGAATATCTAGAAGAAATCTTACCTGTAAATGGATGGATTCGTCGTTTTACCAAATTTTTGACTTAGAGTAGTCAACTCATGGCCGGTTTCGATTTAAGAGCCTCGTACGCATACAATATGAAGAAATAGTGTTTGTTTAAGGTTTCGTAGAATATCTCGAAAGAATCTTACCTGTAAATGGATGGTTTCTTCGTTCTTACCAAGTTTCTGACTTAGAGTAGTCAACTCGCGGCTAGGTTTCGATCTTGGAGCCTGGTATGCATACATATAAGCATAAATAGGGTTTTTTCTAAGGGTTCGTAGAATATCTCGAAGAAATCTTACCTGTAAATGGATGGATTCGTCATTCTTACCAAGTTTCTGACTTAGAGTAGTCAACTCGCGGCCGGAGTTTTGATCTCGGATCCCTGTACGCATACAATATGCGAAATAGGGTTTTTTAAGGTTTCGTAGAATATCTCGAAGGAATCTTACTTCTAAATGGATGAATTCGCTGCGTTCTTACCAAATTTCGACTTAGAGTAGTCAACTCACGGCCCGAGTTTCGATCTCGGATCCTAGTACGCATACAATATGCAGAAATAGGGTTTTTTTTAAGGTTTCGTAGAATATCTAGAAGAAATCTTACCTGTAAATGAATGGATTCGTCGTTCTTACCAGATTTCTGAATTAGAGTAGTCAACTCGCGGCCAGGTTTCGATCTCGGATCCTAGTACGCATACAATATGCAGAAATAGGGTTTTTTTAAGGTTTCGTAGAATATGTCGAAGGAATCTTACTTGTAAATGGATGAATTCATTGTTCTTACCAAGTTTCCGACTTATAGTAGTCCACTCCTGGCTAGGATTCGATCTCAGAGACAGGTTATGCATACAATATGCCAAAATAGGGCTTGTTTAAAGTTTCAGGGTATATTCCGGAGGAATCTTACATGTATTATATGCCATTACACCAAGTTTGAAGTTCGAATCGACATTGAGCTTCATATTTATCGATTTTGATGATGTATCATGTTAAGTTTGAAGTCAGAACCCTCTTAGAGCTTCTTGGTTCATAGTTTGTATGTCGTTATACCACATTTGAAGTTCGAATCGACACTAAGCTTCATATTCATCAATTTAGATGATGTATCATGCTAAGTTTGAAGTCAGAACCCTCTCAGAGCTTCATGGTTCATAGATTATATGCCATTATACCAAGTTTGAAGTTCGAAGGGACATTGAGCTTCATATTTATCGATTTTGATGATGTATCATGTTAAGTGTGAAGTCAGAACCCTCTCAGAGCTTCTTGGTTCACAGTTTGTATGTCGTTATACCATATTTGAAGTTCGAAGCAACACTGAGCTTCATATTTATCGATTTCAATGATGTATCATGCTAAGTTTGAAGTCAGAACCCTCCCGGAGTTTCTTGGTTCACAGTTTGTATGCCGTTATACCACATTTGAAGTTTGAATCAACACTGAGCTTCATATTTATCGATTTCATGACCTGTATAATTGAGTTTCGTGGTCCATCTCTAGTAATCTTATAACCTCGGTTTACCCGGTTCGAACTTAAGCTACTTCATGACTGTATAACTTGTCAAAATTACTTCATGACCTATGCGACTAGTCGAAATTCAAAACGGAAGCACAAAGAGAAAGCGAGAAAAACACAAAGAGAAAGCACAAAGAAACACACCAATTATCGAATTCATTTTTCATTTCCGATTCATTCGTATACATTTTTGGATTTTTTTATCGGAATGTCGATAACAATGTCCTAAATTTATTAATATTTTTTTGGATTTTTTTTTCATGTCGAAGGTTGATAATTAAACCGAAAACATGAGTTCGTATTAACACAAAGAGAAAGCACACTTGCCTTGATCCGTATGACAGTCTTAAATCAAATCTTTACCGTCCATAGATTTTTCATAATCCGTATGAATGCATTTCATGAAATCTTTACCATCCAATTCCCTTTATGCAAAACGATCAATTTTTTTCTCTCGGTTCCCTCAGTTTTTCTAATCTGTTTCTCTCATCTCTTCCTCCCTTACTCTTCCTCTTGTCTTCCGCCTCCTAGCTGAAAGAAAACCCTAACCCACAAATCTCTAACTACCACGAAATCTCTTTCTTGTACCAGATCTTCATTCTTATCTTCTCTGAATTCATCACAGATGGACAACATACTTCAAGACCACCTATAGCTCTTTAACATCTCAAATACAGATCCAATTAAACGGTCGTTCCTCATCTGGTACTCGATTCAACAGCACAATCATCAAAACCCAAATCCGATACTAACCCTTAGCAGACAAACCCACTTATTAATCATTTGGGAACTCGAATTTCTTCTTTCCCGTTCTTCAAACCCTAACCAATTCAACCTCAAGTCTAATTCGATTTATTCCTGTCTCGAAAAACTCCCAATTCATTTCTGGACTCTCACAAACAGATTTCTTCTCTAATTCTCCTCTCAATCTCTAGATTTCTCTGTAACAAAGCCACAACCATCCTTCTCTCTGAATTTCAGGTGGAGTGAAAGATTCTGACAGAATCAGTGAAGGTGGTGGTGACTTCGTTGATGAAAGGGAAAGAAGAGATAAATGATTCTCGATTATTTAAAATAAACCCATCCTTTATCTCTCGCTTTTCGAAATTGAGATATCTTTGATGGTTAGGGTTTGCATTGAATTTGTGGAATGCAGATGAAGAAAAATTGGGTTTGTGACTCATTGTTGCTGCAGTAAGTTACATGGTTGAATGCAGTGGTCTTGGCAGGGTAGAGTATGGGTCATTGATGCTAATAGAGCTGAGAGAATGCTGGTGGAACTTGAGTTGCAGCGAAAGCATGTAAGAGTTGATTCTGTTGGAGTTAAAGAAGCTGGAAGAGATGCAGTTGTGTATGGATCTTTTAATGAATGATTGAATGAAGCTGGAAGAGATGCAGTGTTGAGACTCTGTTGCTAAGAAGAGTGAGAGATTGCAGGTTAAAATTATTTCTAATGGTGCTGATGTTGATGGTCTTGGAGGTTAGCAGATTACAATCAAAGGTGAGATGGTGAAGCAGCAATATGGAATAACAAGGTGATGGTGAAGGGTGCGGCTACAACTACAGAGATGAGAGATTGCAAGTAGTGTTGGCTTGACAGAGAAACCAAGTATAGTGATGGGTGAGAAGATAAATTGCAGGTAATGGAAGCACTAAAATCTTTTGATTTTGAGTGATGTTTGTCGTTGATACTTATTTTGAGTGATATTCATGCGGGATTACATTACAATGTTCACTACGTGTTATACTATTTCCTTAGCATTAACGTAGTGAATCTTGTTTGTGCAGGAAGACACAACTGAAGGAACAATATGAGATGCAGGCAAGTTTTAACTGTATTGTCATTTGGTTGTACACATGTAGCCAACTCAGCACAGGATTGAAACACTTACGATTTTAGGGTCCATTTTTTTCCTTCAAGTTTGGTTTCCATTTCAATAAATAACATGATCACACCTTTTATTAAAATCAAGGATGAGAATATTGACCAAATAGTTAATAAATTTTTTTGTCAAAAATGATAGATTTGGTTGACTTCAAGTTAGTTTATCTGAACTTCATGACGATTTATGCTCAAATTGTTTTTGGAGTGGTGAGGGTGGTACTGGTGTGGTTATAACTGGTGACAATTGTGTATGGCTGGCTTTGTTTAGTCGGCTTTATTTCTTTCTCCTCTGCCCACAGTATTGGAAAACAGATAATACTTCTACTTCCATGCATGTCAGTTAGAGAATTTTATTGATATGCATTTTGTAATATTTTTATCAGGTCAGTTGTTGTTCAGAGTAAGGGTGCGTCATCAAGCTTCTTGTGATTCCCCAGTTTGGAGTTTTCACCTTGTCTTCAATATCAGTAAAAGAGTAGACGGTTGAGTTACGTGCACATGTAGGTTCGGTCTTCTTTGCAGTGCAGATGAGTTTCTTCACTTGGTATTGTAAATCGGCTTATTCTTTTTCCTACCACAAATGGGGCTGTTGGAATATCAAACCTCTGTACAGAAATAGTCCATCAAATTACTTAAATCGGTATAAAGATATAACTTATAGAAAGACTGATATTAGGATAACCTTTCAAATATTGGTATCTCACTTCATCATGTCCTTTTAAAGGTTTGTGAATAATTTTATTTTGTTTCAATGGAAATCATTTTTTTGGCATTATGTCGTCATTTTGAGTGTCCCCTGGATGTGTATGAATGGATGAAAATGGTTGTGTAACTCAAGAAGAAGAGAAATAAATATCACAGCTCTTGTTTACCATGACCGAGGCAAGCAATCCTTCTTTTCTTGCAGAAGTATACATGCACATTCCAAGATGCTTGGGATTTCTTTCGAATAAGTAGTACATCCTATTCTATAAGACCTGGTGAAATCCCTGAAGCCACATTTAAGCAGTTGGAAATTTATATGAGGTGGTGGTTAAATATTAGTAATTCAAAAATATTTGGTGTTCAATTGGCCTAGGTTGTTTCTGCATCCCTGAAGCCACAAGCTTGATAAATATCCGTTATCATCATGTTGTCATGAATGTAATATTATGAATGTAAAAATGAATTAATTCATATTTCTGTAGCAGGTCTAATCTGATTTTGTTCTTTTTCTGCAGCATATCGCCAACCTTGCTGGTAACAAGAACTTGGTGCTTCCAGTTCCTGCTTTCAATGTTGTTAATGGAGGATCACACGCCAGAATCAAACTTGCAATGCAACTCATGATCCTTCCCGTTGGAGGCAATGAAAATGGGAGTTGAAGTATACCTCAACTTGAAGGTTCGCACCAAACTATTTCATCTGTTTCCTCATTGAACTGATTATGTTGATGTTAGGAACTTTGTATGGTTGATTAACTAGATACGACCAAGAGAACGGAGAAATCGAACTTAAATCATGTGGTGGATTATATGTTTATTTCACTTGTTTGACCTAATAGACCATCTTGTTTGCAGTCTGTCATCAAGAAGAAGTACGGTCAAGATGCAACCAATGTTGGTGATAAAGGTGGCTTTGCTCCCAACATCCAAGAGAACAAGGAAGGACTTGAGTTGCTTAAGAGTACAGCCATTGCTAAAGTCGGCTACACTAAAGAAGTTGTCATTGGAATGGATGTTCTTTTGCCGAGTTTTACTGGATCGAGACAAAACCTATGGCTTGAACTTCAAAGAAGAGAACAACAACGGAGCAGCAAAGATCTCCGGTGAGAAATTGAAGGATCTGTACAAATCATTTGCCGCTGAGTACCCAAGGATCGATTAGTGTTCTCATAGACATCTTCATAATCTTTTTGGAGTGTGTTTAGGGAGCTTAACTTTTGTATCACTGCCATTTTTTTAATGTGTGTGTTCAACACTAGTAGGTTAACTTGAATGAATGTTAACTTGAATGAATGTAAGTGTGTTGCACTAGTATGTTAATGTGAATGTGAAATACTTTCGGCAATCCAGTTTCGGCTATAATTTTTTTTTTTTCAAAATAGTTTTATGCACACAACTTCTAATAAAAGTTGTAGTTACACATTCATCTACTGAAAATAGAAGTTGATACTTCAAATATTACAACCTTTGAGGGTATTGTAAAAGCAAATCTTGTAACATAAGTAGGAGTTGTTCAGACAAGTTCTACAACTCTAGAAGGTGTAGTGACAATATTATTCACAATACTAATAAATGTTGTCTTCCACTTTTCAACTACACAAACGAGATATTGTGAAATAGTGTCTTTACAACATAACTATGTGTTGTCCAAGATAGTTCCACACACTACGGGAAAATTAGTAATCTACAACTGTAGATTGACAACTCGTAAATTAAAAGTTGTAAAATGTAGTATGTTTTACAACTTTTTCCAACAAAAGCGTTGTCAAAGTAAAATATGTCCAACTCTTAGGACCAACGAGTTCCTAAGAGTAGTGACGAGAATCAGAACCACAACTTGTTGTGTGAAAAGGGTTGCAGAGAGAAGTGACCACCTTTAGAATTTACAACTCACATCCTAAAGGTAGTGAATGATTTTAAAACAACACTAATAAGAGTCGTTGAAGATAGGAAAAAAAAAAATTTGAAAAATGATCTTATAGAGAATCGAACCCAAGCTTACAAGGTGTTAGTACAAGACGTCAACCATCCTGCCAGATTCATCATTCTGGTTGATTTGTGCTTTTTCTTTTAATCAACATTCGCAACCTTTATAAGGGTTGTAAAATGAAAATTTACTAGGAAAAAAATTAGGCTAGGGTGAGATTCGAACTCGGGCATCCTCTGTGTAGGACTGGGATTCTAACCACCATTCCACAGTTACATGTATGATTATCAAAGGACATCTACGTTAATATTTAACAATAATTTCAATCGAGCCTTAAAAAATGGCCAGCAAGTGCGCCATTTTGCCCGAAACATACAAGGCTTTCTCTCAATTATACAAGGACGACTGCAATCTCATTTCAATCAACACTCACAGCACCAGGTTGTATATCTGAAAATGTAAATGAATGAAACACGTGGAGGTGTATATTTATATGCTCAAAGTAGCGGATTCATGCAAATTTTGGTAAAGCAAACACAACAGTCATGAAGAAGTTTGCAAATGCTAAAAGTTTCGAGATATTATAGGAATGTGTTACTTGTTTTCTCGCAAACCGCTGAATTAGAGACCAACTCAATAAATCCCCTTTCTCTCCTCCTTTATCCGGGCTTGAGACCGAATGAAATTATTCAATGGCGGAGTTAAAAAGGGGGTTCTTCCGAAGAGAAACATTCAATTTATCATACAAACAATATTATAAGTCATCAACATAGCATAATTTTAATTATAAAACAAGTCCGGACCAATTCATACTACACGTAAAATGAAATCTTATTACATATGACTTTTTCCTAGATTTGTAATTAGATCACTATTTGATTTGCGAAACTCTAACTTTTTTCCTTTGCAGCAATGAAGATAGCATCTCGAGGCCCATGTAAAATCTCCACATTCTTCACATACCAGGTAAGCTATGTGCTTATTGTGTTGATTGTTGCATATTTTTAGGTTGAGTTTGTTATTGCGGTTGAAGAGAAGCACAACCGATCGTAGCGGACAATTTTTAAAAGAGTGATCATCTTCTCCACAAGCATCACAAACTTTTCACCGATGGTAACAACAACAACTTGGCTTTGCAAGGGTCGGAAGCATCAAAAACCATTCAAAATAGGTGCAGGTAGGTATGGTGCACTTGAAAAACATTTTTCCATAGGTTTCAGCTTGTTTTAGATTGCGAAATGCCCTCACACCATTACAAGGAACATGCTTACACCTAGAATAGAGCCAAGGACACACTTTTGTCTCATGAAACCCTTGTTCACACATAGCACACTCGGTTAGGTTTTTTTTCATTCTCATGTTACTGTTGCTGCTCACTACGCTACCTGGAGAATCTTTCACACCTCCACCCATGACTAATTCGGTGTTTTAAAGCCTAATTGAAGAAAATTTCTCCACAGCCTAATTTCGAAAATTTATGAACCCTAAGTGTTTTTAAAGCCTAATTCAAAGATGGCTAATTTACACATGATTGATTAGTGTTGATTAATAGATATATTGAAGCTAGGACTAATTTTAATCGTATCATCATTCTCGGATCAATAGCGTTAAACAGAACGGGAAATCAAAAAAATAATAAAACCCTAAAATGGGTTATAGAATCAAACCTTTTTTCCTTAACACATATCGAGAAGGTGTTGGTTGTGAAGAAATCTTCAGCTCAATCTATTGATGGGTTTTAAATTTTCGTGGTTAAGGAGATGAAGGAGGAGGTTCTCGCGGGAGATGGAGGAGAAAAAGAAAAAACGACGGAAAAAGAAGATAAGTGGAGGAGAATAAGTGATGGGGAGATTGAATAGATAAGAAGAAAAGATAAATAGATCTTCCAAACCCTTAGAAGAGTTGTAAAATGAAAATAACTATGAAAAAAAAAAAAGCCTGGTGAGAGTCGAACATGAGTCTCCGCTGTGTATGACATTCCAACCATCCTGCCACATTTATACATGTAATTATATTTACATTCTTTTATATATTAGACCAAATTTTTAAATTAGCCTTAAAAAAAAATGCCAGCAAATGCACCATTTTTCCTGAAGCATATAAGAAAGTCTGTCCAATGCCTGCAATCACATATCAATCAACAATCACAGTACCAGATTCATGGAAGTTTTAGTGAATTGTACAAGGCCTGCAATCACATTTCAAATTCCATTAAGAAGCTGCAAATGCTTAAAGTTGTGAAGTATATTAACTGGAATAAAAGTAAGACATATTGACTGCAAAATAAGTAAAGACATTCCAGAAAAGCAAACTGCAACAGTGTCATTTTAAAAGCAAAAATACAATCTGAAGCAAAATGAAAGAAACAAAATAGGTTCAGAGCATCTGTGGAAACGAAAAGAGTAATTAAACCCACCATCAGCGGCACTTCTTTTTCTTTTTCTTATTCTTCTTGTTTTTCTTCTTTGTCGGAACCACTAAGATAGGTTCAGCATCAGTTCTTGCATAAATCTCAGTATCATCATTCATTTGTAAGCCAAGAGTTGAAGGTTCCACTAGATGGCAACTTGTGTCTTCCTGTTCATTGTATTCCTCTAATTCATGGAAACCCCTTGGTGGTGGTTTTAACATCACAAACCAATTCGATGTATCTGACTCTCGAGAATAGAAAACTTGTCGGGCTTGTGACGCTAAAATGAATGGATCATTTTGATATTGGTTCTTATGTCGACGTAAGTTGACCAATGTAAAACCTTTTCTATCTTGACACCAAAATAGGTGTGAGCCCAGTCACATTTGAATAAGGGAATTTGAAACATATGTTGGTAGTCCAACACGAGAATTTGTTCTAAAACGCCATAGAAACCACTACTTATTTGTGATGATGCAACTAAAGATTTTGATTCAATTGAAACACCAGTGTTTTGCGTGACTCTTTGAATATCCTTAGTAACAAACCTTGACCCATTTATTTGCAAGCCTTTATATGATACACATTTTTCTAAAGGACCATGTGACAACCACCATACTGTATTTGATATTGACATGCCTTGACCAATTTGCATTTTAACCTATCAATAAAATTTAGTTAGCAGAACACAGGTGACCACGAAGAATGGGCGCAAGCTCTATGTTTTGGCTTGGTAAGATCTAATTAAGAAGTGAATGACGATTCATCTCTAATTAAGCTCTATGTGGGTAATGCTAAAAAGAGGTACTACGTACTCGGGAAAAATGAATCTAATAAATTGAAAACATATATAACAAATAACCAAGTGGCGTTGCACGTACCTTTGCTTTAACCAATCTGCAAATGTTTCCGATCGTATGGAAAGGAGTTGGTCTTCACCGAAAGTATCGGAAGATCTTAACTCATCCATATGCATTCTAATAAGAAAAATTTTAATGTGGACAAGATTCGTAAAACACAAGTGCTTATACTGCTAACAATTTTAAATGAACATATAACAACTCATACTTACGTTATATATGGTTCAATTGTCAGCCGTGTTAAAAAGCACATATCTATGAGCAATCTTTAGCATATCACTACCAATATACACTTGAACGCCTAGAAAGAGGACGCCTGCAGTGTGGAATCATGTTGAATGTCTTCATTATGGCTTTGATTTACTCCTCCTTCGAATGTTTGTCCCCATGAACATCAAAATACTCGACGCACTCCATTCCCGGGTAACACTCTGCTATACATGCTTCGAGGTTGTGCGTAATTATTTACGTATTCTTTGAATGTCTTCATATACCTACGACAAACCAAACTTCTAATTATTAGCACCAAACTCCCATTTACACAGAACAAAACTATAACATTGTACTTAAAATAACTAAAAAAATATTCATACTAATGAAACAATTACCTTTCAAATGGATACATCCAACGATATTGTACGGGTCCACCTAACCGCACTTCTCGAGCTACGTGAATTGTCAAGTGTACCATCACATCAAAAAATGATGGAGGGAAGTACATCTCCAACATACACAAAGTCTCAGCAATTTCATCTTCAAGTTCTAACAATCTAGTGAGATCAACCGCCCTTTGGCATATTTCGTTAAAATAAGAACATAACCGATTTATGGCATTACTTGGCCCATCAGGTAAAAGTCCTTTCAAAGCTACAGGTAATATTTGTTGCATCATAACATGGTAATCATGAGCCTTAAGGACACCCAAGCAACCATCTTTCGAGAAATGCCTCCTAAGATCAGAACTATACCCATATGGAACCTTCAGATTTCTCATCCTATTATAGAATACACCTTTCCCTTATCGCTTAAGTTACATGGTGCTGGAGGAAGCCAAGTTTTGCCATTTTTGACTATTAAATGCAATTCTTCTTTGATTCCCATACTTTTCAGATCATTACGGGACTTTAAGCCATCTTTTGTTTTGTTCTTTATATTCAATAGAGTACCAATGACACTCTCACAGACGTTTTTTTCCGTATGCATAACATCAATATTGTGTCGTAGTAATAATTCCTAAGAAGGAAGGAATAACATAAAAAGTATGAGCAAGTCACTTGAGTTGTACATTTCATAAATGAGATTTAACATGCGAGATGGGAATGTAAGACTCAAAAGAAGATAATGCTGAGGTTATAAGTTACCTTCCAGTAAGGCAAGTCGAAAAATATTGACCGTTTGTTGAATATCGGATGGTCATCATCCCCAGTGCACCGAACTAGGACCAGCACTCATACCCTACATCATTAGCAACTTGCCTTTTTCCGCTTCCCGCAGCTTAGATTTACCGTCATTTGCACCTGTTGCCGCACTACTCCTGACCCTTTTCTCGCTTCTTCTTATTCTTCTTCTTTTCCTCTTTCTCTTTCCTTTTCTCCACCTCGTTCGCTTCGCTTTTCCAAAGTCATTTACAATACCGCTCGACGTTCAAAAGCCTCAAAGACTAGACATAGTAGGTGGCTTTTCCTTTGTCTCAATCTCTCCATTGAAACATGCTTTCTTCTTAGTCGATCAAGAGGATGATTATGAGGTAGAAATCTCCTATGATTCATGTAAACAGTTTTACGACTAAATGGCAACCAAAGTTGAAAGAGTATTATCACCACACAGAGGGCGGGCTGACTTCCCTTTATATGTACATCCGAGATAGGTTACCATAAGCGGAAAATCATTTATCGTCCACATTAATAATGCCTTCAAATTGAACATTGTCTTACTAAATGCATCATAAACCTCCACGCCGTTTTCCCATAACTTAATCGGATCATCAATCGGTGGTTGCAAGTATATATCGATGTCTCTACCGGTTGTTTCTTTCTGGAATCAGCAAGCTTAAAATAATATTGTCGCCTTGCATACACCGTTGAGGGGGAAGATTATATACCACAATCATCACCGCCAACAATCAGGGTTGGGGAAAGATCGCCAAACGGATTAAATCCATCGAAGCAAGCCCAAGACGCAAATTACGCGATTCCAAGCAAACTCGGGAACTTTGTGTCTATGTGCTTCAAGCCAAAGAATCCGTTGGATGACGCATCTTACCATCTTTACTCTTATGAGTCGCGTGCCATATCAACTGCCGAGCTAGCTCACGCTGATTTATACATTCTCCTTAATCTCGGCACAATGGGGAAGTATCTAAGCACCTTCACCGGTATCTTCTTTTTTTGGGCTTGTCTACCATGTCAAAGATCATCCATGTTAGATGTGTCTTCCTTCCACCTAGAATAGTGACATTTAGGACATTCATCCTCGTCTTTCAACTCATTTCTAAACAAGCAACAATCATTCTGACATGCGTGTATTTTCTCATAAGTGAGTTGGAAAGCTTTCAACAACTTCTTCACTTCATAAGTTGATTTAGGAAGACAATGACCTGGGGGCAACACGGGAACCAATTGTCTTGAGAAGATCATCAAAAGCCCTTCGAGATAAACCATTTACTTGTCTTGTGCCTATACAACTCAAGAGTCATGCTTAGCTTTGTGTGTGTAGTACAACCAGGGTATAAAGGGAAGTCGGCCTCTTCAATCTCGTTTATCGAACTCTTCGTCGTGGTTTGGAAACCCTTCGTCTGCCTAGGTTCACAAACCCCTTGCCTTGGTTCGACATCACCTTCAACATTAGCATCTGTCCACATCTCGGTAGAAAGTACGTTGACGTGTTGCTCCCTCTTCATGAACATTATTAAAATTGCTAATCTTCTCCCGTGAAGAACCCACTCTGGTGTAAGTAGGATCCATACCCTGTTTTAGCAAGTGCATATGTATTGTACCGGAGGAAGTGGCGCAGCAAGATTCTTACAATCCACACAAGGACAACTAAACTTAGAAGGATTTCCAAGTTTCTCATGAGCCAACTCTACGAACTTCTTTATCATCCCGGTATGGAACTTCCCCCTACATTAAAACTCCAATGGTTAGACGTACTAAGATCGATTAATCTCATTATGAGACATATATACCTTCGTAGAGACAGCTTATGACTTGGCTTTACCTTGGCCAACGAACCCAATCCTTATTCATCATTTTACAAGTCAAGAGTCAGTCTGGTTTTGCGATTCAATATGAATCTTTATTTCCTTCCCACTCGTCAATGAAAAACATTCTCATATTAAAACATGTATAAACTTTTTCCTTTGTTATTTTCTTGCCGGGGAAGGATTGAGCAATCTCGCAATTATTAGGCATCTGAATGACAACAAATGGACGCAAATGATGGTACAAACAATGACACAATATAAGTCATAAAACCTATGCAGGCATCTCATTTTGGAGCCATCACCACCAATAACGAATAATTTTATCAAAGATTCAAAATGGGCACCAAGTTGACATTATCTGGACGAGAAAACTATACCAAATTACACACATAAATATAATCCTGCATAGTTGCAGGGGTGGCATTTGGTCAGAACGGTACATATAATGGTCAGAACGGTACGAAGGAATCTTATCTATATTGGCCCAGTTTTCGATCTCCGAGCAAGATTCTTTCTCGAACCCGATGAAATCTAGGGTTTGGTTACAGTATCGGCTAGTATCTACATGGAATCTTACAGTCATACTTGTTGGACTCGTGTTCTTACGAAGGAATCTTATCTATATTGGCCCGTTTTCTCCGAGCAAGATTCTTTCTCGAACTCGATGAAATCTAGGGTTTGGTTACGGTATCGGCGAGTATCTACATGGAATCTTACAACATCTTTGTTGGACTGCTCGTTCTTACGAAGGAATCTTATCTATATTGGCCCGATTTTCGATCTCCGAGCAAGATTCTTTCTCGAACTTTAGTGAAATCTAGGGTTTGGTTACAGTATCGCTAGTATCTACATGGAATCTTACAGTCATACTTGTTGGACTCGTGTTCTTACGAAGGAATCTTATCTATATTGGCCCGGTTTCGATCTCCGAGCAAGATTCTTTCTCGAACCCGATGAAATCTAGGGTTTGGTTACTGATATCGGCGAGTATCTACATGGAATCTTACAGTCATACTTGTTGGACTCGTCGTTCTTACGAAGGAATCTTATCTATATTGGCCCGATTTTCGATCTCCGAGCAAGATTCTTTCTCGAACCTCGGTGAAATCTAGGGTTTGGTTACTGGATCGGCTAGTATCTACATGGAATCTTACGGTCATACTGTTGGACTCGTCGTTCTTACGAAGGAATCTTATCTATATTGGCCCAGTTTTTGATCTCCGAGCAAGATTCTTTCTCGAACCTGATGAAATCTAGGGTTTGGTTACGGTATCGGCGAGTATCTACATGGAATCTTACAGTCATACTGTTGGACTCGTCGTTCTTACGAAGGAATCTTATCTATATTGGCCCAGTCGATCTCCGAGCAAGATTCTTTCTCGAACCTGATGAAATCTAGGGTTTGGTTACGGTATCGGCGAGTATCTACATGGAATCTTACAGTCATACTGTTGGACTCGTCGTTCTTACGAAGGAATCTTATCTATATTGGCCCAGTTTTCGATCTCCGAGCAAGATTCTTTCTCGAACCTGGTGAAATCTAGGGTTTGGTTACGGTATCGGCTAGTATCTACATGGAATCTTACAGTCATACTGTTGGACTCGTCGTTCTTACGAAGGAATCTTATCTATATTGGCCCAGTTTTCGATCTCCGAGCAAGATTCTTTCTCGAACCTGATGAAATCTAGGGTTTGGTTACGGTATCGGCGAGTATCTACATGGAATCTTACAGTCATACTGTTGGACTCGTCGTTCTTACAAATGGTTTTATTGTAATTGTTTGTAATCCAACGAACCAAATTTAAGGAAATCAAATCACAAGCCAATATAAACTGTGAGGAAGCCTTGTTTGGTTTACCAAATTGTTTGTTTCTTCTCAATCCGTATGCTTTGTTTCAACCAATGGGATTGTCCAGATTTTAATCTAACGTCTACAAAAAGTACCATGCGGATTGTGTGTTTCCCACCCAAACAGCCCGCCTAAATTTGGGCACATCCTTCTAGATTTTGAACCAAATTTGGTTTCCCACCCAAACAACCCCTAAAGAAAAGAATTTTGACCAAAAATTTCTTCTCATTTCTCTCATTTTTTCTCTCTCTTTCTCGTTTCTTCTCTCTGTCTCTGAGAAGATTTTCTCTCATCAAACCCTAACTAGATTTTGAAACCCAACTTCACCTCAAACCCAAACTTCATCTCACACTCTAATCGATCTCAAGAAACATCTCAGGTATAAATCTCACACTCTAATCGATCTCAAGAAACATCAAACCGTAGCTTCAACTGCGCCGATTTACATCTCGGTATAAATCTCACCAAAGATGTATTTGTCATTTTCTATTGGTTTGATTTCTGATTTGAATTTTTTTTTCATTATCTTCGTGATTTCCTGATTAGGGTTTTATTTTCTGAACCGAGTTAGGGTTTATATTTTGAACCGATTCATATGATTTCTTTCGTTTTGTTTGGTTATAGCAAATACCCTTTGTAATAGGTTGTATAATCGTCGAGAAAATTTGATTTATTCCTGAAAACATCTCTAAATTCTCAGTGACTTCGGACGAGTCGAACCAATTCATGCTTGTTCTTCAATCTTGTTTACTGATTGTTATGTTTTCTCGACTTTGATTCTTGATATGCAATATGTAAGTTTTCAATTAAATTTAATTTTCATAACATGTAGTAGTTTCATTTTTGAATAAATTACCAAAATTGTGTTTTCTTCTAACTCTATAAACATGATGCTTGTTTTTGAAACCATCAAGTGAATCAGAATTGCCGCCTGGTTGGAGTATCAACTCCCGGCTCATTCTCAACCGAGAATTGCGCGAGGGCTTCGGTATCCCAACCAATGGTTGTCGCTTGCTTGGTGGTTATTTTAAGTTTGATTTATAACATTATAGTTTGTTTTTGATACCTTGATTCAAATGTGGATTGCTAAAGTCTTATATATTTTTGCAAGGTTTGATGAGAGCTACAAAGACTCTCTTTCGTATGAGCAAAGCAATTGCTTAAGTTCTCAAGCAATGGATTTGCTCATAAGAAAGAGAGTGCACCAGCTCTTAAAGCCTCGTGTGATTCACATGTGGTGATTTGTCATGTACAATGGTGATTTCTTATCCGATGAGATATGGTGCAATATTTAGAGTTTTAACTTTTTGGTTAAGTTTTTGTTGTAGATGCGTAGTGTGGAAGGAGGTGAAGATCCAATTTGTCTGCAATGGTGAAGAATAATAAGGTGAAGACTTATATATCTTATGGTTCAGTTTAATTTTACGTATTTAGTGTAAATGATGTTCTTTCAATCCTTTAGATTAACTTATTTTACTTTATGTTACAAAAGTTAACGATGAAGCAAAGAGCAAGATTCCAGTCCCATCTCCCAAAAAGGTAGTAAGCAAGAATTTGGTAGTATCTCCCAAAAAGGTAGCAAGTAAGCAAGCAAAAAGCGTCCGAGCCAAAATCGCAAGGCCTGCATGCTTGCTATGAGGGTACGTAGTAATAAATCTCTTATGATTCGGTTTATTTTTTACTTGTTTCAATCACTTTATTTACCATCTCCTTTTGATTAACATAGTTCATTTATTTTGCAGATCATTTTGAAAGATAAGAGTAAAAAGTCTCATGGCAAACAAACTCCTAAGAAGAAGAATAAGAGTTCGAGCTTCTTGAAAGTGAAAAGCTTCCAAGGCGATCATCCCCTAGGTTTAAGAACAACTCGGAGGATTCACAGATCATGAAAAGACTACTCCATCACAATCACCAATAAAGAAAACTCAAAGTGCAGTTGAACCACCCGCTGAAAAGCCTACCCCAACACGATCATCACTGAGGAAAAGGAAAAGTTCAGTTGAACTGGAACAATCTCAACCAGAGCATCTCAAGCCGCACCTTCATCAACCTCTCATTGAACAGTCCAGGCCATTAGAATCTCCAGCTGCACCCTTAACCGAGGAAGTCGTTCCCAAGCGAAGAGTTGCAAAGCGGAAATTGTACATGTGGCCATGTCCGAATGTGAAACTCAGAATGCCGATGATACTTTATCGATTTTGAAGAGGAAGAAGAAGAAGATGAAGAACTTGAACAAGAGAGAGATGTTGAGGTGGAAAAAGAAAACACGGAAAATGATAATGATGTTGACGTGAATGATGCAAGAACTGAAAATGAAACTCAAGCTCATCGTGTATATGACTCTTTTGCTTAAGTTACTTTTCCATCCTTAAGTATTTTCACTCAATTATCTCGATAAAATATGAGCAAGTCACCGAGTTGTATCCTTATTTAGTTTTTCCATCCTTAACTCTTTTGTAGGCAAAACCCAAAAGAAAGTACGTTCCTCGCGGCCCCACAAGGATGACAAGACTAGGGCTAACAGCTAATAAGAATGGCAAGGAAGTCATGAGCTTTAACAATAAGGATCACTGTTGGTGATCCTTCTGCAACTTGCTAGTGTGTTGGGTGTTTTAGTTAGGCGTAACATCCCATTAAAGCACAAGGATCGGAGACTTGTCCCTAGAGAGGCCAAAGATAACATATGGGCGATTATCATGGTAATTTCTTGACTCTTCAACTCTTTTACTTTTATAATGTATTTAGAAGTTTTATACACCATCCATTATCTCTTTAACTCTTGTAACTATTTTGCTTGTATTTGCAAAAAAGGTTTATTGTCGATGATTTTTACAAAGACTATTATCTTGGGAAGATGGGAAGTTATCCGAAAGAGGCTAGGTCTAGGAAAGCTGGTAAAATCCTCGCCTTGGATGGGCTAGAGGAAGAAGAAAGACATGATGAAGTCGGCAAGACTTCGAAACCAGAGAATGATACCGTGAATGAGTGGGAAGAGTTTGTGGCACATGTTTGCTCGGAGGGATTCGAGTAAGTGTTCATATCGCAATAAGTTAAATTATTTTTGTGTTCAGCCCTTGTACATTCAACGTTGTTTAGTTAATGATATTCCGTTACTTCATCGAGCAAAAAGATTGCGTATGCAACAAGTTAGAGAGAAATACACCACTCCACACACTCTCGGTAGAGGTGGTTATGCGAGACTCGAGGCTAAAATGGTAAGTTGTGTATTTTTATTCCTATGTTCATTATAGGGTAATTGTATTGAAATTATATGCTAACTAGCTGGATAACATATTGTTTGCGCAAAAAAAAGCGATTGAATACAAAAGAAGACATTGATAGAGTCGAACTTTGGATAACAGTCACAAACCGAAGGAAGGGAAGGAACCTAATCTCGAAATATGGAGGCTTTAGTGAGAACTCAACTCATATTTCTCTTATATTTTTTGTTAATTTATTTGCTTAATATATATGTGTTCGAATGATGCAAAAATGTGACTAATTGGGTTGCTTTTGCACTAATGCAGAAAGAATTGATAGAGCCGCACAAGAGCATGGTGTGATGTTGGATCATCCGTGATGCACGATCTTCTCTCCAAAGCTCTTGGTGACGACAAACCGGGGAGACCGAGAGGTATTGGCTATGGAGCGACAAAGACAAAGATGGTTGTCAAGAGCCATTACAAAAAGATCATCAAAGAGTGCAAGGATAGTATGAGTGAAATGAATGCGAGACTTGCACTTTGTTAGAGGTGAGATTATAATAATCGCTTTTGTTTCTTTTAGTTGAAAAATTTAAACTCGCGTCTCATACTGCTGGTTTGATGTTGGTATAGGAAAAACCCTCGAGATGCGTCTCGCTGCCATGATGGCTCACACTTGAACAAGGCCGAGTCCAATTGTAAGTGTGTTTATGTTTCTATAAAACTGCTGGTTAGTCTCTATTGCTCCCATTATGAGTTTCGATGTTGCCGTTGTATTTTTCCCGTAGTCCTGAAATGCTAGCAACACCCATGGTTTTGCTAGCTCAAGTAGGGACGCTTCCCTTTGCAAATGACAGTCCCGCTAGCGACCAAGGGTGGAGGAAGCGCTAGGGAAGGGTAAAGCTTGCGATTGCTCGGTTGGTACAATGAGAACGAGGTTGTTGGCTTGACGCAATTATTGGCCGAAACAGATCCAAAGATGGAGTGCCATGGAGTGCCAATAGGTTTCCGGCGCGTACAAAGTGACTGTGACTACTTCTCGTGTTGATGATGCTCATCTCTACAAGCCATCGGGTGACTTGAAGCGTGTTATACATGCTCGTAGGAACTTATGTCACATGGTCCAAGGATCTAATAATGCCTCGCCATCCGATAACTGCTACTTTGTTTGGGGTGTGTTTCATGAGACAATGGTTATTTTTGTCCAAATTTTCATCGCTTTAAAACAATGACAATGACAATGAGTGTTTCAGAAACAATGATGATCTCATTAACTTGTTTATATGTTGATCTCTGTTACATTTTAATGGTTTTTATCTCGAATGAATGGAAGTATATTTATATATATTTGTGTGAATCGAAAAGCAATTTTATATATTTTTTTCTAAAATGTAAAAGAATCACAACTCGCTAAACATGGTTGGAAAAAAGGTGATCACTACACAGATATGGGTTGTGAAATATTTTTATGCTACACAGGATATGGGTTGTGAAACAAGAATTATACAACATAAAAAAACATTGTGATACATTTTTATGCTACACGGAGTAAGGGTTGTGATATGAAAATAATGGTTGTCATACTTGTTTCTCGCTTACACATCGTATTTGTTGTGAAACAATGCACCGGATTGTGGAAACAAACTTCTACTACACATACAAAGGTTGTCATACACGTTTACGCTACACATGTAAAGGGTTGTGAATAACATGTCTTACTACTATAATCTTGGTTGTCATACGAGTTTCTCGCTACACAAGTAAACCGTTGTGAATATGATGTCATACTACTATGAACTTGGTTGTGATACGAGTTTCTCCTATACATATTTTTGTTGTGTAAGAAGTACTTACAACCCAAGTAATAATTGTGAAACACTTCTTAGACTACGCTTCCATAAGTTGTGATATGGGTTTCGCTACACTACCTCTTGTTGTGAAACACTTTGGTTGGGAAAGTCCTACAACCATAATAATAGTTGGGAGAATGGTATATACACAACCATTATATTGGTTGTGTTAGATATTTCTAAGACTTATAACTTTGTTGTGAAACAAATTATTACAACCTCTTGATGAGTTGTGTGAGATGTTGCCCAAGAATTTGGATTAAGTATCACAACCGAAGCAAGTGTTGTATAATATTGAACCACAACCAAGTTTACGACTCTAGCTTACGAGTTGCAAACAATTGAAGACTTTCTACAACCCCCCTTGTGCAACCTATCAATAAACGTCGTCTTATGTGGTACCACAACTGATTTCCTGGGGTAGTTAATCGTTGTTTTCCCGTAGTGACAACTCAGACAAGAGACGTGTAAATCTTATTCATAATACCAGTATTTGTTGTTACATATGTTTCCACGATACCCTACTTGTGTTGTCCAAGATATTCCTACAACACAAGCAAGGGTTGTGTTAGGCTTTCAAAAAAAAATCGATAGAGAATCACAACTTTGGCAAAATATTGTCGAACCATGAATCACATCACCCTTTACAACCCTTTTCAACCATTGTAGAAAAGCTTGGACTTTCTACAATACCCCGTTCCACAATGCATGAAATGGAGTTGTCGTAGGGGTACTACAACTCTTATCTAGTGTCGTCAATGATGATTTTTCCCGTAGTGGTAGCTTGCTCTTTAAACCTTAAACATAAAAGCCGTTTCGTTTCTTTTTCTTTATTTTTCAACCTATCGTTACCATAATTAGTTTAGAAATAAACTAAAATTCGGAGAAACATAAATACGTGAATAAAGGAGCAATAAAGGATTTGTATTACATGAATTATAAGTAGAAAGTTAAGAATGGGTAACGGAAGGGACGAATTGTAGCTGTAGAGAGAGAGAGAGTGCTAAGGTGTTTGGAGAAGAAATCAACGGAGAAATCTGATATTCTAGGTAGAATGCTAACCTTTCATCTTATAGTATTTTCTCTTACATACGAATTTCATTCTCGTTTCTTTTTGATTGAAATATGGTTGTTGGGTACTGATTTGGGTGATTTCTAAGATTTTATTTGTTGAATTTTCAAGTTGTTCTTAGCCAATGATCCTAATTTCTTTTAGTAGTTGATAAATGTTTTAAAACCATGTTTGTTGTGTTATGAAAAGGATTCGATTTTTCTCAATCAGGGAACCTCAAACTCTAAAGTGGAATGTAGTTTAAACCCCTTTTCATATTACTGTTGAGCATAACATATTTGTAAAAACTACCCAAGAGGAATTTCATCCTCTAAGGTTTGAGTTTACTTTGTTTTTGGTGTGATGGTGGTATGTCTGCATATCTTAAAATCAGTAGCATTTGTGGATGATGTGATAGAAGAATGGTAGACCCTAATGGTAAGAGGTAGGAAGTTCCCATGCCGAGGATACATGGATAGGTGGGGCACGACCCAAGGATACTCGTGCGATGGAGTAGAGGTAGGCGGTTCCCATGCCGAGGATACATGGATAGGTGGGGCACGACCCAAGGATACTCGTGCGATGGAGTATAGGTAAGCGGTACCATGCCGAGGATACATGGATAGGTGGGGCATGACCCAAGGATACTCGTGCGATGAAATATAGGTAAGCGGTACCCATGCCGAGGATACATGGATAGATGGGGTACGACCCAAGGGTATTCGTGTACTTAGACACATGAATTATTGTCTTAGAAGTTTATTCTTATACATTTCAAAGGATTTGGTTTATAATGGATGTATTTTGCAAGCAAATCTGAATATTACAGTTGAAAACTTCATTTTCTGACAACCTGAACTGCAGCCTGTTGTCTGCGAAACTGTCGTCAATGGGCAGGAATTTAGAGGGTACTTCCTTGACGGAAAATGTTCATCTATGTCTCATCTATAGCTCGTTAAAAGGGCTTAGTGTTTTGACTGAACGTTTAGGATTTATGGCCCTCGACGTCCAGTACGTCAGATCTGGAAACTGCAGGAGTGCAGTTCTGTGACCTACCTTGCGCTCACCTTTGACAAAATATTTAGACTTGGAATCTGGATTTTTAAGATGCGTATGAAAGGTTGTTCTTTCTAGTTTTTAAATTGGCTTAAATCTCTGAATTTCGACCTCTAACAAAGTATGTAGAGCCTCGCTTGAGGTAGACCGTCGAATGTGTTTCTACTGCGACATTTTTGTTCAAATTCTTACTGTGTACTTATTAGCTTCCTTAAGTTCTGTGCTTATAAACATTAGACTTGTTAAGATGAGATTTAAACATTAATGAGACTGTTTAAAGCTTGGTTACCAAAATGAAAATGTATAATGGAAGTGAAGGATGTAGATTTAAGTTCGGTACCCGACCGTAACACCTAGAATTTTGGATTAATCCATGATCCGAATTTTGGGTTGTTACATATTGAATCACTCTTCTATGCAGCGAGAACCACCTGTGAGCAATGATCTGTTGCTGCATCATTGGATGTAAGGCTGGACTACCTTCTTTTTTGTATTATGTTTGGTTTGGTGCTTGCGAGGTATCCCCTAACATGAATCTGTTTTGGATGTTTCAGCATATGGCAGAGGTAGCGAAGTGAGATCTTGGACTAAGTTCAGAGCTGAGGGATAGAACATAAGGGTTTGTGGATAGAACAAGAAGGAAGGGAAGGAGGGAATTACACGCACCGTTAACATAGTTCTCACCCCAGCTTGATATTTAATCATGTGAAATTTGACTTTGGAATTTGGGAAGGGTCATTAATAGTCGTGGCGGGATTTGACGGCGGTGATTTGCCATACTTGGGAAGGTTTTCTCATAGTCACATATTCTTTTTAGATTATCGTTGTGCGTACTTACTTGATATAAGTTTCCAAAAATCTTTTCATGACTTTTCTTGTCAAATTATTGATATAAAGCACAAAAACGTACATGTTGTCGGGATTTATGGTTAGAGTAGTGGATGTGAGATGATTGGGAATGGTTAGAAGATATTTCACATAAACAGGTTTCAAGTTGAGTTTATTTGTCATACACTAAATAGTTCATGGGTCATATACTGTAGTTGTATTCTCCACTGATTTTAATGAACCATCTATTATATTTATGCTAATCTACTTCCTATTTATACCAATCTTTAGTTTTCTGTTTCCTATTGTTAGCATCAAATGTTAGTATTTTTGGATTTTTTTTTCTTTACGAATCATGTGGTTATTGATCTTAGACATTGAAGTGTATTTTTATATTTGTTTTTGTAATGCGATCTACTTAGATACTACTTATCACGACTCTATATGGTTATAAATGTTAGATCATAGTCATGATCTCCTCTCTTTTCATCTCATTTTGATTAGCAGGCTTACGAGAGACACAATGACGGCCTTGGGAAACCATCATCTGATCTGGTTGGAACACCATTGAAGACTTGTCAGCGCGGTGGTGCAATCTGATTTGCAGTAATTAATGAAATGTAAGACTTCTATTTTTATGAGTCTGATTTTTGTATGCTTAAATATGGCAAGCTGGTAGCGGATTAACCAAGCTTGGAAATGTTTTAGTTGCCTGGAATTAATGTGGTCATGTGTACCAAGCTAATTTTAGGTGGCTACTGCTCATGGTGCCATTCATTTTCTTACTTATTTTCCATCTAAAGGTACGCCTTGCGAATACTTGTGAACTGCTCATGGTTATAAGCAATAACATTTGCCATTGTCACTTGTATAGGTAGTATTAGATTTTACAATATGATCTGAGATTTTTATTGAGGTGTAAGACTTTCAATTGCTAAATTTGGACTATTTTCGATAACATTTATGGATTTGTGAAATGCATGTTTGGTAGAATGTCAACGAACATTTATAATTACTACGCGGACAGTCTTGTTGGAGGCCAGTTTGCGTGTATAGGTGGGGTTTTATCTAATAGTTTCTTCTTTAGAAATGTCTCATATAGTGTCCTTTACGGTTTGTTAAAAAGGCATGTTGTTTGCACTTGTAGTTTCGAAGATAGATCTTGGAACGTACAGGCACTCAAGTCAATTTTTCTAATTCAAAGACTGCGTGCCTATTTTTCCATCCGATTTTGTGCCATTTAGACTCCGAATTTGATATGAGTTTCTGCTAAGAATCTGTAGAGGGTTGTCTGTTCTTTCCAAAATGTTATAATATGTTTAATTTGCAGACTTGTAGCATTGATTTTCACTTCCTTATTGTTTCGTGGTAGTATTAATATTGGGAACTAGATTTCAAGAGAAGATGCCATGAACTGTGTGGTAAGTGTACTAGTTTACCGTGTATGCTTTTGATCAGGATTTCAGGATCTCAATTTCTACATGAGATATGGACGGGATATTTTACATATGAAAATTAGCTGCAATCATATGTTTTCTTCAAATTTCGAGTGGATATTTGTATGTCTTTAGGTAGTTCTGGTGTCGAGCAGATTCCTTTTCTCATTTCCGCTTTTTTGCTGTTAATTGATATAGTCTTGGTATGTTTTTGTAATAGGTTGTCGCAAAATGAAGGGCTAGAGCAATGGACCTGATTTGAGCTAGGTTGTCACAAAATGAAGGCATGGATGGTGAAACTTCATGGTTTGTTAAGCTTGTAATAGGATATTGGTCAAGGTTTTCCAACTTAGTCTCCAACTTTACTTTTTCAGACTTGGAACTTGTAGTATTCGAAAGTTGAAATTGTAAATTGAGCACACTTTTTAATACAAATTGAGTTTTAAAGTCATTATGAATTTAATTTTGTGAGATCCAGTTTTGAATTCATTATTCAGCTTTTAGCAATTCAAATTGAATCATCTTTGGATTCAAATTAATCAATATCAATTTTTTTTTTTAATAAAATATCACTAGTAAAACCACCGTGTCCATTAGTATCTTTCGACTCATTGTTAAAGAAAGTGGTTCTTTTAAAGAATTCAATGTTTGCTGCAAACAAATCGTTTTGGGAAAAACCACTTCTAGATTCCAACTGCTGGACACAGTTGTTTTTAGTGATATTACTTCTTTTCCTGACAGTTGTATAACTTCTATTTTCCACTAGTGCGGTATGCATACAATATACAGAAATAAGGTTTGTTTAAGGTTTCGTAGAATATTTCAAAGGAATCTTACCTGTAAATGGATGGTTTCTTCGTTCTTACAAAGTTTCTGACTTAGAGTAGTCAACTCGCGGCCGTGTTTCGATTTAAGAGCCTGGTATGCATACATTTATGCGAAATAGGGTTTGTTTAAGGTTTCGTAGAATATCTGAAGAAATCTTACTTGTAAATGGATGGATTCGCTGTTCTTACCAAATTTCAATTAGAGTAGTCAACTCGCGGCCGGTTTCGATCTCGGATCCTAGTACGCATACAATATGCGTAAATAGGGTTTTTTAAGGTTTTGTAGAATATCTCGAAGGAATCTTACCTGTAAATGGATTAATTCGTCATTCTTACCAAATTTCTGACTTAGAGTAGTCAACTCGCGGCCAGGTTTCGATCTCTGATCCTGGTACGCATACAATATGTAGAAATAGGATTTTTTGAAGGTTTCGTAGAATATCTCGAAGAAATCTTACCCGTAAATGGATGGATTCCTCGTTCTTACCAAGTTTCTGACTTAAAGCTGTCAACTCGCGGCCGGTTTCGATCTCGGAGCATGGTATGCATAGAATATGCATAAATAAGGTTTGTTTAAGGTTTCGGAGAATATACCGAAGGAATCTTACTTGTATATGGATGGTTTCGTCGTTTTTGACTTAGAGTAGTCAACTCGCAGCCAAGTTTCGATCGTTGAGCCTGGTATGCATACAATATGCAAATAAGGTTTGTTTAAGGTTTCGTAGAATATTTCGAATGAATCTTACCTTTAAATGGATGGTTTCTTCGTTCTTACCAAGTTTTTGACTTTGAGTAGTCAACTCGCGGCTAGGTTTCGATCTCGGATCCTGGTACGCATACAATATGCAGAAATATGGTTTTTTTTTAAGGTTTCATAGAATATCTCGAAGAAATCTTAACTGTAAATGGATGAATTCGTCGTTCTTACCAAGTTTCTGACTTAGAGTAGTCAACTCATGGCCAGGTTTCGATCTTGGATCCTGGTACGCATACAATATACAGAAATGTTTTTTTTTAAGGTTTCGTAGAATATCTCAAGGAATCTTACCTCGTAAATGGATGAATTCGTCGTTCTTACCAAGTTTCGACCTATAGTAGTCAATGAGACGGCGGGTTTTGATCTCTCGAGCTCCGGTATGCATACAATATGCGTAAATAGGTTTTTTTAAAGGTTTCGTAGAATATTTCAAAGGAATCTTACCCGTAAATGGATGGTTTCTTCGTTCTTACCAAGTTTCTGACTTATAGTAGTCAACTAGTGGCCAGGTTTCGATCTCTGATCCTGATTTGCATATAATATGCATAAATAAGGTTTGTTTAAGGTTTCGTAGAATATTTCGAAGGAATCTTACCCGTAAATTGATGGATTCGTCGGTTTTGACTTAGAGTAGTCAACTCGCAGCCAGGTTTCGATCTTTGAGCCTGGTATGCATACAATATGCAAAAATAGGTTTGTTTGAGGCTTCTTAGAATATTCCGAAGGAATCTTACCTGTAAATGGATAAATTCGTCGTTCTTACCAAGTTTCTGACTTAGAGTAGTCAACTCACGGCCAGGTTTCGATCTCGGAGCATGGTATGCATAAAATATGCAAAAATAAGGCTTGTTTAATGTTTCGTAGAATATACCGAAGGAAACTTACCTATAAATGGATGGATTCGTCTTTTTTACCAAGTTTTTTACTTAGAGTAGTCAACTAGCGGCCAGGTTTCGATCTCGGAGCCTGGTATGCATACAATATGCATAAATAGGGGTTTTTTAAGGTTTCGTAGAATATTTCGAAGGAATCTTACCTGTAAATGGATGGTTTATTCGTTCTTACCAAGTTTCTGACTTATACTAGTTAACAGACGGCCAGGTTTTGATCTCTGAGCCTGGTATGCATACAATATGCAGAAATAGGTTTTTTTTTAAGGTTTCGTTGAATATTTTGAAGGAATCTTACCTGTAAATTGATGGATTCGTCGTTCTTACCAAGTTTCTGACTTAGAGTAGTCAATTTCGATGATGTATCATGCTAAGTTTGAAGTCAGAACGCTTTCAGAGCTTCTTGGTTCATAGATTGTATGCTATTATACCAAGTTTGAAGTTCGAATCGACATTGAGCTTCATACTTATCGATTTTGATGATGCATCATGCTAAGTTTGAAGTCAGGACCCTCTTCGAGCTTCTTGGTTCATAGTTTGTATGTTGTTATACCACATTTGAAGTTCGAATCGACACTAAGCTTCATATTCATCAATTTCGATGATGTATCATGCTAAGTTTGAAGTCAGAACCCTCTCAGAGCTTCGTGTTCCATAGATTATATGCCATATACCAAGTTTGAAGTTCGAATCGACGCTGAGCTTCATGTTTATCGATTTCAATGATATATCATGATACGTTTGAAGTCAGAACCCTCCCAGAGCTTCTTGGTTCATAGTTTCTATGTCGTTATACCCTATTTGAAGTTCCAATCGACAATGAGCTTCATATTTATCGATTTCAATGATATATCATGCTACGTTTGAAGTCAGAACCCTCCCAAAGCTTCTTGGTTCATAGTTTTTATGTCGTAGTACCATATTTGAAGTTCGAATCGACACTGAGCTTCATATTTATTTATTTAGATGATGTATCATGTTGAGTTTGAAGTTTGAACCCTCCTGGAGCTTCTCAATTCATAGTTTGTATGCCGTTATACCACATTTGAAGTTCGAACCGACATTGAGCTTCATATTTATCGATTTCGATGATGTATCATGCTAACCTGAGTTTACCAGTGTAAACTAAAGCTACTTCATGATCTATATGACTTTTCAAAATTATTTCATGACCTATGCGGCTAGTCGAAATCCAAACCGGAAGCACAAAGAGACAGCACAAAAACACAAAGAGAAAGCACAAAGAAACACACAAATTATCGAATTCATTTTTTATTTTCCGATTCATTCTTATACATTTTTGGATTTTTTTATCATGAATGTCGATAACAATGTCCTAAATTTATTAATATTTTTTTGGATTTTTTTCATGTCGAAGTTTGATAA
This sequence comes from Papaver armeniacum, assembly GCA_023531295.1. Taxonomy (NCBI): domain Eukaryota; kingdom Viridiplantae; phylum Streptophyta; class Magnoliopsida; order Ranunculales; family Papaveraceae; genus Papaver; species Papaver armeniacum. The sequence goes on along the minus strand of JAJJWW010013329.1, from coordinate 316,165 downwards.
TAAACCGAATACATGAGTTCGTATTAGCACAAAGAGAAACACAAATGCTTCAATCCGTATGAGCATCACAAATACAATATCAACCGTCAGATTCTTTTCTCAATCCGTATGAGTGGATCAAACGAAATCTGGTCCGCCCATCATTTTCATTCACCCACCAAACCCTCCCTCGACCACTTGAGCTCTATCTCTTTCTCTCTTTCTTCATCTCCTCTTCCTCTCCACCGAAGAACACCTCTTTTCTTCTCCACATATGACCCGGCGCTTCATCACCATCATTTGCTCTTCTCTCAATCCCTCTTCTTCATCTCAATTTCCGATGAAAATCATCACAACCTCGATCACGAAACTCATCAATCGAATACCTCGGATACACCTTCTACAAACCCTAAATCAAACGAAACCAACTTTAATTCGTAATATGCTATCAATCATTTTCTTCTCAAATTCAGGGAAGAGATAATAACGACTGTTGTAGGATTTCAATGAGATGGATAAATTTAGGGAACTGGATGAAGATGAGGAAGAGATGGTGGTTGCTCCGAAGGTTTCTTAGATGGGTTTGATGGACGAAGAAATTGAAGTAGAGAAGTTAGGGTTTCAAGAAATACAGAGATGGATTTGTGTTTATGTTCAAGCTCGAGAGGAAATCAAGGGATAATTTGTGAAGTTGGTGTTGCAATGATCGAGATTGGGTTTCGCTTTTTATATGACCGATGAGAGAGGGTTTGAATAGAAAAATGGATAATCGGGTTCAGGAGAGATCAAAGGGGATGGAATTGAGAGATACAATAAAAATCGTTGTCAAATTGGTTTTACACAAGAATTAGAAGTTTGGGTTTGGATTGTATTTGGAAGTATTGGGATAGAGACTCGATGGTGCTAATGGTGGTCGATGTTGCAGCTTTGAATGAAGATTTCTGGCGCATCAGAGCTAAGGCTAGTGCAAATGGCCTAGGCCGCAAACAGGTAAAATTCTTTTCGGGTTTGCTTCAGATCTTTCTATTTTTCTTAATAACAAGTAAAGTTGAGATTGGGAGATCAAAATTTTATATGGGTTAGTCTAATTTTGCGTAAAAATGTAGATGAAGTCATTTAAGAAGCTAAAATCTAAAGTGATTGAGTTTTTGGGGTTGTTTGTCATCTATCAAATGCAAATCTCATAGACCAATCTATTATTACTGTACAAGAAGTTCTTCTTTTGAATCCGGAAGTTCCTGTTATGACGCGGTTTCATCAAGCTACTAAATGCCATGTATGTGGGAGATAATCACCCTTGAAAGTCGCTTATGTCTTTATTGTTACAAAGATAGTTTAAGATTGATATGTTTGGTTGCAGTTGAGGTGGAGGTTGCAGGGGCGTAGCTGAAGGTGAAGTTGTAGTAGATGGTGATGTTTGAGGTTGAGTAACTGGTGATGTCTGAAGCAATGGCTAGGCAGTCAGCAGAGGCTTCAGTGTTTTGTTGGAGCAAAGGTATGTGCAAGGGTTAAATGCAGATAGGAGGGGGATGTGTTGGAATGATGTTAGCGGTGAAGCAGTGTCATATTGATTCTAGCGAAGACGAGGAAGGAAGGGTTTCTAAGGTAAGGGATGATGATAGAGATATGATAATATCTCACAAAAAACATGACAGTGATGATGAGGATAGAAGTAGCAGGAGGAGACGAGATAGAGATATAGATGGGAGCAAACTGAATTTAGTTGGTGGTGTTGGAGTTTATGAGCAGCTCTTGGCACTGGATTGCAGACTTGAACTCTTAGAAGACAGACATGCACAAATTTGAGTCCCATTATTGGTAAGCAATTGTGCACTTGAAAATTCATTAGATCAAAACGATTGACCTATTAAGCTCACTCTTTCCTTTGGCTACAGGTAGCGAAGAAGCTTACTTTGAGAGATCGCTTTGAGAGGTTGCCAATCGACTTTGTTGATAAATTTTCTTGCCATGTGATTCTAATCCAAGGATTAGAGGATAAGGTACACAGTTACATATATATAACTTAGGATTGTGTTTACTGTTTTTGACCGTCGTGTTTCACTGTGAACTAATACAAAAACTTGAAATTTATTTGATGCAGGTTGTGACAGATGAGGCGAAATGGAGTGTTCTACAAAATGGCTGAATGGGTATATTGAGTAGTTGCGGTGCTATTGCCATGAGCTGAGGGTATGATGCTGCTATGATATTTATGGTGGTGTCAGTGTATAGATTGAGAAGTATTGTAGATGAGTGAGAAGCAAGGAGATATGAGCAGTTGGAGAAGTGAATGTGCAATTGGAGTGGCGCCCAAAGATCAGGTACTCTTATATCGATCCTTAAACTATGTTTAACTTTAAAAGTTTTGTATCCTAAATTTCTCACACCAAAGATTATTCGTATCAACAACATATTTTTAAGAAATATATTGAGATTGGGCCGCAACTTGGCAACATGGATCGTTGTCGAACCCTCTTGCACCGGGCTCCCCGAAAACTATTATGCTTAGATCAAATTTGTGAATTGGAGATATCTTTGGGTGAGACCGAAAGCGGACTCAGAGCAATATTTGAGCTTGTGACAAACAACAACATTTGGATATGCCGAATTGTTGTGGAAGGTATGTGTTCGTTGTTCCTTGTTGTTTTTGATATGCCAGAATTTTGAACAACTGAATTATTGAAGTATGTGTGGCTGAATGTGTTTATTGGTTAGTAAATTAGTCTTTCCTAGTTATACTACCTTGCAAAGAAATGCGATTTAAAGTCATTGTGTCAAAATATACAAAGAAATGCGATTTATAGTCATCAACATCCTTATCAATTATATCTGTGTTGATTTTGGAACGCGTTAACATTCTGGTCATGGTAGGGTGTGCTCAACATTTTGGAACACGTTAACATTTTTGAATGCGTTAGTCTGTGAGTACCTGCCTTAATTTTGGCAGTTAGAATTCTACTGAATGCTAGCTAGATTTATGTATATTGATATTCTTTAAAATCGTTCACCAACATATGCGATGAATGTGCATGTGTATATTGTGTAGTTGTTCTATAAGATCATTACTTAATTATAACATGTTAACTATTTGCTATAATGTAATGTATTGCCTTTTTAAAGTTTGGCATTTGGTTTTCATTTGCAGGATAAAGGTTTAGGATCTTTGTCGGACTGATTCCCTTGCAAGTACTTCTTTGAACCGATGAGCCTATATTTTGAGTGTGATTACTCCTCATGTGGATGATATTCATGTCTATAGTCAATCTGCAGTTCAAGGATGTTAGTGATGATGCCCTTCCATAGTGTTCACATAGACATCTTAATCTTCATAATCTTTTTGGAGGGTGTTCAAGAAACTTTATTTTTCACATTGCCATTTTCTGAATATGTGTTTAGCATTGGCAGGTTAACTTGAACGAATGTAAACGTGTTACATTGGCATGTAAATGTGAATTACTTTCAAGAATTCGGTTTTCAAAATTTCTAATTATTTTTTTTTCAAAATAGTTTTCAGCACACAACTCCAAACAAGAGTTGTAGTTCAAATTTCGACAATACTAATAGATGTTGTCTTCCACCTTTCAACTACAAAAAGCGAGATATTGTGAAATAGTATCTTTACAACATAACTATGTCTGGCCCAAGATAGTTTGACAACAAATACAAGTGTCGTGCAAATCTTATTCATAACATTAATATTTTTTGATACATAAATTTCCACAATACCAAACCTGTATTGTTCAAGATAGTCCTACAACACAAGCAAGAGTTGTGTTAGGTTATCAAAAAAATCGAAAGAGAATCACAACTTTGGCAAAATATTGTCGAACCATGAATTACATCACTCTTTACAACACATGTCAACCATTGTAGAAAAACTTGGACTTTCTACAATACCCCCGTTCCACAATGCATGAAATAGAGTTGTCGTAGGGGTACTGCAACACTTATCTAGTGTCGTCAATGATGATTTTTCCCGTAGTGCGAGATGCCTCCTTGATAATGTCTATTATGTTATACTCCCTCCGTTGCACTTTACTTGATGTTTTAGGGTTTATTTTATGTTCCAAAATAGATGAGAGTTTTAGTATTTTCCCCAAATTCTCTCTGATTTACCCTTGCTTTGGAATCACACCAGAGCATAAATTCTCATCGTAATCAACACATAAACAATTACTCCATTTTTTAAATATTTCTCAGGAAGGATATATACTATAATCTATAAAAATTTGGTACATCCCCAGTAAATTATAATGGGATTGGTAACTTTCCCTAGAATCTATAAACTAAAAACTAGGTCATTTAATATTTTTTTAAAGGTAATATATGGGTTGAATTGGAAAAATTAAACTCTCTCTAATGTTTCTTAATCTGCGCAAAAAACTCTACAACATCAAGTAAAATAGAACGGAGGAAGTAGTAGTTCTCGTTAGTATGAAACTTTCTTTGGCATAGAAGTTGCTTCTTCTCCTGTTGAGGTTCTATTTCTATTTCTTTAGCTTAGAAATAGCATAGAAGTTGCTTAGAAATTCTATTTCTTTAGCTTTTATCTTGTTTTATTGCTATTTTTTGGGAGCATTTTGCTCTACTTTAGTCGGACCTGCCTGCACATGGCTTGTGTGTTTTTTAAACTAAGTTTGCCGATAAAAAAAAAAAAAAAAAAAAAAAAAGCATACACAACGGTATTAATCCCACTAGTTCATTACTAGACAGAACTACAACTTTAGCATATAAGATAAGTCTTTGCCATTCTCTGTTGCTTTTTTTTTTTTTTTTTTTTATCTTTTGCCATTCTCTGTTGAGATCTCCCCACTATTTACTTTGTGATTGTGACAGATTAAAGTTGTTGTTGGATAAATTTAAACTTCGGATGTCGACTATTAGCAAAAGCAAGATGTGGGTGGTATTGTCCCATGGAGATGAAAAAACTACAAGAAAATCACAAGAAAGTTAAAAGTGAAGACCGGGCTTAATTTTATTAAGAGAAGGAACAAGAGGTACAAACATAAAGAAAAAGATAAAAAAAAAGAAACTGATGATGCATGGATATTAATTGACCAAAATGAAGTACTATCTAGCTTGGATTGGTTGCACTTGACCTGCATATAACTATTACTAGCTCATCAATATAACATTTCAATGATCTTATCCAAGAACCAAAAAACAACTAGAGATAGGGATACACAAGAAATACAAAGAACATATTAAGCCCATATATAATCGATCACTCCCTACAACTTACAAGTACCCATCGCCCAAAATGGACCACTGTAAATGCACTGCAATGGGTAACAGCAATACTGGAAGGTGAAACCTCCACAACCCCCACCATTGGAATAACATTCCAGCGCCTTCCTTTCCAGCATGTTTCTAGCGTCCGCAGAAACAAACAAGATCGAGATGATCACAAGAACAACAAGGAAAAGACTCATGTATTTTTTGCTTTCCATGTCTAGCTCTTGAATATTTAACCTTAATACTACTTTTAATGATGGATGAGAAGATACAGCTCTCTATATAAGTTAATGTCGACCTTATATAGTGTATATTTGGTGCTATCTTTTTTTCTTCCAAGAAATGATCTTATCTCAATCGTTTGGGAAGTAAAAGGGCGCATTTATGACTTGACTCATGACCAGATCCATTCGAATTGATTCGACCAATCCAGCAAACAATTGTTATGTTATTTTAGATTTTCTGATTTGTGCGTAGTGTGCAAGAAGATTTTTTCTTAGTACTTAACTTCATTTATTTACTCAACTTGACGCAATTAAAGTTAATAAACAACTTAATTCAAAAGTTGATAATCCAAGTTGAGAAAATTCAAATCAATTAATTTGGATTCAGGGCACCTAATTGCATGCCGTTAAACATGCGCGGCGCCAACCTACATGGGGAAGAACACCAATCAAGTGGCTAAGAATAATCAATGCTCGATTGTGAAGATCAAGTTGAGCAATCAAGTGCAATAATGAGCCAAGAAACCATTAGTTTTCCATATCAAATTAGCAAGTTGAGCAAGGACGGAAGGTGCAGCCTTTCTTGAAGATGCAGGCACATACGTATTAATGGCGCTTAAGACAAGATAATTTAGGGACGATATGCTTGAGTTGTGCTCTACTCAAGCTGAAAACCCCGAATACAAGAGATCAAGATAATTAAGTTTTTTCAATTAAAGAAACTGATATTTCGGTGTAGTTAAAACGATTGTAAGTTTGTAACATCTACTCAAGAAAGATGTATGCTAATGCATGTACATTACGTTCTTATGTGTTTTATTCCCGTTTTGAGTCATATTCGAACTCAGCCTACACATATAACATACCCATTCAGTTGACCCTAAATTCAGATAATTCATTCCTAAACTATTATGCTTAAAATTATAAAATAAATAAATAAAACAACGTTCATTGATACACTGAAGTGGTTTGTAAACACAATCGCTCAACGGAAACAAGGGTACGTGCACCCTGGTTTTTATGGGGCGCACAAATTTGCACTCAACCTAGAGTTGAGCCAAAGTTTCTTCTTTTTTTATGAGTTATTCAAATCTAAAGAAAAAAATAATCTGAATTTCTTAATCTAAAAAAAATAATCCGTTCCAACACATAAGCAACTTTGAAGAGCTTTGGTTCTGAACTTCTTAATCCAGTGCAGTCGTCCCCATATTTCATCACGTAAAGATTTTGAGCTCTAACAAGATTGGTAAAGCTGTATAGAGATTTTGAATTTCTAACGGCAAGAAAACTGTGTTACACTTTGATGCGTGTGATAGATTTAAAGGCCAACATGGAGCAGAAAATCGCTAGTTTTGTGAGTGACTTGGTACGTCGAGATGTTGGTCTCAGGTAATTAAAATGGAAGGTGACACCATAACTTATCCTTTGTGACTGTTTTGTGTCACCTTCTTTCAGATCAACTGCCTGAGCCCAACTTCCCGCCGTACCAAGTCACACATGTAACTAGCAATTTCTGTTCTACGTAAACTTTTAAATCTTACCTGCTCATCAAAGTGTACCATGCTTCTCTTCGGCCTCATATTCTCACTCAACTTCAATCAACTTCACTACCATATCAGTCATCCTACATATCGAATCGTATACTAATGCAAAAGATTACCTCATATCGATACATACATTGTGACTATTCTGGATCACCGTCATCATCATTCACCAAAATATTGTCCACCACCTAAATCGTCATTATTCTAACAAAAAAAAAAAAAAAATGTTGCATCATCCTCTCCAATCAAATTTTCATTGGGATCATTAAGGTTAGCATTCAGCTGTTCAGTTTTGATGGCGTCTCTATGGAGTTCAATTTGTTCAATGTCATCGTTCTCTTCCAGCAATATGCGTTTTTCAATTTGAGAGAAAACAAATGGCAGCACAACTTTCAGCTCCTTTGTCGTGGAAGTTTTATTTTTCTAGTAGCTGTTAATATCTTCACATATGTTATAAACCTAAAGTTTAATTACTTCAAAGAGAAAGAGGAACCATGAGGAGAGAGGGAGCGACTCAAGCGGCGGACCCAGAAGCAGGTTGGACGGTGGTTTCCGGCAAAAAGAACAGATTCAAAGGGGGAGGAGGGAGAGGGACAGTGGCTCAGCACAACTCGAACTCCTTTTGCTTCTCCATCGAGGCAAAATACTTCGAGATTTGGGGCAACTCGAAGAAAAATCCTTCCATTATTTCCATTCGTGAAAACTGCAAGGGTGGTAGATGGATCAACTCTATCAGTAAAGAAGGTGGACTTTGGATGGTGAAAATAATCAGGGATGAAATTTTGAGCTCGAAAAATCTCAAGGGTACTTGGTCTTTCTCTGAGAAGAAGGAGTCATTCTCTCTTGTTCGTGATAAAAACAAAGGGGGAGTTTTAAAACTTTCTGTGCCAGATTCAAGAGAGATTTTGCATAATTGTTTCTTCCCTATGGGCAAAAACAAAGAAGGGTGGGGGGACCTATGTAAAGCTTTGGATTTATGCTGTAGGAATGGGAAATTAAATGCTAATTCTCACACTGTTCCCATTGTTGAAGAAGATGCAATTAAGGATGCTTGGCCAGCATTAAATTCAGCAGCTCCTACTGTTAATAAGAGAGCAATTAATATGATATCTAACTCCAATTTCATTGGCAACTGGGATTTGGCCATTAAATTGGTCTCCGATACCATTATTGTGGACTGGTCTTCTTTAGGAGGCTCGATTCACTCTCTTCTGGGTTTGGATGATGTTTGCAAACTTTGGCCCTTATCTCATCATGAAGCTCTTATTTTTGCTTCATCCAGTGAGCAAAAGCTTAAGATTTTATCTTTAAAATCTATCTCCCATTCCTCGTTTTCCTTAAAGATTTCTTTGTGGAAGGAGAGTGATAAATCTGCAGCGTCTTTGGCATCGATCTCACCTGATCAGAAGTGGATAGATATCATCGGAATCTCTCCAGATGTATGGAGTCAAGATCTTTTTTGCTCTCTTGGATCTTCTGTTGGGTCTCTTATAGATATCAGTGATGATACTCTTTCTGGGGAGGTTCTTTCCGTGATTAAAATCAAAGTTCAAGGTTCTATTCCGGTCATTCCTTGGATGATCAAGCTCAATTATCAGGGGGAATGGATATCTGCTTGGGCATCAATATCTCCGACTCAACTTGATGGCTCAACTCAGGGATTTAGGCGCCTGAATATCTCTTCGATCCACCGTGAACCTGGTCAAGGGAGCAAAAATCGAGACACATTAATTGTTGGCGTACGGACAGAACAGGCATCAACTACTTCTGTTTCTGCAAAGTCAGTCATTAATGCTCACCCACGCGCAAAAAAAACTGTTGGAATTTCAAATTTGAATCCAGCAAAAAGAGTCAACGGGCTTATGTTGGGCTTTCTACCAAAAGGGTCTATCTCAATTCTCCCACGCTCTAAGCCCATCCTGGACTTGTCTTTGCCGAGTATAGAAGATGCTGTTACTCACCAGGGAGAAAAGACTTCGTCTCTTTCCTTGCCTGAGTTAGAAGATGGAGAATTTATTTCGCCGGCGTTGGAGACAGTTGGTGATCTTCACAATCTGGGAGAACTTAATTCTGATAAGGAAGATAGGGTTAGTGTCACTTTGGGTGGAAGCTCATCAAAATCAAAAGCTTCAATTTCTGCTTCGATGGGAGAGATTAATGCCCACAGCGGAGATACCGATTTGGTTCCATCTGGCTCTACCAACTCAAGAATTTCGGGAGCGGCATGCAGTAAAACAGGTACTCCTAATAATTCTTGTTTTAAAGCAGATCAGTCTGACCCAATTAAACTTCAAATGGCCAGAGATTACCTAGAATTGAAATTTGGGCAATTATTTGACCAAGCTAAAGCTTATGGAGGTCCTGTAGGTATGCTTTTTCCTAATTGCCGTGATGATTATATGAAAATGGTTGTGAGTGGAATTGAATCCCACATGGATGCTTTCAAAGATCAATTAAGGGGGGAGGAGGTGGAAGTGAATAGTTAATTCACTCTCCATTTTTGGGTTGTTGGGCAAATCTTTTTAATGTTTAATTGTGTATCTTGGAACGTTAACAGCATCCGTAAAAGGAAGAGAAGAGCCAGGGTTAAAAATTGTATTGCTTTATGGAAACCAGACATAGTGATTTTGCAGGAAACAAAGTTGGAATCTTGTTGTGATAGAATTGTGCAACAGCTTTGGGGTAATGGTGTTTGTGGGTGGGTTGCAGTTAATTCGATAGGATTTTCAGGGGGTATTCTAATTATCTGGAATGAAAATTCTATAATTTTGGATGATTGTATTAAGGGTATACATTCCATTTCGATCAGCTGCAGGATGGTCTTAGATAACTTCAAATGGATGTTGACTGGAGTTTATGCTCCGTGTAACGAAAGAGATAGAAGAAGTCTCTGGGCTGAACTCAAGTTGGCTTTTGACACTTGGAATCTCCCTTGGTGCATAGGGGGAGATTTCAACGAAGTTTTAAGAATGCATGAAAGAGAGAATTGTGTCTCCATCACTTCCGGTATGCGAGACTTTTCCCAGTTTATCGAAGACAATGAGTTAGTAGACTTGCCAATGTCAGGGGCTAGGTTCACATGGGTGAGACAAGGCTCCAATGCCAGTAAGTTGGACAGATTTGTGATTTCAGGGGATTTCGACCTTCATTTCCCTTCTTTGGCAGCTTCAGTTTTGGGCAAGCCCCTTTCAGACCATTCTCCTATAAGATTTTCTTGCGAACTAGAAGATTGGGGGGCTCCTCCTTGGAGATTTGAAGATATGTGGCTGCAAGGTACCAATGTCATTGATCTTATGCACCAATGGTGGAACTCTTTCTCTTTTCATGGGTCTGCCGGCTTCGTTCTAGCAAAAAAACTTCAAGCGCTGAAATTCAAGCTTAAAGATTGGAATAGGAATGTCTTTGGCAGACTTGACCGTCAAATTGAAGGGGTTATGCGAGAACTAGAGGGTTTGGATGCCATCCATCCCCTCTCGGATTCGCAGTTGGCTACAAAGCTTTCTCTAACTTCTGAGTTTGAGAAATTGGCCGACAGGAAAGATACGATGATGTGGCAGAAATCTCGTACTCAATGGGACAAGGATGGAGATCGTAACACAAAGTTTTACCACAGGATCGTGAAAATCAGAAGGCGTAGAAACTCAATTTCGAGTTTGAAAATCAATGGGATTCTCTCGGAAGACAAATCAGAAATCAAAGGTTCTATAACTTCGTTCTATAGTAATCTCTTTCAACGAGATTCGAGACTGAGACCTAGCATTGAGAACATGAATTTCAAGACGATAGAAGCTCACCAAGCTGCAACTTTGGAAAGAGATATTACTGAAGATGAATGCATCTCGGCTTTGAAAGGTTTGGGCCAAGATCGATCACCAGGACCAGATGGATTTCAGGTTCATATCATTCTTAAATGCTGGTTCTTTATGCGTGAAGATATTATGCGGGTGGTTAGAACTTTCAACAAGTGGGGGACTATTAACTGGAGACTAAAAGCCTCTTTTCTGGCTTTGATTCCGAAGAAGGACCATGTGGAAGAAGTGAAGGATTTTAGGCCTATTTGCTTAATGAGTAGCATCTATAAAATGGTGTCCAAGGTGATGGCAGAGAGATTGAAGCCCTTGTTGCCACTATTGATCTCTTCTCATCAATCGGCCTTCATAAAAGGAAGGCAAATTCTAGACTGCGCTCTTATTGCTAACGAGTGCATGGACTCTAGAATAAAGAGTGGTGTTCCTGGAATTGTGTGCAAGATCGACTTCGAGAAAGCATTCGATCATGTTTCGTGGGATTTTGTCGACGAAGTTCTTCAACAAATGGGCTTCCAAGTTAAGTGGAGATGTTGGATCCAAGGATGCATCGGTAATACCCCTCTTTCAGCTCTCATTAATGGGTCAGCACACTCAAAATTCATCACTGGTAAAGGCCTAAGGCAGGGAGACCCTCTGTCTCCTTTCTTATTCCTTATTGTCTCCGAAGCTTTAAACTTAATGCTTCAAAAGGCAGTGGAGTTAGGATGGATTGGTGGTTTTCGTCTTGGTGAATCTGGTTTCAAGGTGGGACATCTACAATTTGCAGACGACACACTTGTTTTCTTGGATGAGTCGCGGGATCAGGTCAATGCTCTCCGTTATCTCTTGCTTTTGTTTGAGATGTCGTCTGGTTTGCGTATCAACTTTGCCAAAACAAGCATGTTTGGGATAGCTGGTGCCACAAATATTTCGGGTCTGGCTGAGATGATGGGATGTAGAAGCGAGTTGATGCCTACCACCTATCTGGGTCTTCCGCTTGGTCAGGCTGCAAACAACAATGCCATGTGGGACCCAATCATTGAAAAATGTATAGCTAGACTCCCTAACTGGATAAGATCAAGTCTTACGAAGGCGGGCAAACTAACTCTAGTTAAAAGTGTGCTTTCTAGTGTGCCAATATACATGTTTTCTCTTTTCGCAGCTCCTATGAAAGTGATCAAAGCTTTGGAGAAAGTGATTCGAGACTTTCTTTGGGATCCTAGTGATACTAAGAAGGGTTATCATCTTGTTGCTTTCAATAAAGTGTGCACCCCCTCAAGCATGGTGGTTTAGGGGTTAAATCTCTCAAAAGTATGAACAGGGCTCTTCTCTCGAAGTGGTTGTGGCGTTTTAATCATGAGAAAGACGCTCTTTGGAGAAAGGGAGTGGCTTCGAAGTATGGGTCGACAAACTTTGATAGAGAGACTAAAGCTCCAAAAGGTGCTGCTGGTTGCGGAGTTTGGAAGGGTATTTACAAGCAGCTCAACACTTACAGAGCAAATTGCATCTTGCAAGTTGGAGACGGTACTTCAGTTTTATTCTGGGAGGACCATTGGGCAGGTGCGGCAGCCTTTTCCACTTCTTTTCCACAAGTGTATGCCATAGCTTCCACTAAGAATTGGACGGTCAAGAATTGCGCTGCTAGGCTTGAACAAGGAGGGGCTTGGAATTTGGGCCTGGATAGGAGGCTAACGGAACAACAAATTGTCGAGGTATGTGCTTTAACTTCGATTCTTGAAGGATTTTTTAAAGGGGTCAGGGTCGACACCATTAAATGGAACATTAACAGTTCCGGTGTCTTCTCGGTTAAGTCGTGTTACGCCAATTTAGAAGACGAACAAGCTTCTCCAAACCTTCATTTGAGTATTTGGTCTAGGTCTTGGCCTCACAAGATTGGGTTTTTTCTTTGGCTAGTGTACCACAAAAGACTTGCAACAAGGGACACCCTTTATAGGAAAGGAAAACTTATCGTGAATGGTTGCTTGTTTTGTTGTAAAGATAGCGAAATCAGAGCACCTTTTGTTCAATTGCAGCTTCTCGTTTCAAATTTGGAAACATTTCAAGGACGCCGTTCGCTTCATTGGGCCTTTGCCTAATTGTATAGATCTCATTATCAAGGGGTGGAGATCTCATCTGCTTCATCCAATTGGGAAGTTGTTTTGGCCTCTTATTCCTGCCTCCATTTGTTGGTCCATTTGGAATCAGAGGAATAAAATTATCTTTGACGATGGAAATGCGATATTCAAAGGGTTATTGAGCAAGTTAAAATCCAAGTCTACCTATGGAAGAGAAATGCAGATGAATTAAAGGGTTTCAATCTAGACTTTGTAATGGGGAGTTGGGATAGCTTCTTCGTAATTTAGTTTATTTTCTTTTTTGTTTTTCTTGGGTTTCCTGTTTCGACTCTTGTCAAGCAGTTGGGTCTGTAAGCTCTTTGAGCTCTTTCTTGCTTACCTCTGGTAAGCCATTTATAACATCTTCCAAGTTTGCCGATCAAAAAAAAAAAACCTAAAGTTTAATTACTAAGATGTCCTTTGTGTCTAAGATTAGGGTTTACATAACTTGGGCACCAAGTCCTCTATCTATATAAATAGAGACTTGAACTATGTATTCTACGTACATCTAATGGAAATTCTCTCCCTTTCTCTCTCTATTTTGTTCCTTCGGTTAGATTCACCAGACGTTACACTATATTTGTGGTTATTTTTTTTTTCCTGGGCGGAATTAACAAAAATAGGGCATTCTTAGGTGTGTCTTTCAAAAATATCAGAAATGTAAATTAATATGGTTTGTGTACCATTTTTACCCCTAACAAATAACATTATTATATTTTTGTCCTAAAAATTAGTGGACCATTACTATAAAAAAAGTTTAGTCTTCCTAGTTATATTTATTGATGTCATATAGGATGGTTCTACAATCATATAAGACTAATCAGTACTAGAAGAGATCCTGACTACGGAATATTGCGCATTACTTCTTTTTGAGATATTTTAATTTTAATGAAGAAGACATTTTCAAATATAAAAAATTTAATAATTATATATATATTAATAAATATTTGTATTATTTTATTGTAATCATCTTTGATGCATTTAGATATGATCTTGGATATTAATGAATCAATTATCTTTTCCTTCAAAAATAAAAATAAAAAAACAAAGAAAATATTTTTTTCTAGTTTTAGTCAGGAAGGTCCGGACTTTCAACTGGACCTTAATAAAATATTCAAAAGTGCTATAATTGGAATTCATTTCTGTAAAACTAGGTCAAAATGGTTCGGACTTTTTCTTACCAAAGTCTGGACCATAAAAATCCTCAAATAATGGGTTGCCACATTGACGCCATATAGATTCAGCAAAGTCCTGACTATCAAACCTAAAGTCCGGACCATTGATGACACATAGGCGCCATGTAGGTTGATGAAGGTACGCACCTTTGAATCCAAGCTCTGGACCTCACCGTGTGGTCATCAACCAATTTCTCTTTTCATACCTACACCTCTATCTCGTAAACTCTATAGGTCCACAAATTCACTTCCTCATTTTTCTTTCTTTTGTCACTCTACTCTTCCTTTGCAATACTGTACTCGACCACCAACGCCGTCTCCTCGAGGCACAACACAAATGATTTTGGTGAGAAATCCACCACACTCAAGTGTATGAAGATCATCATCGCATTTGGATGGAATGTGACTTTACCTTGGTGGTGAAATCTTTAAATGGACAGGGACATGCGCCTTGGCACTTGCGAGTGCGATGGAATCATTGCATTCAATTCCTAGGTATGATTAAAATTCTGCAATTGCACAAGTTTCTTTTTCCAACTTAAGTCTAGTATGTATTGAATTTCACAACTTGACTATTAATGTTTGATAAAATGTCCCCTTTGAACTCGTGAACTCCACCGTTAGCCGAAAATTCAATTTTTTTCATGGATTTTGTATTGAATTCTTCTTCCCACATTTGAAGCTCAAAGGATCCAATCCATTGATTTATACTATGGAACTAGTTTAATTTTTTGTAATGATCCGTGTTTGTGCAACTCAACTTAATAAATGCGCAACCTTAGAAGATAAGCCATTGCTTTACTTGGTGTTGATGGTGGTTTTTAAACAAAGGGTAAAATCGTAAACCCCAAATAACATAATGTCACCTATGACACATTTATTAGAACATTTAATGCATGTAGTCAGTAATTAATAGGGGGTATTTTTTCAAATTAGGGTTACAACGAACAAAACCCTAATTCCTCCGTGCCAATGGAAAATCATGCCGCCCATACCTAGCCCAAGCTAGCCTCACCTCTGTGCCAATGGCAAATCATGCCAGCACACCAAACGCGCCAAAGCATGCCAACCATGCTAGCCGCACCTCTCGTACCAATGACAAATCATGCCCGCCCACACCAAACGCGCCAAAGCATGCCAACCATGCTAGCCTCACCTCCGTGCCAATGGCAAATCATGCCACCCACACCTAGCCCAAGCTAGCCGCACCTCTCGTGCTAATGGAAAATCATGCCGCCCACACCAACGCGCTAAAGCATGCCAACCATGCTAGCCGCGCCTCTGTTCCAATGGCAAATCATGCCGCCCACACCAAACGCGCCAAAGCATGCCAACCATGCTAGCCGCACCTCCGTGCCAATGGCAAATCATGCCCGACCACACCTAGCCCAAGCTAGCCGCGCCATGCCAAACGCACTCGCCTTGGCCCTAGCTATGCTAGTCACACCAAACGCGCCAAAGCATGCCAACCATGCTAGCCGCACCTCCGTGCAATGGCAAATCATGTCGCCACACCTAGCCCAAGCTAGCCGCGCCATGCCAAACGCACTCGCCTCGGCCCTAGCTACGCTGATCACGCCACGCCAAGCCAACCACCCTTACCTTGGCCCTAGCCGCGCAATGCCAACATGCTCGGGTAGCTTTTCTCACTGGGCGTGGCCTCTAATGGCCGAGCATGCCATTGGCACATGCCAACACGCTCGATGGTAGCTTTTCTCACCGGGCGTGGCCCTAATGGCCGACCATGCCATTAGCACATGCCAACACGCTCGCCGGTAGCTTTTCTCACTGTGGCGTGGCCCTAATGGCCGAGCATGCCATTGGCACATGCCAACACGCTCACGGTAGCTTTTCTCACTAGGGCGTGGCCCTAATGGCCGAAAGGTGCCATTGGCACATGCCAACACGCTCGCTGTAGATTTTCTCGCCAGGGCGTGGCCCTAATGGCCGAGCACGCCATTGGCACATGCCAACACGCTCGCTGTTAGCTTTTCTCACCTGGGCGTGGCCCTAATGGCCGAGCATGCCGTTGGCACATGCCAACACGCTCGCTGGTAGCTTTTCCTACCAGGTCGTGACCCAAATTGGCCACGCATGCCATTGGCACATGCCAACACGCATCGCTGGTAGCTTTTCCTACCAGGCCGTGACCAAATTGGCAACTCATACTGTGACGGACCGGAAAATTACACCTTTGGCGCGTTGCCCAGCCAGTAACTTCCCGATGCGCCATGATGAAGCTACGATCCGGCCTCAAAGCTAGGAAAATGCACGTTCAATCGCTTGCAAGCATGCTCATGGAGCATGATGCATCTAATATAGCTTCCACAACATTCCAACTTACCGTTGTACCGCAAAGGGTTTATTAAGGAAAGCAAAAACTTCCTTAATACGACAAAAATGACCTTTTGAGGCTCTAAATGATGGAATTTGGATAAATTGCGGTGACCATGTGGATCTAAAGATCACATGTCTTGATCTTTGGGTCGTTTCCTATCAAAATGGACTCCTCTTGAGCTAAATTACGACTTTCGGGTTTTTCGCCTCCAGATATGGCTATAGCTTGCTCTTTGTAGCTTGATAGGAAGTATGAGCATCCACTTGCCGGGCATGCAACTAAGCATCATCAAGAATGGCCACAATCATCTCTCGGCGTCGAGCTACCAATCTTAGATGATATGAGGGTCCAGAATGTCGCAATCATCTTCGAATTAGATGATCTGAGCGACAAAGTGCTGGACCGCAATGCTGCAACTCATTGCGGCTGCCTACGTACCCTTCCCTACTCTAAAGGGATCAAGCACAGACCGTAGTTCATCCACGAAGGGACAGAAACTTAAGCCAACTCGTTTGCATGGCCGTGGAAGCAATAATGGAAATTTCCCAGGTCCGTATAGGCCGTTCCGTCGAAATGCATCCAAGTAATGCATGTTTGGTCCGCAATATGGCATATCGATGCCTAAGCATCAAATGCCCTCTTCGAGAGGCTACGCAACTATAAACGAGCCTTAGGCATCATTTATACTCTTCCGGCTAAGCTATGAAGCTTACTTGGTACATAGTCCGCATATGCACCTTCAACCAACTACCCCTCCCTATATATGTCTTAATGTAATTTCTACAAGTATGGAAAGGGGACGAAAAATATTTCATCAACTCCCCCTTACTATTCATGGCCGT
Source organism: Papaver armeniacum (assembly GCA_023531295.1). NCBI lineage: Eukaryota > Viridiplantae > Streptophyta > Magnoliopsida > Ranunculales > Papaveraceae > Papaver > Papaver armeniacum. The sequence goes on along the minus strand of JAJJWW010013329.1, from coordinate 298,926 downwards.
TGCCATGTATTCTCTCGATATCCGCCATGTTGGCCGTACTCGCCGACTCCGATGTCCGGCCATGTTGGTCGTCCTCTGCCAACCCGATGTCCAGCCATGTTGGACGTCCACTGCCAACCCGATGACCGGCCATGTTGGTCGTCCGATTCCAACCCGATGTCCGGCCATGTTGGCCGTCCACTGCCAACCCGATGTCCGGCCATGTTGGTCGTCCACTGCCATCCCTATGTCCGCCACGTTGGCCGTCCACGCTAACCCGATGTCCGCCACGTGGGCCGCCCACTCGCAACCCGATGTCCGGCCATGTTGGCCGTCCACTCGCCATCCCGATGTCCGGCCATGTTGGTCGTACACTTTCAACACATTTGGCCAAAGGCCAATGTTCCTTTTCCTACGCAACGGAAGCTTTGTATGAAGCTTCATCTCGAACCATGGCGCATCGTTTAGCATGCGCCATGCTAAAACACGGGTGTTACATGCCATTGGCACATGCCAACACGCTCATTTGGTAGCTTTTCTCACTGGGCGTGGCCCTAATGGCCGAGCACGCCATTGGCACATGCCAACACGCTCGCCGGTAGCTTTGCTCACCCGGGCGTGGCCCTAATGGCCGAGCATGCCATTGGCACATTCCAACACGCCGCTCGGTAGCTTTTCCTACTGTCGTGACTCAAATTGGCCATGCATGCCATTGGCACATGACAACACGCATCGGCCGGCAATTTTCCTACTGCCTTGACCAAATTGTCCACGCATGCCATTGGCACATGCCAACACGCTCGGTAGCTTTTCCTACCAGGCCGTGACCCAAATTGGCCACACATGCCATTGGCACATGCCAACACGCTCATTTGGTAGCTTTTCCTATCGTGGCGTGGCCTAAATTGGCCACACATGCCATTGGCACATGCCAACACGCTCATTGGTAGTTTTTCCTACTGTGTCGTGACCCAAATTGGCCACACATGCCAACACGTCATTGGTAGCTTTTCCTACTGGTCGTGACCCAAATTGGCCACGCATGCCATTGGCACATGCCAACATGCATCGCTGGTAGCTTTTGTTACCAGGACGTAGCCCTAATGGCCACGCGTGCCATTGACACATGCCAAAACCCACGCTGGTAGCCTCACTTGCAAACCGTGCAACCTACCACCAAGGCATTCCACACATGCCAAACACGCCACTAAGCTGACTCCGCATTGCCACTAACACTCAACGTATAACCTACCACCAAGGCATTCCGCACATGCCATTGGCACATGCCACACACGCCACTAGCAGCTCTGGCATTGCCACTTGCACTCAAGGTGCAACCCGCAACAAAGGCATTCCACACATGCCATTGGCACATGCCGCACGCGCCCCTAGCAGCGGCACTTGCACTCAAGGTGCAACCAACACTCGAGACATCAACACAAACCGGGGATGCTTTCGGTGGTCTTGGTTTGGTGGTCACAACTTGCGGCGTACACTACGCTCACATTAAGAAAGCGTGAATAAGAATAAAGCGATCAAATAAATGAGGAAATAATGGTGAAAACGTTTTCACCTATAAACACCTTGCGGTTACCACCTCCTCCCATTATTTCACCCTTTACTCTCTTCCTTCATGAGGCCGAGTACGTTTCAATCTCGACTTGTATAAATAGGTCTTACCTATTTCCACCGCATGACAAGAAGCCGGTCAGAGAAAAATACAACACTCTCGAAAAGGCAAGTTTTCTTTATGATACAAGTCGAGACACTACTCTTCCCGAATTATTCGGGTCTCAACACCTTTCTTTCTTTGCCCTCCCCAAATCAACCCTTCTCCTCCATTTTGTGACCGAAGCAAGTCTGGAACGGCCATTTCTTGGTTTAGGCCGGACTTGTACAGATTGATCTCTCGAATCTATAAAGTGCTCACGTGCAGAACATTTGTTTAGGGTTTAAACCAGTTTCTCACTCACCTACCGAATTTACCGAAATCGGCAGAAACGATTTTCACCTCTAAACAATTGGCGACCACAGCGGGAGGTTCGATCTTTCGGTTACAATGTAAATTTTCAACCAGTGATCTCATTCTTCACCCAGGATGTAAAGATGGTAGAGAAAGCGATCCACCCGACTCGGCTACCCGACGACTCGATTATCACATGACGCCACAAGGATGACCGGGGACTTTCCACGACGGTGTTCCCGGAGGACGAAGTAGACGATCCGCCCAAGGATCAATGGCTCGGTTATCGACAGCTCGCAACGACCGGGACTTTCCACGACAGTGTTCCCGGAGGATAGAAGTAGACGATCCGCCCAAGGATCAATGGATCGCTTATCGACAAAATTCGAACGACCGGGGACTTTCCACGATGTGTTCCCACAGATAGAAGTAGACGATCCTCCCAAGGATCAATGGCTCGGTTATCGACATCTCGGAACGACTGGGGACTTTCCACGACGGTGTTCCCGTGAGGATAGAAATAGACGATCCGCCCAAGGATCAATGGATTGATTATCGATATTTCGAACGACTTGGGGACTTTCCACGACGGTGTTTCCCATAAAACTTCGGTTGTGCACCCTAAGGTTTTCTTTTTCATCAAGAGACCTAAAAAACCAAGTAAGTCTTACCAAGACAAGATACATGTTTCGCTCTTTCAAGTTTCACGGAATGATAAAACCAATAGCCATGTTATGTTTCACCCCATGTCATCTACCAAACACACGGTTCCATGGTTTTCCGGGATGCTTGCAATACTTTCAATCATAACCAAGACAACATCATTTCCAAATACAATTCATTCCAAGAGAATAATCCAAAACCATCAAAGTAACATTTATCTGTCAACCCCAAATATCCAGAAAATCAAAACCATAAACCAGGCGTTTCCATTTGCCTTTCAAAAAAAAAAAAACCTAAAAATAAGAAGTTCAAAATACAGAAATGCATTCAAGGAAAGTTTTCCAACAAATGCTTGCTCCTCTTAGCAAAGGCCTCCCTCGTGCTCGGAGAGCCGCCCTTTTCAACTTCAAATACTGCACAATTTTTTGAATTCCGCTTCTTACTTCTTCACCATGTCTGCGGAAGGACCTTCGAATGTTTCAACCGGAAACTTCTCAACCTCAAAGAAACCTTCAACGAACCAAAGAACGTTGAATTCAAAGTTTACACACATGTCACGATAGAACCTCCAGCTCGAGATTACATCCACAGAAACGGTATGACAAGTCACGTTGCACATGTCAATTGAAGACAAAGCTTCCTCCACCCGCTTACCAGACGCGCTTGCCGGACGCGCTTACCAGACGTGCATGCCATACGCGCATACCAGACGCGCATGCCAGACGTGCATGCCAGCACACATGCCACACACGCATTTCATCCACAATACCACACCCTGCGCTAACGGCTTGCATCCTTCCAGCGCTAACATCTTGCGCCCTTCCAAGACCATCTCCTCCGCTCCACAACCAGCCAAGGCAACGCACCCTTCAAACAAAGGCCATGGCTCCAAAGACTCCGTGATCAAAACTGTGCCATCTTTGCGCGATACACTTACAATCACTGAACCGAGAGACGCTTCCGCCACCCAACGTTTCTTCAAGCATGATAGCTCCAACCGTCACCAGAGACGCTACTCCACCATCGTGGGCAAGGTAATCGGAAGAGCCTAAGAAGCCTACCTTCTTTTACCACTGTTGATTTGATGAAAATAAAAAAGGCACTTTAGCAGGACGTGCGTTTATAGATAAAGAGGCTCGCGTTGCTCTTGAATGCCCAATAGAAGGGAATCATCAATCCAATTTCATCACACGTAAAGATCGGGAACGACTTCTCCAAAATCGAGGCAAAGTTATGCGAGATTCTATATTTCTCCAAGGGGTAGCGTCAAGGCATATTTGCATCCCTCAACCGCACTGCATCAGGAAAGCAGCTTTTTCCAGCCAGGGAAGCCGTTCCCAAACCCCAACCTCTCATGGAAAGCAGATCGATAGATGGAACTGGGGACTCCTAACCAATGTATTGTAACCGTCAAGGCTCTGAGAGTTTCAAGGCGCCGTTTTGACGTTCTCTCCTAAGTGGCTCCACTTCAACGTTCTCCAAAGCAGCCGGCTCCGCTTCAACGTTCGCTTTTAGCAACCGCCCCGCTTCAACGTTCGCTCCGTGGCCGCTCTCCGCTTCGGCGTTATTTCCATAAGATGCAAACATTTGGCTCCTTAAGTTTCAACGTCCTCGCCAAGAGCCGAAGCCGCTTCAACACCACTCCTTCTTGCAAAGGGTCGTGCCACCACGCTCCCCACGTCAAGGATCATGATTGCATCCAGCCAACCTTCGTAGTCGTGGCCACCTTTTGATCCACCCGCCATCCTCAAAACAACATGAATACATAATAACCACGACCGAGTACTTTACCAAGTGGGTTGAAGTTGTCCCAACCGAAAGGAACCACTGGAGCCACGATCGCGGCGTTCTTCAAGGAACACATCATCCGCCGTTTTGGCGTACCAAAACACGTCATCACCGACAACGCACGCCTTTTGCTAACAAGCAAGTACAGGAACTACTTGAGAGGTACGGCATTAAACAAGTCTTCTCTACCATCTACTATCCCCGGGGAAATGGGCAAGCCGAAAGTACCAACAAGACTCTGATCCGAATCCTCAGCCGAAAAGTACACGACAATCCCAGGACCTGGCACGAGCAATTACCAATGGCTCTCTGGCGTACAAAGCATCTCCTAGAAGCTCCACCGGCATGTCTCCATACTCCCTCGTCTACGGTACAGACGCGATCCTCCCAGCGGAAATCAAGATCCCGTCTGCCATAATCGTCGCAGCAAGTGGACCTCAGTGGAATGAAGCCGAAACACTCAATGCCAGAATCGCAAAACTAGATATTATAGACTCTAGAAGATCTCGGTCAGAGGAACATGCACAAACATACAGAAACAGGATTTCCAGGGCGTACAACAGCCATGTAAAATCCAGGGTTTTTAAGGAAGGAGATCTGGTGCTAAAAACCGCCAAACACATCCAAGAAGATGCATCGGCACCGAAGTTTTCTCCCAAATGGGAAGGGCCGTACATGATCACTAAAGCGTATGACAGTGGTTACTACAAGATTATCAAAGAAGATGGGGGAAATCTAGAGGCAGTCATAAACGGAAAGTGGCTTAAGGCATACTACGCCTAATCACTTCCCTGCAACATGCTACATCAAAAATAGAGGAGCCTTCAAACTTCGTGATACAAGTCAGAAAAGCCCACCTAATAAATTATAATCCCTACAAAATATCATTTTCAATCGACCATGATATCTTTCAGTCCTACTCTTCAAGTCTCGAGTTAACTCTTCAATCCTCGAAGACTCCAAGGACAAAGCTTTCTCCTCTTCCATCATGGCTTTTGTGGCAGGAATCACACCAGCAAGAATACCAGCTCTGTCGACCTTCACAATATTGAGACGATGCCACAACCAGCTAATATTAAACTCCAAGGATTCACAAAGGACACCATGTTCTCCCATCTTTGAATGGGCGACTCTGCAAAGACGGATGGACATATTCTCCATCTCAAAGAATATATCATTGGCAAAAGACCGTTCACTACGGAAACCAAGGTGGACGAACATTACTTCACTACGCTTTCGGTAGCGATATGACCGTATGTCTTCCATATCCTCGTATAAAGGATCACGAATTCTTTCCGCACCAGGAAACCGCCAACATTCCGATAATTGGAGGACAGACACCTCATACGATTCCCAAACGACAAACCTACACAGGGGTATTCATGACAAGAGAGCCCCAAATCAGCGTTCTCCAAGTCTGCAGCAGTCAACAAGGTTGGATTTGAAGGGAGGGGAACGACTAGGTCATCCTCGTCGATAACAGTAACGCATGCTCCAACGGGATATCTCTCCACAAAAGGGAAATTTTCCATTCATCAAACAAGCGGTAAAGCGTACATCGGTCCACCAAAGAAGAAGAAAACATACCGGTATGATTTTCTTAACCCGAATAACCTTTGTTGGGATGCTCTGCGCGGACTTATACCTCGCGCCTTCACCTGGAGAACCTGGCTGGTTTGATGATGGTTCGTCTCTGTGCGACATGACAAAGAGAGAAACTCAACAAGAAGAACCATTTCTAAAACGAGGGAGATGATGCAATTACGTTGGGTATGAATACGGAACCTTAAAAAAGGAAAGGAAGCAATGAGGGACATAACGCTTCCAGATTTTAGCATGGATAATGCCCTAATTGAGGCCGCGCGCGTGAAGGAAGGCAAAACAAAGAAACTTTGCTATCTGTAGAAACACCTACTTCCTCCTTGTTTACACCAGTCCCGCCAGCTAGCACACTCAGCTTCCCCACCTTGCGCCGGTCCCACCACCTAGCACGCTCAGTTTCCCAACTCATGCCCAACTTCCCAACATCGCCCAAGTTGCACTGGTCCCACCAATTGCGCCAACTTCCCGATGACCTCCCAAGTCGCGCCAGCTAGCACACTCAGCTTCCCCACCTTGCGCCGATCACGCCAGCTAGCACACTCAGTTTCCCAACTCGCGCCCAAGTTGCACCGGTCCCACCAATTGCGCCAACTTCCCAAAGACCGCCCAAGTCGCGCCAGCTAGCACACTCAGCTTCCCCACCTTGCGCCGGTCCCGCCAGCTAGCATGCTCAGTTTCCCAACTCGCGCCAACTTCTCAATGCCGCCCCGACTTCCCCGTGTCTCAATGATGTTGACTCCCCAATCGTGCCGACCTCCCGATTTGTGCAAATCGCAGAGGCAAGGATTCCAAATCCCATTTATAAATAGGTCAGACAAGCCTCCTCAATTCTCTTTATGATTTGCTGCTGATAGTTTGTCACCATCTTATTCTTACCTCGCAACAAAGATCCTGTTCCGAATCGATGTTGATAGTGGTTTTTAAACAAAGGGTAAAATCGTAAAACTCCAAATAACCTAATATCACCGGTGACACATTTATTAGAACATTTAATGCATGTAGTCAGTAATTAATAGGGGTATTTTTTCAAATTAGGGTTACAAAGAACAAACCCTAATTCCCCTCCGTGCCAATGGCAAATCATGCCACCACACCTAGCCCAAACTAGTCGTGCACCTCGTGCCAATGGCAAATCATGCCAGCCACACCAAACGCGCCAAAGCATGCCAACCATGCTTAGTGTCGATTCGAACTTCAAATGTGGTATAAAAGCAAATTTTATACATCATTGAAATTGATTAATATGAAGCTTAGTGTCGATTCGAACTTCAAATGTGGTATAACAACATACAAACTATGAACCAAGAAGCTCTGAGAGGGTTCTGACTTCAAACTTAGCATGATACATCATCAAAATCGATAAGTATGAAGCTCAATGTCGATTCGAACTTCAAAATTGGTATAATGGCATACAATCTATTAACTTAAATAAAAACCAATTTCTGCATATTGTATGCGTACCAGGATCCGAGATCGAAACCTGGCCGCGAGTTGACTACTCTAAGTCAGAAACTTGGTAAGAACTAAGAAACCATCCATTTACAGGTAAGATTTCTTCGAGATATTCTACGAAACCTTAGAAAAAAAAACCTATTTCTGCATATTGTATGCGTACTAGCATCCGAGATCGAAACCTGGCCGTGAGTTGACTACTCTAAGTCAGAAACTTGGTAAGAACGACGAATTCATCCATTTACCGGTAAGATCCTTCGAGATATTCTACGAAACCTTAAAAAAAATCCTATTTCTCCATATTGTATGCGTACTAGGATCCGAGATCGAAACCTGGCCACGAGTTGACTACTCTAATTCAGAAATTTGGTAAGAACGACGAATCCATCCATTTACGGAAAGATTTCTTCTAGATATTCTACGAAACCTTAAACAAACCCTATTTACGCATAAATATATGCATACCAGGCTCTTAAATCGAAACCTGGCCTCGAGTTGACTATTCTAAGTCAGAAACTTGGTAAGAACAAAGAAACCATCCATTTACAGGTAAGATTCCTTCGAAATATTCTACGAAACCTTAAACAAACCTTATTTCTGTATATTGTATGCATACCGGGCTCCAAGATCGAAACCTAGCCGTGAGTGGACTACACTAAGTCAGAAACTTGGTAAGAATGACGAATCCATCCATTTACAGGTAACATTCCTTCGAGATATTCTACGAAACCTTAAACAAACCCAATTTATGCATATATATATATATGCATACCAGGATCCGAGATCGAAACCTGGCCGCGAGTTGACTACTCTAAGTCAGAAACTTGGTAAGAACGAAGAAACCATCCATTTACAGGTAAGATTCCTTGAGATATTCTACGAAACCTTAAAAAAAAAAACCTATTTCGCATATTGTATGCGTACTAGGATCCGAGATCGAAACACAGCCGTGAGTTGACTACTCTAAGTCGAAACTTGGTAAGAACGAAGAATTCATCCATTTACCTAGGTAAGATCCTTCGAGATATTCTACGAAACCTTAAAAAAACCATATTTCGCATATTGTATGCGTACTAGGATCCGAGATCGAAACTCGGCCACGAGTTGACTACTCTAATTCGTAAATTTGGTAAGAACGACGAATCCATCCATTTACAGGTAATATTTCTTCTAGATATTCTACGAAACCCTAAACAAACCCTATTTCTGCATAAATATATGCATACCAGGCTCTTAAATCGAAACCTGGCCGCGAGTTGACTATTCTAAGTCAGAAACTTGGTAAGAACGACGAATCCATCCATTTACACATTAGATTCCTTCGGAAAATTCTACGAAACCTTAAACAAACCTTATTTCTGCATATTATATGCGTACTAGGATCCGAGATCGAAACCTGGCCGCGAGTGGACTACTCTAAGTCAGAAACTTGGTAAGAACGACGAATCCATACATTTTACAGTAAGATTCCTTCGAGATATTCTACGAAACCTTAAACAAACCCTATTTCGCATATTGTATGCGTACTGGGATCCGAGATCGAAACCTGGTCGTGACTTGACTACTCTAAGTCAGAAACTTGGTAAGAACGACGAATTCATTCATTTACAGGTAAGATTCCTTCGAGATATTCTACGAAACCTTAAAAAAAACCCTATTTCTGCATATTGTATGCGTACTAGGATCCAAGATCGAAACCTGGCCGCGAGTTGACTACTTTAATTCAAAAATTTGGTAAGAACGATGAATCCATCCATTTACAAGTAAGACTTCTTCTAGATATTCTACGAAACCTTAAACAAACCCTATTTATGCATATTATATGCGTACTAGGATCCGAGATCGAAACCTGGCCGCGAGTGGACTACTCTAAGTCGAAACTTGGTAAGAACGACTTAATCCATACATTTACAATTAAGATTCCTTCGAGATATTCTACGAAACCTTAAAAAAACCCTATTTCTGCATATTGTATGCGTACTAGGATCCAAGATCGAAACCTGGCCGCGAGTTGACTACTCTAATTCAAAAATTTGGTAAGAACGATGAATCCATCCATTTAAAAGTAAGACTTCTTCTAGATATTCTACGAAACCTTAAACAAACCCTATTTATGCATATTGTATGCGTACCAGGATCCGAGATCGAAACCTGGCCGTGAGTTGACTACTCTAAGTCAGAAACTTGGTAAGAACGACGAATTTATCCATTTACAGGTAAGATACCTTCGAGATATTCTACGAAACCTTAAAAAAAACCCTATTTCTGCATATTGTATGCGTACTAGGATCCGAGATCAAAACCTGGCCGCGAGTTGACTACTCTAAGTCAGAAACTTGGTAAGAACGAAGAAACCATCCATTTACAGGTAAGATTCCTTCGAGATATTCTACTTAAACCTAAAAAAAACCTATTTCTGCATATTGTATGCGTACTAGGATCCGAGATCGAAACCTGGCCATGAGTTGACTACTCTAAGTCGAAACTTGGTAAGAACGTCGAATTCATCCATTTACCTAAGAAGATCCTTCGAGATATTCTACGAAACCTTAAAAAACCATATTTCGCATATTGTATGCGTACTAGGATCCAAGATCGAAACCTGGCCGCGAGTTGACTACTCTAATTCAGAAATTTGGTAAGAACGACGAATCCATCCATTTACAGGGTAAGATTCCTTCGAGATATTCTACGAAACCTTAAAAAAACCCTATTTCTCGTATTGTATGCGTACTAGGATCCAAGATCGAAACTCCGGCCGCGAGTTGACTACTCTAATTCAAAAATTTGGTAAGAACGATGAATCCATCCATTTACAAGTAAGACTTCTTCTAGATATTCTACGAAACCTTAAACAAACCCTATTTCTGCATATTATATGCGTACTAGGATCCGAGATCGAAACCTGGCCGCGAGTTGACTACTCTAAGTCAGAAACTTGGTAAGAACGACGAATCCATACATTTACAGGTAAGATTCCTTCGAGATATTCTACGAAACCTTAAACAAACCCTATTTCTGCATATTGTATGCGTACCAGGATCCGAGATCGAAACCTGGTTGTGACTTGACTACTCTAAGTCAGAAACTTGGTAAGAACGACGAATTCATTCATTTACAGGTAAGATTCCTTCGAGATATTCTACGAAACCTTAAAAAAACCCTATTTCTGCATATTGTATGCGTACTAGGATCCAAGATCAAAACCTGGCCGCGAGTTGACTACTCTAATTCAAAAATTTGGTAAGAACGATGAATCCATCCATTTACAAGTAATACTTCTTCTAGATATTCTACGAAACCTTAAACAAACCCTATTTATGCATATTGTATGCGTACCAGGATCCGAGATCGAAACCTGGCCGTAAGTTGACTACTCTAAGTCAGAAACTTGGTAAGAACGACGAATTTATCCATTTACAGGTAAGATACCTTCGAGATATTCTACGAAACCTTAAAAAAAAACCTATTTCGCATATTGTATGCGTACTAGGATCCGAGATCGAAACCTGGCCACGAGTTGACTACTCTAATTCAGAAATTTGGTAAGAACGACGAATCCATCCATTTACAGGTAAGATTTCTTCTAGATATTCTACGAAACCTTAAACAAACCCTATTTCTGCATAAATATATGCATAACGTGCTCTTAAATCGAAACTCGCCGCGAGTTGACTATTCTAAGTCGAAACTTGGTAAGAACAAAGAAACCATCCATTTACGGGTAAGATTCCTTCGAAATATTCTACGAAACCTTAAACAAACCTTATTTCTCGTATATTGTATGCATACCGGCTCCAAGATCGAAACCGGCCGCGAGTTGACTACTCTAAGTCAAAAACTTGGTAAAAATGACGAATCCATCCATTTACATGTAAGATTCCTTTGGTATATTCTACGAAACCTTAAACAAACCTTATTTATGCATATTCTATGTATATACTGTTCCGCGATCGAAACCTCGTCCGCGAGTTGGCTACTCTAAGTCAGAAACTTGGTAAGAACGATGAATCCATCCATTTACAGGTAAGATTCCTTCGAGATATTCTACGAAACCTTAAACAAACTTTATTTATGCATATTCTATGCATACCATGCTCCGAGATCGAAACCTGGCCGCGAGTTGACTACTCTAAGTCAGAAACTTGGTGAGAACGACGAATCCATCCATTTACAGGTAAGAAATAAATCAAAATTGGATAAGAAATATATCAGAATTGAACATCCAGGTTCGAAGATTACCAGTGATAAAATGACCATATTACCCTTACTAGAAATAAAGGTAATAAATATTACGGAGATTGTGAAAATTACTAAACTATCCTTATCCGAAATAAGTAAAGTAAATATTACAGATAGTGAAAATGATCATATTACCCTTCATGGAAATTTGTGCAATAAATATTATGGAGATTGTGAAAGTGACCTGACTACCCTTATCGAAAAAAAGTAAAGTAAATACTACTGCTTGTGAAAATGACCATATTACCCTTCTTGGAAATTAATGCAATAAATATTATGAAGACTATGAAAATGACCAGACCAAAGTAAACTAAATATTATAAATTTTAAAATTACCATATTACCCTTACTAGAAATAAAGGTAATAAATATTATGGAGATCGTGAAAATTACCCAGTACCCTTATCTAAAGTGAGTAAAGTAAATATTACAAATAGTGAAAATGTATGTAATTATTTACGGAGAAGGCGTGTATGTGATTGTCTAAAGAGAAGGCTTTTTTGTTTGTGGCTCGACCACTTCGAGCATTATTTTTGAGCATTACATTTTTTTTTACAACTCTTATGAAGGGTTGTCATAAAGTTAGTGTATTAAAGAACCACAAACTTGACAGAACATGTAATAGTATAGGTATGGTTAGTGGTGTAGACTTCCATACATGAGGTTGAGGATCAAATCCCCCCATCCTCATTTCTTCTAATGTTCTATATTTTTACTTCAACAACACTTATAAGTGTTGTTATACATTTTTATTAAAAAAAGAAAAAAAAAAGCCAAAACTTGTGAACGGTAAGGATGGTTGATGAGCTAGACGTCCATGCAGTAGATTCATGTTCGAATCTCCCCTATAACCTCATTTTTTCCAACATTATATATTTTTACTTCAACAACACTTATAAGTGTTGTTGTAGGTTTCTATTAAAAAAAAAAGTAAAAAACCGAAACTTGTGAACTGAAAGGGTGGTTGATGAGCTAGACTTCCATGCAGTAGGTTCATGTTCGAATCTCCCCACTAACATTTTTTTCATTATCATATTTTTGTGTTCTTCAACAACACTTGTCAGAGTTATGATAGGCTAAGTCACTACATATATGGAACAGAGTTGTTATAGCTAAATGTCGTCACAACTGTTTTGCTTAAGGAGTTGTCGTTTGTTTTCTTAGCGCAACCCCTTGTTTCCTAAGGGTTGGCAGTGATGATATACGACAACTCTTCCTTTGAAACCAGTTGTAAAACATAAGACTTTCTACGATGTTTATAAAAGTGTTGTAAATCTCCAGTTGTAGATGTATATTTTTCCCGTAGTGTCACCGTCTACCATTGTTTGGAGAATTGGATGTTTGTAGGGTTAAGGGTTTAACCTGGGATGATTGTAGGGTTTCAGATCTAACCTAGCACGATGGTACCATAAAATAATTTAGAAGACAGTGTAATTGTTTTCACAACTGTGAAATATTTGTTATTCCATTCAATGCTATATATAGTTACAATTACAGTAGGGTTTACAATGAATCAGGATAAGCAAAGACTAAGTAATCTAACTAAGTATACTACAAATCTGGAAGACTAAGACTTATTGTTGCAGTGTTACAGAATAGGAAGACCAGGAGATATTGTTACATAGTTGTTGGTACGAATATATGACACATATATCGTTAATATACATCTTTGTAATTTGTTGAGATCATTAGTCCGACATTGTCAGGGCAATCTAAGATCCTGTTGTTTATAATCCTATGGGCCTCTCCACTCATAGCCAATTGATTTTGAGTTGGATGCCTATATTCTAACATGGTATCAGAGCAGGCTATTTGCGACGAGTCATTAGACCGCGCCTTTACTCCGCGTCACGCGACGAGTCATTAGACTGCGTCTTTACTCAGTCACCCGATTTAATTGTCCACGTGTTAGACCCAACGAGGCTACACGTGAGGGGGCGTGTTGAGATCATTAGTCCCACATTATCAGGGAAATTTAAGATCCTGCGGTTTATAATCTTATGGGCCTCTCCACTCATAGCCAATTGGTTTTCGAACTCATCCTACACATATAACATACCCATTCAGTTGACCCAAAATTCAGATAATTCATTCCTAAACTATTATGCTTAAAATTATAAAATAAATAAATAAAACAACATTCATTCATACACTGAAGTGGTTCTTAAACTCAATCGCTCAACGGAAACAAGGGTACGTGCACCCTGGTTTTTATGGGGTGCACAAATTTGCCCTCAACCTAGAGTTGAGCCAAAGTTTCTTCTTTTTTTTGTGAGTTAATTCAAATCCAAAGAAAAAAATAATCTGAATTTCTAATTGATCATTTAAGTAGTCATGTCAACAGTCAGCTCTTGTCCAAATAGTAAGGAAGGTGGGAGTAGGATGTGTTTCCTAATCGTGTAATCCGTTCTAACACATAAGCAACTTTGATGAGCTTTGGTTCTGAACTTCTTAATCCAGTGCAGTCGTCCCCATATTTCATCACGTAAAGATTTTGTGCTTTAACAAGATTGGTAAAGTTGTATAGAGATTTTGAATTTCTAACGGCAAGAAAACTGTACTACACTTTGATGCGTGTGATAGATTTAAAGGCCAACATGGAGCAGAAAATCGCTAGTTTTGTGAGTGACTTGGTACGTCGAGATGTTGGTCTCAGGTAATTAAAATGGAAGGTGACACCATAACTTATCCTTTGTGACTGTTTTGTGTCACCTTCTTTCAGATCAACTGCCTGAGCCCAACTTCCCGCCGTAGCAAGTCACACATGTAACTAGCAATTTCTGTTCTACGTAAACTTTTAAATCTTACCTGCTCATCAAAGTGTACCATGCTTCTCTTCGGCCTCATATTCTCACTCAACTTCAATCAACTTCACTACCATATCAGTCATCCTACATATCGAATCGTATACTAATGCAAATGATTACCTCATATCGATACATACATTGTGACTATTCTGGATCACCGTCATCATCATTCACCAAAATATTGTCCACCACCTAAATCGTCATTATTCTAACAAAACAAAAAATGTTACATCATCCTCTCCAATCAAATTTTCATTGGGATCATTAAGGTTAGCATTCAGCTGTTCAGTTTTGATGGCGTCTCTATGGAGTTCAATTTGTTTGCTCAATGTCATCGTTCTCTTCCAGCAATATGCGTTTTTCAATTTGAGAGAAAACAAATGGCAGCACAACTTTCAGCTCCTTTGTCGTGGAAGTTTTATTTTTCTAGTAGCTGTTAATATCTTCACATACACTATATTTGTGGTTATTTATTTTTTCCTCGGCGGAATTAACAAAAATAGGGCATTTTTAGGTGTGTCTTTCAAAAATATCAGAAACGTAAATTAATATGGTTTGTGTACCATTTTTACCCCTAACAAATAACATTATTATATTTTTGTCCTAAAAATTAGTGGACCATTACTATAAAAAAGGTTTAGTCTTCCTAGTTATATTTATTGATGTCATATAGGATGGTTCTACAATCATATAAGACTAATCAAGACTAGAAGAGATCCTCACTACGGAATATTGCGCATTACTTCTTTTTGAGATATTTTAATTTTAATGAAGAAGACATTTTCAAATATAAAAAATTTAATAATTATATATATATTAATAAATATTTGTATTATTTTATTGTAATCATCTTTGATGCATTTAGATATGATCTTGGATATTAATGAATCAATTATCTTTTCCTTCAAAAATAAAAATAAAAAAACAAAGAAAATATTTTTTTCTAGTTTTAGTCAGAAAGGTCCGGACTTTCAACTGGACCTTAATAAAATATTCAAAAGTGCTATAATTGGAATTCATTTCTGTAAAACTAGGTCAAAATGGTTCGGAATTTTTCTTACCAAAGTCTGGACCATAAAAATCCTCAAATAATGGGTTGCCACATTGACGCCATATAGATTCAGAAAAGTCCCGACTATCAAACCTAAAGTCCTACCATTGATGACACATAGGCGCCATGTAGGTTGATGAAGGTCCGCACCTTTGAATCCAAGCTCTGGACCTCACCGTGTGGTCATCAACCAATTTCTCTTTTCATACCTACACCTCTATCTCGTAAACTCTATAGGTCCACAAATTCACTTCTTCATTTTTCTTTCTTTTGTCACTCTACTCTTCCTTCACAATACTATAGTCGACCACCACCGCCGTCTCCTCGAGGCACAACACAGTGACGGCTGAGAAATCCACCACACTCAAGTGTATGAAGATCATCATCAGTATTTGGATGGAATGTGACTTTACCTTGGTGGTGAAATCTTTAAATGGACAGGGACATGCGCCTTGGCACTTGCGAGTGCGATGGAATCATTGCATTCAATTCCTAGGTATGATTAAAATTCTGCAATTGCACAAGTTTCTTTTTCCAACTTAAGTCTAGTATGTATTGAATTTCACAACTTGACTATTAACTGTTTGATAAAATGTCCCACTGAACTCTGTGAACTCCACTGTTAGCCGAAAATTCAATTTTTTTTCATGGATTTTGTATTGAATTCTTCTTCCCACATTTGAAGCTCAAAGGATCCAATCCATTGATTTATACTATGGAACTAGTTTAATTTTTTGTAATGATCCGTGTTTGTGCAACTCAACTTAATAAATGCGCAACCTTAGAAGATAAGCCATTGCTTTACTGGTGTTGATGGTGGTTTTTAAACAAAGGGTAAAATCGTAAAACCCCAAATAACATAATGTCACCGGTGACACATTTATTAGAACATTTAATGCAGGTAGTCGTTAATTAATAGGGGTATTTTTTTCAAATTAGGGTTACAACGAACAAAACCCTAATTCCCCTCCGTACAATGGAAAATCATGCCAAATGCCATACCTAGCCCAAGCTAGCCGCACCTCGTGCCAATGGCAAATCATGCCAGTGCACCAAACGCGCCAAAGCATGCCAACCATGCTAGCCGCACCTCTGTACCAATGACAAATCATGCCAGCCACACCAAACGCGCCAAAGCATGCCAACCATGCTAGCCTCACCTCCGTGCCAATGGCAAATCATGCCAGCCACACCTAGCCCAAGCTAGCCGCACCTCTGTGCTAATGGCAAATCATGCCGGCCACACCAAACGCGCCAAAGCATGCCAACCATGCTAGCCGCGCCTCTGTGCCAATGGCAAATCATGCCAGCCACACCAAACGCGCCAAAGCATGCCAACCATGCTAGCCGCACCTCCGTGCCAATGGCAAATCATGCCAGCCACACCTAGCCCAAGCTAGCCGCGCCATGCCAAACGCACTCTGCCTTGGCCCTAGCTATGCTAGTCACACCAAACGCGCCAAAGCATGCCAACCATGCTAGCCGCACCTCCGTGCCAATGGCAAATCATGTCACCACACCTAGCCCAAGCTAGCCGCGCCATGCCAAACGCACTCGCCTCGGCCCTAGCTACGATCACACGCCACGCCAAGCCAACCACCCTTACCTTGGCCCTAGCCGCGCAATGCCAACATGCTCGCTGGTAGCTTTTCTCACCAGGGCGTGGCCCTAATGGCCGAGCATGCCATTGGCACATGCCAACACGCTCGATGGTAGCTTTTCTCACCAGGGTGTGGCCCTAATGGCCGACCATGCCATTAGCACATGCCAACACGCTCGCTGGTAGCTTTTCTCACCAGGGCGTGGCCCTAATGGCCGAGCATGCCATTGGCACACACTACACCATATTCAGCGTTTAGTAACTAAAATTCGTAACCAACATATAGCCGTCACGAATTTGTGACCAAAAAA
This sequence comes from Papaver armeniacum, assembly GCA_023531295.1. NCBI lineage: Eukaryota > Viridiplantae > Streptophyta > Magnoliopsida > Ranunculales > Papaveraceae > Papaver > Papaver armeniacum. The sequence goes on along the minus strand of JAJJWW010013329.1, from coordinate 281,468 downwards.
TTTCAGTTATTTAAATTTAGTGACACAACGTGTTCTTGGTTACAATTTTTACTAGTTTAGTGACAGCCCCTCCCGTGTCACGATTAGTGACTTCTGGAAAAAAACGTGTGAAAGAACCGTGTGCGAGTAACACTCTGTAACACCCTCCCCGAGCGACGTGTGAATGAATCGTGTACATTCTATCAAGTTTACCCTAACACTCGGTAACACCCTCGGGAAATCTTATCGCCTTCTTCTCTCTTCTTCGTCTTCACAAAGGCGATAAAACTAGGGTTTAGAGAGCTTTCAATCATCGATCGATTTAGCCGAGAAACATCACGTAAATCTCTTTAATCTTCTCCATAACTTTCAATCATCGATCTGTAAGTGTTAATCCATGAATCTAAAACGATCCGTTTCATTTTATTTTCAATCGATCTGTTTTATTTCATTTTTATTTTTTTCATTCTTTAATCAGAATCTAAAACGATTTGTTTGATATGAGTTATGTTTTGTTAATCTTCTTCATATAAATCTAATTGAATTTTTTTTTCTTCTAATTTCTTGTTAGGGTTTGAAGAATTTTGAAGACTTGAAGATTGAAGAATTTTGAAGGTATAACTTCATATGAACTGATTTTAGGGTTTTATGTTAATTTCGAAAAATTCTATTTTTTTAGGTGATTTTAGGGTTTTATGTCTCAGTTTCGATCTTTTTGATGATTGAAGTGTGTTTATAATAGCAACACCATGTTTGTAAATATCATACTTGCTTATAATGTTTTATGGTGAATATCATGATTTAATTGTATTTGTTGAGGGATACCATGTTTGTAAATATCATACTTGTATGTTCAAGTTTTTGATCCACTAGTCCTCTTGTGTAAAGATGCATACTGTTGTTAGACATGGTGTAGTTTTTTAGTCCTTAGAAGCATAGTAAGTTGACTAGGCAGAGTGCTACCTGATAAAGGTATACTGATGAATGTGCCCATTGAATTGTAATATTCCTTGCTAAAGTCTTATATATTCTTGGAATGTTTGATGAGAGCTAGAGCACTCTCTTTCCTATGAGTAAGTCAATTGCTTAAGAAGAAAGGAATTGATTCTCTCATAAGAAAGAGAGTGCACCAGCACTCTCTAGATTCCAGTTTGTATGGGCTTAGATGACTTATTCTAGTTTTGGTTGAGTTGTCACATCTAGGAAACGTGTTGATTATATTCGTTAAGTTGCTATGTTTTACTATTATCTGAAGATTTTTTCATTAAGTGTCATAATGAACTTCAATTGGTTGGCTAATGTTGTTCTGTATCTTTGGTATTTGCAGCCAGGAGAGGATCCTTTTGGCAAGAGCCAAACGAAAAGAAGCAAACATTACGAGAATCTGTTAAGGTAGTAACCTAAATTCCAGTTTGTATGTTCTATAAATATGCTCATCATGATTTGAACTTTAGTTTCATTTTAAGGTAGTTTTTTTAAGTTTAAATGAACTAAAGTTATGAAGTTTTGTTTTTATATTGACCGATTCTAAGTGAGCATGATGATAACTGTCCTAATGGTGATTTACAAAAGCTACTTGTAGCTCATTCTCTCTTCTTTTAGGGGATGTTTCGTCGCTAACTTGCGGGGCTTCGGCAACCCCTGTACCACTAGGACTAAGTTATTTTATTTTGTATGTTAAGTTGTGTATAAACGAGTCCGGTTTTTATGTACTGTGAGCATGATGATAATAACTTAGTCCTAGTGGTTATTCGCAAAAGCTACTTGTAGCTCATTCTCTCTTCTTTGAGGGGATGTTTCTCAGCCGCTAACTTGCGGTGGCTTCAACCCCCGCACCACTAGGACTAAGTTATTTTATTTTGTATGTTAAGTTGTGTATAAACGAGTCCGGTTTTATGTACTCGTGAGCATGATGATAACTGTCCTAGTGGTGATTTACAAAAGCTACTTGTAGCTCATTCTCTCTTCTTTGAGGGGATGTTTATGTCGCTAACTTACGGGGCTTGACAACCCTGTACCACTAGGACTAAGTTATTTTATTTTGTATGTTAAGTTGTGTATAAACGAGTCTGGTTTTATGTACTCTGTGAGCATGATGATAACTGTCCTAGTGGTGATTTACAAAAGCTACTTGTAGCTCATTCTCTCTTCTTTGAGGGGATGTTTCTGTCGCTAACTTGCAGGGCTTCGACAACCCTGCACCACTAGGACTAAGTTATTTTATTTTGTATGTTAAGTTGTGTATAAACGAAGTCCTGGTTTTATGTACTTTCTGTGAGCATGATGATAACAAATTCTAGTGGTTATTCGCAAAAGCTACTTGTAGCTCATTCTCTCTTCTTTGAGGGGATGTTTCTGTCGCTAACTTGCAGGGCTTCGGCAACCCTGCACCACTTGGGAGCATAGATATCATTTAGTTATTACAATTGTAGTTATTACTTTTCCTGAATGTTAACATAGATATGATTTAGGTATCAATGGTTGATAAAGGCTGGATGAAATGTGCGCGTACTTCTGTTCAATACTTAGAAGGTGTAAGATCATTTATAGAGTTTGTGCGTGAAAATGCTCAAAAAGGCGTAACGAAGTTCTCCTGTCCTGTAACAGCTTGTAAGAATGGTAAAGTACCTCTGTCTATAGGTGAAATTGATTATCATTTGGTCAAGTATGGTATTCAGTTCACCTATACATTGTGGCGTTTCCATGGGGAGAAGTCGCATGAAGGTAAACCCAGAAGTGATAATGTAGGAGTTGCAGTTGACAACGTAGGAATTGGAGACAATCTAGGAAATTCAGCTGACAATGTAGAAGTATTTGCTGAGAACAATGTAGAAGATTTTGCTGAGAACGTTAATCCCGCTTGTAGTGTAGATGAGAATGTTGGCGTACACAAAGAGGGTTCACGAGGAGACTAGTAGTAGCAAGAAAAAAAGAGATTTTTATGAGCGTGCTAGAGAACCTTTATATCCCTCATGTTCTAAGGAAAAGACACCATTGTATGCTGCTATTAAACTAAATAACATAAAAACCCAATATGGGTTTTCTGACAATGGTGTCACTGCACTCTTAGAATTGTTTAAGGAGTTGCTTCCTGATGGAAATACACTGCCGTGTAAGTTCCATGATGTAAAAAAGTTGATACAAGAAATGGGGATGGACTACATAACCTATGATGCATGCACCAATGATTGTATTTTATATTGGAAGGATCATGCATCATTGGTTAAGTGTCCTGTGTGTCAAGAACCTAGGTATGAGAAGGTCTTTAATGACGACAGAAGCTTACGCAAGTTGCTCGCAAGACATTAAGACATTTTCCATTGATAAAAAGGCTGCAAAGGTTATATAGTGTACCATGGATACCGGAGGCAATGTATTGGCATTCCAGAGCACAGTCGGATGGAAACCTTATGCGTCATCCAAATATTCTTCACCACAGCGATCCATGGATAATTTTTCACCGGAGTTCGCCAAGGAACCAAGGAATGTAACATTAGGTATATCAATCGATGGTTTCAACCCGAATGGGTGTTTCGGTCCTAGTCACAAATTGTTGGCCCTGTAATTATTTGTCCGTACAACCTGCCTCCTTCGTTGTGCATGAAACGAGAATTTGCAATGTTATGTTTGCTCATATCAGGCCCAAGAGCACCAGGGGAAAGATATAGATGTATACTTGCAACCACTAATAGAGGAATTGATAGAGTTATGGAATGAAGGTGTACTCAATGTTCGACTCTTTCACTAAAACCGAGTTTTGATGAGAGCAAGATTATTGTGGGCTATTCATGATTTTCCCGCACTAGGGACTTTAGCCGGATGTGTCACTCATGGTTACTATGCTTGCCCAACTTGTGGAGAAGGAACAGTTTCTGAACATCTTCCGTTCACTAAGAAAATTTGTTATATGGGACACCGAAGATGGCTGCCAGCCAAGCATAAGTATCGAGATGATAAAACCAATTTCCTAGAGGGGTAGAGCACGGTTCAGCACCATGGCCACCGACAGGATTTCAAAGTTCAAGAGATTGTAGCTAATATTAGAACCAAGGTTGGTAAGGAAAACAACCATCGGTAGGCAAGTCGACGAAACGTAAAAGAATACCCGAAGGCTAAACCGATGCTGATATAGAAGCCGAGGTTCATGACCACTCCTTATTTACTCGAAGATCTATCCTCTATGATCTACCTAATTGGAGTTCAAATGCAGTGCGACATAATACGGATGTTATGCATACGAGAGAAAAACATAATCGAGCATCTTGTTAACACGATCATGGGTGGAAACAAGTCAAAGGATGGTCCTAATGCGCGCAGAGATATGGAAGCAATGGGGTATAAAAAGAAGCAATGGTTGAAAGTGGATGTTAAGTCTGGTAAAACAACAATGGAAGATGCTCCTTTTGCAATGACGAAAAAGAGAAACTTGCATTTTGTACTACATTGAAGAACTTAAAGGTGCCATCTGGTTTTTGTTCCAATCTTCGCACTTGCGTCGTTGTTGATCCACCCGAGTTGAAGAACTTAAAGTCTCATGATTATCATGTCCTTATGCAACATTTGTTTCCGTTCTTCGGTTCATGCATCGCCTTCGCTACCTAAAGATCTCGCGGCTTTCTCTTCTTCGGATAAGTTTGTTTTTCAAAATTTTGTGCGCGAAGGTAATCAACAGAGAACAACTTTTAAAAAAGCAAAAGCTACTCTAGTGGAAGCAATCTGTGTATTGGAAAATACTTTCCTCCTTCCTTCTTTGTTATAAGCATCCACTTGATGGTGCATTTAGCCGACGAAGCTTTGATCTCATGGGTCCTATCGTATTTAGATGGATGTATCCCTTCGAGAGGTATTTATCGAACTTACCTTGTTAGTTAATGTGTAACTTGAGTGTTTTATTGTCATTACTTGCTCGTTAACTTTTATGATCAATATTTGTAGGTTGATGAAAGGTTACAAAGGTTTGGTACGCAATAAAAGGTACATCAATGGATGCATTGCAAGAGGATATGTGCTTCTCGAGAAGCCAGCTTGTACAGTATGGAGGACATATCAAATGATGGTGGTGGGACTCATAAACATACTCGACAGGCCTTTCTATATGATGATGATGAGTTTGCCGATGAGATGCCTTTGAGTTCGCAAAGCTATTACTTTAACTCAAGTACGATATCAAGCAAGCTCGTAGGTGGCTTCGTATAAGTATGTGGGAATAGATGAATGGCAAGAGGTACAACTTCTTAACTTCACTGTTGTTAGATGTTTCTTGAGTATTGGATTGTCAATCTAATTGCCGCTGAACCTGTTCTTTCATTGTAGGAAGTATGATTTATACGTGAACAACGACAACTTTAATAGTCGGAAAATCTTTCTTCCACGAAAGGGCCAAAAAGCTTTCTCTTATGGTTACGCGATGAGGTACCATATATATGTTAGCTTCGAGTTGCTTTATTTCTCGCTTTCCCTTATATTTACTATACATATTGTGGTAGATTTTGTGATAATATTGATTTCATGGTCCATGGTTTTTGCTAAAACTATATTTAGATTTTGTGAACATGGTCCATGGTTATAGTTAAAACGCATCTTTATTTCCTCTGTAAATATTGTGGTTTTGTTGTGCAACCGACACACATGTTCTCTTACGGATGATAGAAGACAAAGAGACAAAATCGCACTTTGGCGACTAGTGCAAGGACCCCCTCTTCAAGGCGCAATCGTATAACAAATACCAAGCCAATGGATTTTCTTTTAGCTGTCATGATTAAGAGGAGGGTTTTGTAACACTGTAACGATGGTGTGTCTATGAAAGCCATTACAAGACATAGAGCAAAGTCCACGGACGTAAATTTGGTGGAAGGCTAAATTACTTATTATGGTGTCATTAAACAGATTATAAAGTTGAACTATATGGAATTCGAGGAAGTTGTTTTTTACTGTGATTGGGTCAGAGTTGAAGATAAGAGTAATGGGTGCAAAGTTGATCAAATCTCAAACTCAATAAAGGTCAACTTTTCTAAGCTACAAAGCACTAAGAGAGTGATAGATGAGCCGTTTATTCGTGCATATGAAGCGACTCAAGTATTTTATTCAAAGGATCTTGATGAAGTGGGATGGTTTTTGGTATTGCATTCACAACAAAGGTTAACATGCGCGATAGATCAGCTAGAAATCCCTACTAGTTATCGGTCGGCTCTTACCGACAATGAGAGCTTGGAGAAACTGTTATGTGTCGCTGATGTAGTTTAGAGTCATGTCTCATCATATTGGATTCGTGTTCTCGCATTTCTTCTATACATGGATTCTGTGTTTTATCATATTTGATTCTCTGTTTCATCATGTTTGATTCTCTGTTTTATCATATCACTTGCGTTTATCTTAGTAAGTTGCATTTCTTCTATACATAGATATTTTTTTAATGCTACTTTACAGTTACTATGGCGGCGTATATGGTCTTTAGTAGATGAAAATGGACTTCCCATTTCTAGAAATGCAACTAAGGCCGGCCATCGGAAGGGCAATTTGATTCGTAATCTTATCCTGTCTCCTACAAATCCTGGAGGGATGTGCCGATAACTTCAAAGAGGATGTCCTGAATGAATTGCGGTAAATACTTACCTTATAACTCACAAACTATTTCGGGTAAACACTTGGGGTATGTTGATTTATGTCAAACTATTGTTTAGAACTCAAGCTCTGTTTTTCGTAAATCATATATAATACCTAAACTTCTAAGATGAATTTGATAAGGGGAATGGCTCCTATATGGAGGAGATTCAAGTGGGAGCCGAGAATTGACTACTATGATCCTTATAACACTCATGAAGAAAGGATCGCTCATGTTCCTCCAACCGTAAAAGAAGAGGACTGGATAAAATTCTCGTGAAAATGAAAAAGAGGAAGCCCAACGTAAAGTAGAGCGGAGCATAAGAAGAAAAGGAAAAGATATGATTACGCTTTTTTACCTTTGGTCGCAAACCTCTTAGTTTGGTAAAAGCCGAACGGTACGTAGATTCTCATTCCCTCATATCTTAAATGTCTACGAATCGAAATGTACTCGATTGATTGATCCTACTTCTCGTATTTGTAAAATTAGGAGAGCGAAAATCCTGGAGTTGAGATCACTCCATCTGATGTGTGGATTAAAGCTCATACACAAGAGGGTGGGAAAATTCTACCTAGTGCGCAACCCTACTATGTGAGTTAGGCTATGCTTTATTTCTGTTTACATATTATTCTAATTTATGCAATCCATCTATGTTCACAAAATGTGCTCTACATTACAGGATGACCTTAAGAAGGCGCAAGAAGAGATCAATGAAAAAATAGGTGCTGGTGAACCTGTAGATGAAATGGATGCATTGATTAAAGCATTTGGAAAGGATTGTAGGGGACGAGTTCGTGCTGTCGGTCCTATTTCTCGTACACAATATGATTATTCTGCTCCTGCGCGTGCCAAAGTTGCTGAATTGAAGTGCAAAGATGGAGAACTTAAACATGAGGTGAAGGAGATAAATGGCAAGATGGAGGTTCTTCTTACTAGCTTTGCATCCTTATGTAACGTTGTGCAGAACATCCAATCTGGACAAGCATCATATATTGCCTCGAACCACTTTGATAATGCACATGGTCCCGCGTATTCACCTACCTCGGATCGCCTTCAATTGGTCGAATAGTTCACTGCAGCGCTTCCACATGAAGCCGAGATATCACCAGCTCGATCGGCAAGAATCGCTCGAATAGTTCACCTTCGATGGAGCCAAATGTTCATTGTTGAACTTGGATGATGAGGTCATTCTTTGTTGGTCGAGTTTGTACCAATTTGGACTTCTTTGTCACGGCTCACCAGAAATGAAAATCATGTTAAAGTGTTGTTGGACCTCATACTTTTGCCACTTGCACCGACCATAAGAGCTAACCAGGTTTGTGAATACCTTTCAAGAAGTTGGAATTGGAGGCTATGTGGTTCATCCAAAAGTCTCAAGGTCCGATATGATTAGAAGGGTCTATCTCTTCTTTTTGGAAATGATATGGATAACTCACCAGCAGCCTATGCTTTTTTGCTATTTTGTCAGCCATCTTTTTTGTTATTATTCGCACTTTTATATGTAAGCTGAACAACCTGATATGTTCTCATAGGTAAACTCTGATGCAGTTGTGCTTAAGGGAGATTCTTATGCAAATGTGCATAAGAAAGTACTAATTTTGACTGACTTTGAATGTTAATATATCTTTTTTTGTGAATTTTACTTTGTGTATGAGTGTAGTTTTTGTTTCTATATGTGTTTTTGGTTGTGCGGAGATGACTCAGTTAAGGTTTCTTTGAAGCAATATGAGCCAGGCAAAATATCAATCCCTGGTAATTACTTGACCTTGTTTCTGCTTGTACATTGAAGTTGCAATTTATGGATATAGTTTTAACCTTCGAGTTTTACACTTTCTTGCGAGGTATAATGTTTAATGATCAAACTGGTGTTGGATTATCTCACAGGTGACCTTCATCTCTGGTAAGTCTATTTTGTGATCTTCTTGACATGATGCACAACCATGTCTTTCTTCTTTTATGTTATCTACGCTTCTGAGATTTAAGAAATTCTTGTATTTACTTTTCGGCGGCAGCAATGGCGAAAGGAGATGATGTAGTTCGTAAGAAGAAGAACAAAGTCTTAAGAAAACGACTTAATGCTGACCCTTCTACTCTGTCTACACGTATTGCTGGTATTATTGCTGCTAAACAGAGACGAAAACAAGGAAAACGTCGCCAGTGTGAGGTACTTGTTACAAATTTTTCATTCATTTATATCCAAAATTAGGGATTAGTACAACATGGGTTTGGTGTTTACTGCTAGGACATTTCTTTGGATTTTGGATTACCGTAAGTGTGGTTGCTTAAGATGTTGGACTTTGGATTACCGTAAATTCAGTTTCCGTAGATAGAAATTAGTTGTTCACCTTTTCTGTGTGGTATAAATATTTTCTGATTGCTGTGCTGCTAGTATTTTCTTAGAACAAATTTGTAATGTGTGATTGCTTACAAGTCCGAGAGCATTATTTCTTATTAGTATTCTTTGTATGTTTTATCTTGCGTAGATATGGTATGCGAGAGTTTGTGTATCTCTATTTCTAAAAGCATTATTTTCTTGTTTGCAGGTGAAGCAGTTATAAAGAATGTCGAGGACAAGCGGATATTGAATAAAGAAATAAGTGGATCCGGGTAAACTTATTGGTATCTCGGAACTCTTATATTTTTGGAGTGATAAAAGAGTTATCTCGCCTATACTTAGCATTTATGGATCATCTGATGCAGTTGAACTCAACATGAACGCAAGTATCATATAGCATTATTTTTGCTTCTTATATTTTTGGATGATAAGTCATCCATTACTTAGCAAATTATGAAACTTCTATACTTAGCGGTTATGGCTCATGAACACAATGAAATTGGATTGAATGACTTCTTTTGAATGTTGGAATGTTAAATTGGATGGATGACTTCTTTTGAATGTTGGAATGTTAAATTGGATTGAATGACTTCTTTTGAATGTTGAAATGTTTGAATTGGATTGTAGTGTAACAATTCACGGGGATAGGGTACCGCGGGGTAAAATGAAAGGGAGGGGACATTAATGTTGACCAGGTCAATAAAGACTGACTTTTTTTTTTGGTAACAAAAAGATTCGTAACGGCAAATAAGTGTCACTAATTTTTACCGGGATAGTAGGAATCGGTCAACGTTGACCTGGTCAAACAATTAGTAACCCCAGTAAAAATTTAGTGACATAAAATTCTTGGTTACTAAATTTTTACCTGTAACACCAAGTCGGTCAACGTAGACTTAGTCAATGTATTTGTAACCAAAAAAAATAGAAACGGTCGAATGTCGATTCACGAATTTTCATTTCGTGACGGTTGGATGTATGTTACGAAGTACGTCACAACCCCAAATTCGTAACGGTGACATGTTGGTTACGAATATTTGTTACACATCTCGTTGTAACGGTCTTTTTGCGTCACAACTCCATTTCGTGACTGAAATAGTGTGTTACAAAACGCAAAATATGGTGTAGTGACATGCCAACACGCTCGCTGGTAGCTTTTCTCACTAGGGCGTGGCCCTAATGGCCGAGCAGGCCATTGGCACATGCCAACACGCTCGCTGGTAGATTTTCTCGCCAGGGCGTGGCCCTAATGGCCGAGCATGCCATTGGCACATGCCAACACGCTCGCTGTTAGCTTTTCTCACTGAGGCGTGGCCCTAATGGCCGAGCATGCCGTTGGCACATGCCAACACGCTCGCTTGGTAGCTTTTCCTACCCGTGTCGTGACCCAAATTGGCCACGCATGCCATTGGCACATGCCAACACGCATCGCTTGGTAGCTTTTCCTACCAGGCCGTGACCAAATTGGCAACTCATATCAGACGGACCGGAAAATTACACCTTTGGCGCGTTGCCCAGCAGGTCGTAATCTTCCCATGCGCCATGATGAAGCTACGATCCGGGCCTCAAAGCTAGGAAAATGCACGTTCAATTGCCCTTGCAAGCATGCTCATGGAGCATGATGCATCTAATATAGCTTCCATAACATTCCAACTTACCGTTTATCGCAAAAGGGTTTATTAAGGAAAGCAAAAACTTCCTTAATACGACAAAAATGACCTTTTGAGGCTCTAAATGATGGAATTTGGATAAATTGCGGTGACCATGTGGATCTAAAGATCACATGTCTTGATCTTTGGGTCGTTTCCTATCAAAATGGACTCCTCTTGAGCTAAATTACGACTTTCGGGTTTTTCGCCTCCAGATATGGCTATAGCTTGCTCTTTGTAGCTTGATAGGAAGTATGAGCATCCACTTGCTGGCATGCAACTAAGCATCATCAAGAATGGCCACAATCATCTCTGGCGTCGAGCTACCGAGCTTAGATGATATGAGGGTCCAGACTGTCGCAATCATCTTCGAATTAGATGATCTGAGCGACAAAGTGTTTGGACCGCAATCTTCGCAACTCATTGCGGCTGCCCTCGTACCCTTCCCTACTCTAAAGGGATCAAGCACACCGTAGTTCGTCCACGAAGGACGAAACTTAAGCCAACTCGTTTGCATGGCCGTGGCCAAGCAATAATGGAAATTGCCCTAGTCCGTATAGGCCGTTCCGTCGAAATGCATCCAAGTAATGCATGTTTGGTCCGCAATATGGCATATCGATGCCTAAGCATCAAATGCCCTCTTCGAGAGGCTACGCAACTATAAACGAGCCTTAGGCATCATTTATACTCTTCCGGCTAAGCTATGAAGCTTACTTGGTACATAGTCCGCATATGCACCTTCAACCAACTACCCCTCCCTATATATGTCTTAATGTAATTTCTACAAGTATGGAAAGGGGACGAAAAATATTTCATCAACTCCCCCTTTACTATTCATGGCCGTTGCCATGTATTCTCCTGATATCCGGCCATGTTGGCCGTACTCTGCCGACCCGATGTCCGGCCATGTTGGTCGTCCTCTGCCAACCCGATGTCCAGCCATGTTGGACGTCCACTGCCAACCCGATGTCCGCCATGTTGGTCGTCCGATTCCAACCTGATGTCCCGGCCATGTTGGCCGTCCATCGCTAACCCGATGTCCGGCCATGTTGGTCGTCCACTGCCATCCCTATGTCCGGCCACGTTGGCCGTCCACTGCCAACCCGATGTCCGGCCACGTGGGCCGTCCACTGCCAACCCGATGTCCGGCCATGTTGGCCGTTCACTGCCATCCCGATGTCCGGCCATGTTGGTCGTACACTTTCAACACATTTGGCCAAGGGCCAATGTTCCTTTTCCTACGCAACGGAAGCTTTGTATGAAGCTTCATCTCAGGCCATGGCGCATCGTTTAGCATGCGCCATGCTAAAAACACGGGTGTTACACATGCCATTGGCACATGCCAACACGCTCGCTGGTAGCTTTTCTCACCGGGCGTGGCCCTAATGGCCGAGCACGCCATTGGCACATGCCAACACGCCGCTGGTAGCTTTGCTCACCGGGCGTGGCCCTAATGGCCGAGCATGCCATTGGCACATTCCAACACGATCGCCGGTAGCTTTTCCTACCGGGTCGTGACCCAAATTGGCCATGCATGCCATTGGCACATGCCAACACGCATCGCCGGCGCTTTTCCTACCAGGTAGTGACCAATTTGGCCACGCATGCCATTGGCACATGCCAACACGCTCGCTGGTAGCTTTTCCTACCAGGTCGTGACCCAAATTGGCCACACATGCCATTGGCACATGCCAACACGCTCGCTGGTAGCTTTTCCTACCAGGGCGTGGCCCAAATTGGCCACACATGCCATTGGCACATGCCAACACGCTCGCTGGTAGTTTTTCCTACCAGGTCGTGACCCAAATTGGCCACACATGCCAACACGCTCGCTGGTAGCTTTTCCTACCAGGTCGTGACCCAAATTGGCCACGCATGCCATTGGCAGATGCCAACATGCATCGCTGGTAGCTTTTGTTACCAGGACGTAGCCCTAATGGCCACGCGTGCCATTGACACATGCCAAAACCCACGCTGGTAGCCTCACTTGCAAACCGTGCAACCTACCACCAAGGCATTCCACACATGCCAAACACGCCACTAGCAGCTCCGGCATTGCCCCTAACACTCAACGTATAACCTACCACCAAGGCATTCCGCACATGCCATTGGCACATGACACACACGCCACTAGCAGCTCTGGCATTGCCACTTGCACTCAAGGTGCAACCCGCAACAAAGGCATTCCGCACATGCCATTGGCACATGCCGCACGCGCCCCTCGCAGCGGCACTTGCACTCAAGGTGCAACCAACACTCGGGACATCAACACAAACTGGGGATGCTTTCCGTCTTGGTTTGGTGGTCACGGCTTGCAGCGTACACTACGCTCACATTAATAAAGCGTGAATAAGAATAAAGCAATCAAATAAATGAGGAAATAATGGTGAAAACGTTTTCACCCATAAACACCTTGCGGTTACCACCTCTTCCCATTATTTGACCCTTTACTCTCTTCCTTCATGAGGCCAGGGTACGTTTCAATCTCGACTTGTATAAATAGGTCTTACCTATTTCCACCGGACAAGAAGTCGGTCAGGAGAAAAATACAACACTCTCAGAAAAGGCAACTTTTCTTTATGATACAAGTCGAGACACTACTCTTCCTGAATTATTCTGGTCTCAACACCTTTCTTTGCTTCCCTCCCAAATCAACCCTTCTCCTCCATTTTGTGACCGAAGCAAGTCCGGAACGGCCATTTCTTGGTTTAGGCCGGACTTGTGCATTGATCTCTCGAATCTATAAAGTGCTCACGTGCGGAACATTTGTTTAGGGTTTAAACCGGTTCTCACTCACCTACCGAATTTACCGAAATCGGCGAAACGATTTTCACCTCTAAACAATTGGCGACCACAAATGCGGGAGGTTCGATCTTTCGGTTACAATGTAAATTTTCAACCAGTGATCTCATTCTTCGACCCAGATGTAAAGATGGTAGAGGAAGCGATCCACTCCGACTCCGGCTACCCGACGACTCGATTATCGGTCATGACGCCACAAGGGATGACCGGGGACTTTCCACGACGGTGTTCCCGGAGGACGTAAGTAGACGATCCGCCCAAGGATCAATGGCTCGGTTATCGACAGCTCGAAGAACGATCGGGGACTTTCCACGACAGTGTTCCCAGAGGATACAAGTAGACGATCCGCCCAAGGATCAATGGATCAGTTATCAGACAGCTCAGTAACGACTGGGGACTTTCCACGACAGTGTTCCCACAGGATAGAAGTAGACGATCCTCCCAAGGATCAATGGCTCGGTTATCAGACATCTCAGTAACGACTGGGGACTTTCCACGACGGTGTTCCCAGAGGATAGAAATAGACGATCCGCCCAAGGATCAATGGATTGGTTATCAGACAGCTCAGTAACGACTGTGGACTTTCCACGACGGTGTTTCCCATAAAACTCGGTTGTGCACCCGGAAGGTTTTCTTTTCATCAAGAGACCTAAAAAACCAAGTAAGTCTTACCTAGACAAGATACATGTTTCGCTCTTTCAAGTTTCACGGGAATGATAAAACCAATAGCCATGTTATGTTTCACCCCATGTCATCTACCAAACACACGGTTCCATGGTTTTCCTAGGATGCTTGCAATACTTTCAATCATAACCAAGACAACATCATTTCCAAATACAATTCATTCCAAGAGAATAATCCAAAACCATCAAAGTAACATTTATCTGTCAACCCCAAATATCCAGAAAATCAAAACCATAAACCAGGCGTTTCCATTTGCCTTTCAAAAAAAAAAAAAACCTAAAAATAAGAAGTTCAAAATACAGAAATGCATTCAAGGAAAGTTTTCCAACAATGCGGCTTGCTCCTCTTAGCAAAGGCCTCCCTCGTGCTCGAGAGCCGCCCTTTTCAACTTCAATTTGCTGCACAATTTTTTTGAATTCCGCTTCTTACTTCTTCACCATGTCTGCGGAAGGACCTTCGAATGTTTCAACCGGAAACTTCTCAACCTCAAAGAAACCTTCAACGAACCAAAGAACGTTGAATTCAAAGTTTACACACATGTCACGATAGAACCTCCAGCTCGAGATTACATCCATTAAACGGTATGACAAGTCACGTTGCACATGTCAATTGAAGACAAAGCTTCCTCCACCCGCTTACCAGACGCGCTTGCCGGACGCGCTTATCAGACGTGCATGCCATACGCGCATACCGGGACGACAAGATGCCGACGTGCATGCCAGCACACATGCCACACACGCATTTCATCCACAATACCACACCCTGCGCTAACGGCTTGCATCCTTCCAGCGCTAACATCTTGCGCCCTTCCAGCACCATCTCCTCCGCTCCACAACCAGCCAAGGTAGCGCACCCTTCGAAACAGTGCCATGGCTCCAGCACTCCGTGATCAAAATTGTGCCATCTTTGCGCGATACACTTACAATCACCAGAACCAGAGACGCTTCCGCCACCCAACGTTTCTTCAAGCATGATAGCTCCAACCGTCACCAGAGACGCTACTCCACCATCGGGGCAAGGTACTGGAAGAGCCAAGAAGCCTACCTTCTTTTACCACTTTGTTGATTTGATGAAAATAAAAAGGCACTTTAGCAGGGACGTGCGTTTATAGATAAAGAGGCTCGCGTTGCTCTTGAATGCCCAATAGAAGGGAATCATCAATCCAATTTCATCACACGTAAAGATCGGGAACGACTTCTCCAAAATCGAGGCAAAGTTATGCGAGATTCTATATTTCTCCAAGGGGTAGCGTCAAGGCATATTTGCATCCCTCAACCGCACTGCATCAGGAAAGCAGCTTTTTCCAGCCAGGGAAGCCGTTCCCAAACCCCAACCTCTCATGGAAAGCGGATCGATAGATGGAACCCAGGGACTCCTAACCAATGTATTGTAACCGTCAAGGCTCGAGAGTTTCAAGGCGCCGTTTTGACGTTCTCTCCGGAAGTGGCTCCACTTCAACGTTCTCCGCCAGAATGCTCCGCTTCAACGTTCGCTTCAAGAACCGCTTCAACTTCAACGTTAAACTCGGAGCCGCTCCGCTTTGGCGTTATTTCCATAAGATGCAGCATTTGGCTCCTTAAGTTTCAACGTCCTCGCCAAGAGCCGAAGCCGCTTCAACACCACTCCTTCTTGCAAAGGGTCGTGCCACCACGCTCCCCACGTCAAGGATCATGATTGCATCCAGCCAACCTTCGTAGTCGTGGCCACCTTTTGATCCACCCGCCATCCTCAAAACAACATGAATACATAATAACCGCGACCGAGTACTTTACCAAGTGGGTTGAAGTTGTCCCGCTGAAAGGAACCACTGGAGCCACGATCGCGGCGTTCTTCAAGGAACACATCATCTGCCGTTTTGGCGTACCTAAACACGTCATCACCGACAACGGCACGCCTTTTGCTAACAAGCAAGTACAGGAACTACTTGAGAGGTACGACATTAAACAAGTCTTCTATACCATCTACTATCCTAGGGAAATGGGCAAGCCGAAAGTACCAACAAGACTCTGATCCGAATCCTCAGCCGAAAAGTACACGACAATCCCAGGACCTGGCACGAGCAATTACCAATGGCTCTCTGGGCGTACAAAGCATCTCCTAGAAGCTCCACCGGCATGTCTCCCTACTCCCTCGTCTACGTTACAGACGCGATCCTCCCAGCGGAAATCAAGATCCCGTCTGCCATAATCGCCGCAGCAAGTGGACCTCAGTGGAATGAAGCCGAAACACTCAATGCCAGAATCACAAAACTAGATATTATAGACTCTAGAAGATCTCGGTCATAGGAACATGCACAAACATACAGAAATAGGATTTCCAGGGCGTACAACAGACCATGTAAAATCCAGGGTTTTTAAGGAAGGAGATTCTGGTGCTAAAAACCGCCAAACACATCCAAAAAGATGCATCGGCACCAAGTTTTCTCCCAAATGGGAAGGGCCGTACATGATCACTAAAGCGTATGACATGTGGTTACTACAAGATTATCAAAGAAGATGGGGGAAATCTAGAGGCGAGTCATAAACGGAAAGTGGCTTAAGGCATACTACGCCTAATCACTTCCCCGCAACATGCTACATCAAAAATAGAGGAGCCTTCAAACTTCGTGATACAAGTCGAAAAAGCCCACCTAATAAATTATAATCCCTACAAAATATCATTTTCAATCGACCATGATATCTTTCGGTCATACTCTTCAAGTCTCGAGTTAACTCTTCAATCCTCGAAGACTCCAAGGACAAAGCTTTCTCCTCTTCCATCATGGCTTTTGTGGCAGGAATCACACCAGAAATAATACCAGCTCTGTCGACCTTCACAATATTGAGACGATGCCACAACCAGCTAATATTAAACTCCAAGGATTCACAGGTGGACACCATGTTCTCCCATCTTTGAATGGCTGACTCTGCAGCAGCACGGATGGACATATTCTCCATCTCAGCAATATATCATTGGCAAAAGACCGTTCACTACGGAAACCAAGGTGGACGAACATTACTTCACTACGCTTCTGGTAGCGATATGACCGTATGTCTTCCATATCCTCGTATAAAGGATCACGAATTCTTTCCGCACCAGGAAACCGCCAACATTCCGATAATTGGAGGACAGACACCTCATACGAGTCCCAAACGACAAACCTACACAGGGGTATTCATGACAAGAGAGCCCCAAATCAGCGTTCTCCAAGTCTGCAGCAGTCAACAAGGTTGGATTTGAAGGGAGGGGAACGACTGGTCATCCTCGTCGATAACGAAAGAACGCATGCTCCAACGGGATATCTCTCCACAAAAGGGAAATTTTCCATTCATCAAACAAGCGGTAGCGTACATCGGTCCACCAAAGAAGAAGAAAACATACCCTGGTATGATTTTCTTAACCCGAATAACCTTTGTTGGGATGCTCCGCCAGGACTTAGACCTCGCGCCTTCACCTGAGAACTCGGGCTGGTTTGATGATGGTTCGTCTCTGTGCGACATGACAAAGAGAGAAACTCAACAAGAAGAACCCTTTCTAAAACGAGGAGATGATGCAATTACGTTGGGTATGAATACGGAACCTTAAAAAGGAAAGGAAGCAAATGAGGACATAACGCTTCAGATTTTAGCATGGATAATGCCCTAATTGAGGCGCGCGTGAAGGAAGGCAAAACAAAGAAACTTTGCTATCCGTAGAAACACCTACTTCCTCCTTGTTTACACCACCCCGCCCACCTAGCAGCACAATCGACTTCCCCACCTTGCGCCGGTCCCACCACCTAGCACGCCGGTTTCCCAACTCATGCCCAACTTCCCAACATCGCCCAAGTTGCACCGGTCCCACCAATTGCGCCAACTTCCCGATGACCTCCCAAGTCGCGCCGCCAGCACACTCGGCTTCCCCACCTTGCGCCGATCACGCCAGCTAGCACGCTCAGTTTCCCAACTCGCGCCCAAGTTGTACCGGTCCCACCAATTGCGCCAACTTCCCAATGACCGCCCAAGTCGCGCCAGCTAGCACACTCAGCTTCCCCACCTTGCGCCGGGTCCCGCCAGACTAGCATGCTTCGGTTCCCAACTCGCGCCAACTTCTCAATGCCGCCCCGACTTCCCGTGTCTCAATGATGTTGACTCCCCAATCGCGCCTGACCTCCCGATTTGTGCAAAATCGCCAGAGGCAAGGATTCCAAATCCTATTTATAAATAGGTCGGACAAGCCTCCTCAATTCTCTTTATGATTTGTCACCGATAGTTTGTCACCATCTTATTCTTACCTCGCAACAAAGATCCCATTAGAATCGATGTTGATAGTGGTTTTTAAACAAAGGGTAAAATCGTAAAACTCCAAATAACCTAATATCACCGGTGACATATTTATTAGAACATTTAATGCATGTAGTCAGTAATTAATAGGGGGTATTTTTTTCAAATTAGGGTTACAAAGAACAAACCCTAATTCCCCTCCGTGCCAATGGCAAATCATGCCAGCCACACCTAGCCCAAACTAGTCGCACCTCTGTGCCAATGGCAAATCATGCCAGCCACACCAAACGCGCCAAAGCATGCCAACCATGCTAGCCGCACCTCTGTGCCAATGGAAAATCATGTCAGCCACACCAAACGTGCCAAATCTTGCCAACCATGCTAGCCGCACCTCCGTGCCAATGGCAAATCATGCCAGCCACACCTAGCCCAAGCTAGCCGCACCTTTGTGCCAATGAAAAATCATGCCAGCCACATCAAACGCGCCAAGGCATGCCAACCATGCTAGCCGCGCCTCTGTGCCAATGGCAAATCATGCCAGCCACACCAAACGCGCCAAAGCATGCCAACCATGCTAGACGCACCTCCGTGCCAATGGCAAATCATGCCGGCCACACCTAGCCCAAGCTAGCCGCGCCATGCCAAACGCACTCTACCTTGGCCCTAGCTATGCTAGTCACACCAAACGCCAAAGCATGCCAACCATGCTAGCCGCACCTCCGTGCCAATGGCAAATCATGCCAGCCACACCTAGCCTAAGCTAGCCGCGCCATGCCAAACACACTCTGCCTTGGCCCTAGTTACACTGATCATGCCACGCCAAGCCAAACACCCTTACCTTGGCCCTAGCCGCGCCATGCCAAAACGCTCGCTGGTATCTTTTCTCACCCAGGGCGTGGCCCTAATGGCCGAGCATGCCATTGGCACATGCCAACACGCTCGCTGGTAGCTTTTCTCACCAGGGCGTGGCCCTAATGGTCGAGCATGCCATTGGCACATGCCAACACGCTCGCTGGTAGCTTTTCTCACCAAGTCGTGGCCCTAATGGCCGAGCATGCCATTGGCACATGTCAATACGCTCGTGGTAGCTTTTCTCACCAGGGTTTGGCCCTAATGGCCGAGCATGCCATTGGCACATGCCAACACGCTCACTGGTAGCTTTTCTCACTGTGGGCGTGGCCCTAATGGCCGAGCACGCCATTGGCACATGCCAACACGCCGCCGGTAGCTTTTCTCACCGGGCGTGGCCCTAATGGTGAGCATACCATTGGCACATGCCAATACGCTCGCTAGTAGCTTTTCCTACCAGGTCACTGTGAGTGGCCCTAATGGCCGAAAGCACGCCATTGGCACATGCCAACACGCCGGCCGGTAGCTTTTCTCACTAGGGCGTGGCCCCATGGCCGAGCATGCCATTGGCACATGCCAACACGCTGGCCGCAACCTTTCTCACCGGGCGTGGCCCTAATGGCCGAAAGCATGCCATTGGCACATGTCAACACGCTCGTTGGTAACTTTTCTCACCAGGGTGTGGCCCTAATGGCCGAGCATGCCATTGGCACATTCCAACACGCTTCTTTGGTAGCTTTTCTCACGGGGCGTGGCCCTAATGGCCGAGCACGCCATTGGCACATGCCAACACGCTAGCCGGTAGCTTTTCTCACCGGGCGTGGCCCTAATGGCCGAGCATACCATTGGCACATGCCAATACGCCGCTGGTAGCTTTTTCCTACCAGGTCACCGGGCGTGGCCCTAATGGCGATCACGCCATTGGCACATGCCAACACGCTCGGTAGATTTTCTCACTAGGCGTGGCCCTAATGGCCGACCATGCCATTGGCACATGCCAACACGCTCGCTGGTAGCTTTTCTCACCAGGGCGTGGCCCTAATGGCCGAGCACGCCATTAGCACATGCCAACACGCTCGCTGGTAGCTTTTCTCACCAGGGCGTGGCCCTAATGGCCGAGAATGCCATTGGCACAGGCCAATACGCTCGGTGGTAGCTTTTCCTACCAGGTCGTGACCCAAATTGGCCACGCATGCCATTGGCACATGCCAACACGCTCGCTGGTTGCTTTTCTCACCAGGGCATGGACCTAATGGCCGAGCACTCCATTGGCACATGCCGACACGCTCGCTGGTAGCTTTTCTCACCAGGGCATGGACCTAATGGCCGAGCATGCCAGTGGCACATGCCAACACGCTCGCTGGTAGCTTTTCCTACCAGGTCGTGACCCAAATTGGCCGCGCATGCCATTGGCACATGCCAACACGCATCGCCGTAGCTTTCCCTATCGGGACGTGACCAAATTGGCCACGCATGCCATTGGCACATGCCAACACGCCGCCGGTAGGTTTTCCTACCCGTGCCGTGACCCAAATTGGCCACACATGCCATTGACACATGCCAACACGCTCGCCGGTAGCTTTTCCTACCGGGCGTGGCTAAATTGGCCACACATGCCAACATGCTCGCTGGTAGTTTTTCCTACCAGGTCGTGACCCAAATTGGCCACGCATGCCATTGGCACATGCCAACACGCATCGCTGGTAGCTTTTCCTATCAGGCCGTGACCAAATTGGCCACGCATGCCATTGGCACATGCCAACACGCTGTTGGTAGCTTTTCCTACCAGGTCGTGACCCAAATTGGCCACACATGCCATTGGCACATGCCAACACGCTCGCTGGTAGCTTTCCTATCAGGGTGTGGCCCAAATTGGCCACACATGCCATTGGCACATGCCAACACGCTCGTTGGTAGTTTTTCCTACCCAGTCGTGACCCAAATTGGCCACGCATGCCATTGGCACATGCCAACATGCATCGCTGGTAGCTTTTCTTACCAGGACGTAGCCCTAATGGCCACGCGTTCCATTGACACATGCCAAAACCCACGCTGGTATCCTAAATTGCAAACCGTGCAACCTACCACAAAGGCATTCCGCACACGCCATTGGCACATGCCAAACGCGCCACTAGCAGCTCTGGCATTGCCACTAACACTCAACGTGCAACCTACCACCAAGGCATTCCGCACATGCCATTGGCACATGCCACACACGCCACTAGCAGCTCTGGTATTGCCACTTGCACTCAAGGTGCAACCCGCAACAAAGGCATTCCGCACATGCCACACGTGCCCCTAGCAGCGCCACTTGCACTCAAGGTGCAACCAACACTCGAGACATCAACACAACCGGGGGATGCTTTCCAGGGTCTTGGTTTGGCGGTCACAGCTTGCAGCGTACACTACGCTCACATTAAGAAAGCGTGAATAGGAATAAAAGCGGTCAAATAAATGAGGAAATAATGGTGAAAACGTTTTCACCCATAAACACCTTTGGCGGTTACCACCTCCTCCCATTATTTCACCCTTTACTCTCTTCCTTCATGAGGCCAGGGTACGTTTCAATCTCGACTTGTATAAATAGGTCTTACCTATTTCCACCAGACAAGAAGTCGGTCAAGAGAAAAATACAACACTCTCAGAAAAGGCAACTTTGCAAGCTCTCCAAAAAGCTTTCATCTCTTGCAAGATCCCTAAGCTTTCACTTTATGATACAAGTCGAGACACTACTCTCCACTGAATTATTCAGGTCTCAACACCTTTCTTTGCTTCCCTCCCCAAATCAACCCTTCTCCTCCACTTTGTGGCCGAAACAAGTCTGGGAACGACCATTTCTTGATTTAGGCCGGACTTGCACATTGATCTCTAGAATCTATAAAGTGCTCACGTGCAAAGCACATTTGTTTAGGGTTTAAACCAAGTTTCTCACTCACCTACCGACTTACCAAATCAGTGAAACGATTTTCACCTATAAACAACTGGTTTTGTTTATGGCATGAGAAATGCATTCTAAAATGTAATGTTATATATATGAAATGCTTTTCGTATGGTTTTAGAAAATCTATTTATTATAATGACATTATGTATCTTTTTTATAAGACTGCAGTCATGAAAAATTGGTATAGGCCGATGCGACTAGTAAGTTTTCAAGTAGGAAGTGTGCTTTCCACTCCAATGTCCATCTTTGGTTACCTTAAATAATCTATTTTGGTATATGAAGTGGTTTTTTATCCCCATTATTATTCCTCCATATTTTGTTCTACTGTTTCTTGGTCATGGTTGCAAACTTGTAAAAGACGTCTAATTTTGTCTGTAATTATGTGGATCTATCGGCAGTACCATGTAACTTGCCTGCCTATCTCTTGGAGAGCTAATGCGGGTCAGATTCGTTTATTTTACACCATAAAAGATCAGACGAGCAAGTAAAAGAAACTGAAAAACTAGACATATAACAAGTTTGCAAATTTTTGAGTACCGAGAGGACATTCATTATACTAGACATAATTCGCATACATGAAACTAAATATAAGAGACTTAATACAGAAGGAACAAATTTTTTGTTTACTGAAACTTAATACAGAAAGATAAGCATGTCACTAAATAACCTTTACCTTTCATTCCCATAAAAGTTGAACCAATTCAAGAACTCACTGACGCTCGACACTATTTTGTGGAAAATTATTTCTAACCCATTAAAGCTGGCCACAATTCGAGCACTTCTTCTATTCGGTGTTGTTTGATACCAAACCATTTCTTGGGCCTCTGGATCTCACTATCATGATCATATACCTTCTTCCCCGTGTTTACTCTTTGGCGCCAGTAACCCTTGGTGGATTGACTTTGCATCTCGACTTGCTTTGCCATTCTGTGATGCTAGGCATTTCATTTATACGACCAGCATAGCAAGCATGATAGTTCCTCACGCTGTAGCGCTTGTCAGCATACCTAAAAATAATAAAGCAGCGGTGGTGGTTAGGATGTAAATAAATACAAAATAAACATGAAATATATAGGATATCTTACTTCTCTTCCTCGGCTTGTGCTTCCATAATCACGGCATATCCATGTTGGCAGGGCACACCTGTAATTTGCCATGATCCACAATAACACTGTCTCTTTGACAAATCAACTTTCCAAATGTAAAAATCCTTGTTAGCATCCAATGCCCACCATATATTCACGCCAGTCCGAATAAGAAAATAATCTTCTTTTCGATATTTCTTTCTCAGAGCCTTTAGCTTTCCTGCAGCTCTAGGAAATAAAAAATCAACATCCCATTGTTTTACAAAAAATTGCCTACGCCAAACTAAATTTCTAAGTTTTTTTTCAAACTCTATGACCCAGAGGCGCACAGGTAAATATTTTTGGTCATCAATCCACTGTTTAAAGAACTAGCTGAAAATGTTTGTAATCTGTTAACAACAAGAACTGTTGTTAAACTTGTGTCTAGCCCATGTGTACCGGTCAATTGTGTCCAACCATGTCTTTATCTTCCTACTGAGGGCTGCCAACTCTGCCATCGCTTCTTCAAAGTCCTTTTCACAATAAGCTTTTGGAGCTTTATATTCTGCATTGTATTCTTGAATTTGAAAAGTTTCTAGACATATATCTTGCATTTCCTGGTACAAGTGTCTGAAGCAAACTCTCTGAGAAACATCCTTAAAGTGCAACCCAACAAAGAGATATCGACGCGCGTGTAAAGAAAGCATCCGATGTCGCATTACAGTTATACAAAATACATGAATTTACTTAATTGAATATGCAAAGTAAAGAATGTCTTACCTTTTTGAAAATCCGAAAAAAATG
This sequence comes from Papaver armeniacum, assembly GCA_023531295.1. Classification (NCBI taxonomy): domain Eukaryota; kingdom Viridiplantae; phylum Streptophyta; class Magnoliopsida; order Ranunculales; family Papaveraceae; genus Papaver; species Papaver armeniacum. Next base: position 257,522 of record JAJJWW010013329.1, on the reverse strand, counting down.
TCAATGGCTTCTTCTTAGTGATCTTTTTCAGAGTTGGGGCAATGATTCTTAGAAACTCGTTCCATGTTTCAAACCATTCCTTCTGGCAGATGTAGATGGCAATAGTATACATTCCATTGTTACCATCCACAGACGTAGCAGCCAAAACTGCACCACCATACTTTCCCTTCAAAGGCGAGCCATCTAGGGCAATAACGCCACAACAACTAGCCTCGAAACCATCGAGACAAGCCTTATATATAAAAAGGCCTTCAAACTCGTGAGTTCTTTTATTTTTCTTGTAAGTAACAATGTTGTCAGGATTTGCATGTTTGATTTGGCGGCATAGCTCCGGTACTGACCTGAGATCAAACAATTTCAAAAAAAATAAGTTCTACATTAGCAACATGCATATCAATCACCGGAAAAAAAAAAAAATATACCTGAAGCTATCTTCGTACGATCCATGCATTTTCTCAAGACATACGTGTCTTGCACGGCGTGCATTTTTGTAAGAGATTTTCACCTCCTCCTCCCCGAAGATTTTTTTCTTGATTGTTGATTCCTTTACATTCATGTTATGAGATTTCATATAAGGAATGATTCTCCCCGACACCCATTCTACAAGAAATCTCACAACATGAATGGGTGTCGGGGAAATCTCACCCGTGTCGGGGAAATCTCACCCATTCTCACAACATGAAATCTCACAACATGAATGTAAAGGCATCAACAGTCAAGAAAAAAATCTTCGGGGAGGAGGAGGTTAAAAATCTCTTACAAAAATGCACGTCGTGCAAGACACGTATGCCTTGAGAAAAAATGCATGGATCGTATGAAGATAGCTTCAGGTATCTTTTTTTCTTTCGGTGATTGATATGCATGTTTGTTGCTAATGTAGTACTCATTTTTTTGAAATTGTTTGATCTCAGGTCAAGATTTCGGAGCTATGCCGCCAAATCAAACATGCAAATCCGGGCAGCATTGTTACTAACAAGAAAAATAAAAGAACTCACGAGTTTGAAGGCCTTTTTATTGCATATAAGGCATGTCTCGATGGTTTCGAGGCTAGTTGATGTGGACAATCCCACTCTTGGATAACAAAAACAATAACCTATACATGTCATATAACTAAGAAAATCACGAAATGGTCAAACTCTCAGTAATATTGACACTTCCGCTCAAAAAACATCTAAAGAAAAATATTCTCATACCTGTAGAAGCTGAAAGTGTGCTGCTGTTATGAAAGTCACGACAGCATCACCAACATAATAAAACCATGCTAAAGGTCCATATCACATGCATCTCCCAATCAAGTTAATGTCTAAACATACTTTTGACAAGGATCATTTAATCCTCACAAGAATCCCAATAACTAAAAAAAAAAAAAACGTTCTAATGTCTTACACAAGCAGATTATAAAATTTTGAGCTAAGCCAAAAAAAAACATATTATTTTTTACCAACGTGAACCCTATAAAAAGAGATACAGCGGAGTAGACCAAACTGTTATGCAAAACATTCATGTGTTTTATTTAGAAAAAAACATACCTCAAATTCAAATTCCAAGCCCTCGGTTAACTACGAAGTAAGATGAGCTAAGGTGAATCAATCAATGGCGGCATAAGGTGAACCCTATAAAAAGTTTCATGTGAAGAAAACAACATGAACCCTGGAAAAAGAATGGTTGTGGTAATAGATGCCGTGTTTTAGTAGAGATCGCTATATCTAAAATTCTTTGCCTTTTGATAATGTATTCTTTGCCTTTTGATAATCTTTATATAGGAGTAATTCTTTGCCTTTTGATAATCTTTATATAGGAGTAATTCTTTGCCTTTTGATAATCTATTCTTTTCCTTTTGATAATCATTATATAGGAGTAATTCTTTGCCTTTTGATAATCTTTAAATAGGTTTAGTATATTATATTTTCCAAATTTCCAAGATATACTTTCTTTATTTCTCGCTGGAAGATAACCTTAAATTAAAATACCTAAACAAGAATATGGAGAATTTTATTAAAACAATAAAATCACGTTTCATAATTCCCAAAATATTTGTGCGATACCATACGTATGTAGGAATTTTCGTTTCACGGATTTCCGAAAATGTTAGGTGAACAGCGGGATGTAAAACTAAAAAGGAAATTGCTTATGCAAATTATGCGATGCACGTATGGTTCGACAGTGGTGAATCCACGGTGGGCCCATTGGGCCACTGGTCCGGTATTGGGAGAAGAAAATACGTACTCCCTCAATTTCTGGAATTTTGCTTATTTTTAAGCTAAAATGAAAAAACTGAAAGTAACACTTTTCTGAAATAAAAGTAGTATTATTTGATCAGATGTAACCTTATGCACCACATTATTTACAACAGATACCTGTATAAGATATTGTTGTGAAACAAGTTCTAGCCTTATTCGTGATTCTTGCTCCACTAAGCAGAAACTGTCTAGAAATAGATTGGATTTGTGATTTTAGGTTGTGTTGTTCCAATATTGGTTTTGTGATTCTGGATTGTGTCATGCTTAGGGCTGTCAATGGCTATCCCTTACCCGGAATCGGAACTGAACCCTCTAGATTGGGGTCCGATTCTGGGTCCTAAATTTGGACCCTTTAACAACTTAGGACCCGCGAAAGAACTTTCTTAGGATCAGTTTATCGATCGATCCCAATCTTCAATACAAATCCGTCGATTTCCATAAACTCTAACAATATCAGTCAAAACCATGTATGAGCTCTTCATAGTAGTTGGAAAATCTAGAGGTATACAGACTTAAACAAAAAGCTGATCAAATTATTCGAAACCCAAGTTTCAGAAAAAATTAAAGCGTGTAAATATGATAAACACACAAAAAAAACATAAAAAAAAAAAAGCGATTATGAGTTATAACCCCAAAGGTGTCACTATCCATATACAAAAACTCCAACAAAACAAATTGTTCACAAAAAACCCATTTAACATAAACTGTCTATATTAGCCTTCTAGTTTAAATCACCCAACAAAAATAAAAACAACCCCACCTTTAATTTTAAATCACCCAACAAAAATAAAAATCAACCACCACAAAATAACACCACTAGCAGAACCACCACTGTGCCGCCGCCGCAGCGCCACCACCGCTGCCAACCAACTACCACCGCCCGACCGCCACCACCACCGCCGACCACCGCTGCCGTCGCCAACCACCACTGCCAACTGCCGCCGTCACCAACATCCACCACCACCGTCACCGCCGCGGGTCACCGCAGCCACCGACCACAACCACAGACCACCGTTGATGACAACCACCACCGTCACCGAGCAACACCATCATTATCACCGACCACCACCCCCAACCAGCCGTCACCACCACAAACAATCAATTTGATTGATCAATGTTCAACAAATGAGAAAAAATGATGCAACCAAACTGAAATAAGAAAAAATGATGAAACCAAACTGAAAAAATGATGGAAACAAACCCTTATAATATAGATATGTCACAATGAAACCGAAATTTCATGGTATCTATTCATGAAGTCTGACTTCATTAGAGTTGTTTGGACATTTTTCAACCTCAATCTTGCCGGAGCTTCTGGATCTCTACAAAATTAAGGAATGATGCAACTCTTAGTTATAAATAACATTTGGTTACCTAATATGAGAAATGTAATGATACTCCCTCCGTCCCTAATTAGATGAGCTATTTGGTTTTAGTTTTCTCCACAAATAGATTAGCTATTTCAGTAACCAAGGGGATATTTCTAAAACTATCCTTTTAATTGATTATTTTTTCTATAAGAAATATGTATAATTTGATAGTCATGTTTATATTCGTTGCGTAGGTGTTTTAAAATGCTTTTCAACGATTTAAAGTTTACAAAAAACCGTGGTATGGTTTAAGAGATAAATCGTTTCTAAATTTTACTAATTATTGCCCATAAGGGTATAATTGTAAAAAATACTTAAATATCTTTCAGGTTTATCCTTGCCTTAAAATTTGTGCAAACTACAACTATCTCATCTAATTAGGGACGGAGGGAGTATATTTTTGCAACCATTTGCTGGTATGTGTGGAAAGTAAGATGTGAGAAGGTATTCCTAATAAATGAACCTAATCACAGGCTCACTAGCGACAAACCAAATAAAAAATATTTACAGTTCCACAATAAACCCATCACAATTAGAATGCATCAGTAGCTAGAATCATCCTCCAGAACCCCCATCCCCTCAAAACAACGAGCTTACTATGGCTAGTGCACTTTTTTACCATGTTCTGTGTTCTTTTTTCTTCACCTCATAAAACAAAATAATAAAAAAAAAAACTTTGAATTGCTCGGAGATAGTCTCTAAATTAGTCTATTTTTCTAATAAACAATAATTGTGACCTGTTTGTCTGGTTTTTCTCTAGAAATTAGGATGGATTATTGAATTTCGAAACATTCAAAACCTACAAAATTTGATAGTCGATAAATAAAATTGATCTCCTGTCTTTATGGAGAAAATAGTTACTAGAAAGAGTTTCAACAACTTCTTAAAAATGAATTATTGAGAATTCTCCCTAAGCATAAATGATAATCGCAATCAACTCAAATGAAGTCTGCAAGGATGCTAATAGGGTTCCAATTTACTGGGGAGGGTGTTGATTCTCGTACAAGACAAAACACTTTTTTTTTTTTTTTTTTCAGTTTTTTCACTTTTTTTGAATTCCTAGATCTAAAAGACAAGTAAAATAACCTTTTTAATATCCTAATATATAAAATATACTGTTCAAATATCCTCAACGGGGTATTTAACCCAAACTTACGTCTTATAATAACTACAGCTGACTAAAGTACCCCCAACATCTCCTGCGACTCTGCGAGATTGGTAAATCAACCGAAATCTCTCAAGTTCTCTTCCTTCTGTGCTTTACTGATTCACAACTTTGCTCGGAAAAACACAAATTTATTTATGATTAGGGAAATAAAATCAAGTGGAACTGCATCACTTTTACTTCAGATTTTTATTTTCAAATTAAGTGTATGATCTATTGATTTGAATCGATTGACTGAAAGTAATAAAGAGAATTGGGAGTGGTGGAAGAGGAGAAGAGAAAGGAAATAGTAAACTGAAACATTAACATCTTTTGGCTAATGGAAGTAACAAAAGACGATCTTTTTGTTGTTTATGTAATGGGATTCAGTTTGTTGAAGATTTCATGGGAAGAGTTAAATTAATACAGAATATGGAACCTATTAGTTAAATGTGGGTATCAAATTAACGGCAATAATTCACAATGGCATAACTTAAATGCTTGTTCTTTTAATCAATACAAAGTTCTAGAGATGAAGTGGATGAAGTATTTAGGGCTTATGAATGATTAAAAATGTTTTGGTTTGTTATCTGATTTAACGTAGTGAAGGAGATACAATTAGGGAATCAACGACAAGCTGATATCTGGATCTTCAATTCTCGCACACAAGACGCTTGTGTAAATGCCTGAATGTGTAAGTGCGAAAAGGCGGTGCAAATTGCGAGTTGGTCTTACTAATTCCGGACGACGGAAACCGGAAAATGGAGTGGAACAATAAAATTTCATTGAATCACGAAGAGGTACTTGTTGGATGTGAATTTTGACAGCGAAATGTGTGTAATTTTGAGCTACGAAATGGATGGAATTTTGGACGGAGTTTGGATATACAAGATGCCCATGAGTGCATAATTCATTCACCTTTTTCTCATCACATGCGTGTCAAGAAGAATTAAATGATGCCACAAGAAAGAACGAGGAGATTTCATATGCTTACGTTCATATCCCCCAATGTGCGAATCTATTGAGAGGCTCGTGCGCTTCCTGGAGGCTACATGCTTATTTAGAACTGATGATGACATCAAGGTAAATACTCTTCTCAGTTTTGTAATATATGAACTTGAAACGGGAGGTTATTGGCTGAATTTATGTTCATGCCATTGTCCATTATAGGTAGATGAGGAAAGCCATGTCACAGCTCAATGCAGCCGGATGATGGTGCCAAGGTTAGTAGTACTACTCTCACTGTTCTCGGCATGTTTGTAACATATATCAGCTTGACATGGGAGCTTATTGACTGATCTATGTATAATCATTTCTGATGGTGAATGCGGTGGACTTTATTCTTGAAATCATGGATTAGTAATTTTTGTTGTGTATAATAAACTCCAGGTGTTTACTAAGCGGCAATGCTATTCGGATGGCTGTTTTCCTTCCCACTCTCCTCCCTGTTTGACGTGGCGGGATGATGTGTACAAAAAATTAAACCACGTGGGCTGTATTTTTTCTTTCTTCAGTTTCCTCTTTCCCCTGCATCTGTTCTTCCCAAATCTCCCAATCTGATTTTAGTCTCTATCTCATCTTCTCAAAAACAAAAGAAAGTAAAGTAAAATTAGTAACTGCATTATCGAAAGGAAGTAACCCATTAATGAAATCTGAATGAATATTATCGGTTAATCGACTAATTTTGTTTTGAGGCATTTATATATGGATACAGTGAAATCCGTTAATCTCACGGTTCGATTGCAACAATTTGTTCCTTTTGTTTGTTTGAATTTGATTATCGCAGAGAAAGGTAACTGCTACGAAGCGAATAAATGATTTTTTTTTTTCTTGAATTTTCCATTCCGTCCATTTAATCTCGTATCAACTAATTGATTGATGATCCGTGCGTATCACAACTTCTGTCAATCGATCTCTGAGTGTATGTATCAGCAAGAATACTCTCCTGATTATTTTTCTCTCATTTGTCTATGACCAATATTTAATTAGATCTAAATCATTTACTTCAGACATAAACCATGACAACCTTAATCCAGCAATCGACCATGACAACCTAAATCCAGCGAACTTCATAAGATTTTGGAACAAAATTATTGTAGCTAAAATATTATTATTTGTTCACGAAACTCTTTAAATTTCTAGAGGGAGGCCAAATTTAGTTTCATTATCAGTCCTATGATGATTATTACCACATAAAAAAACAAATGATTATCATACTCAATTGAACAACTTCGAGCAATCGGAATTATTTTTTTGCATGAGGAGAAACAACAATGGTTAAGATGAGACACAGAGGGATTCAGAAATTTGGGGAAGAACAGACAGATGGGAAAGAGAAAAATGAAGGAAGGCTCACGTGGTTTAACTTTTTGGTACACATCCTCCCTCCACGTCAGACAGGGAGGCGAGTGGGGAGGAGAACAGCCATCCGAATAGCATTGCCGTTTACCAAGTTAAACCTAAATTTATACGCAGAATCTGAAAGATGCATCTGTGTGCATAATGTATATTCTGATAGAGAAATTGGTTTTGGACTAGATGCACCCGAATGCATACTGTATATTTGTTTTTGAATTTTTTATTGTTCCTCTCATTTTTCTTCTTTAATACTTATTTTTGGTTGATTTATTAATGGTGATGTAATGGTAATGGTGGTAGGTTTATTGCTCAAGATCATGAATTAGTGATTTTGGTTGTGTATCATATATTATTGGTGATTACCAGGATAAACCTAGATTTATCCACAAAATACACAGGATGCACCTGAGTGCATAATGTATGTTCTTACAGGAAATAGATTTTTACGCTGGTTGCACCCGAGTGCATAATGTATATATATTATTTTTTTTCTTCTTTAATACTTATTTTGGTTAATGTTTTGACGGTGAATGTGATGATAATTATAGTGGACTAATTGCTCGAGATCATGAGCTAATGATTTTGAGGATAATCCTATATTTATCCACGAAATACACAAGATGTACCTGAGTGCATAATGCATATTCATAGAAGAAAATAGGTTTTAGACCAGGTTGCACCTGGTGCATCATGCATATTTTTTTGATTCTTATAGACAAAATGTTTTGTCCAGGTTGCACTTGGGTGCATAATGCATATTCTTATAGAAAATAAATTTTGGCAGGTTGCACACTGGTGCATAATGCATATTTTTGTATGAAATAAATTTTGGCTAAGTTGCACCTAGGTGCATAATGCATATCTTTATAGGAAATAAATTTTGGCCAGTTGCACCTGGGTGCATAATGTATCCTCGACCTAGGCTAAATTTTTTATTTTTTTTTGAATGTTATATCAACCATGGATCTTGTTTTGTAGAGATTTCCGAGCCTTTTCCAAAAATATAAATTTTATTAAAATCGACTTATATTTGGGAAGTTAAAACCTTTCTCGTGATTGATTTTAAATTGGAGTGAGAAATACATATGAGAGAGAAAAGGATATGACAAAGAATAAAGTTTAAATTTAAGGGTATACATGACTAAGTTTTCTTATGTCTTTTTCACCCAGACCTATATTTTACAAGTCCATTGCTCCCACATTTTATGGCCTATGGTCATATACCCATTTTCCGTTTTTTTTTTTTTTGGCTTAGTTAACTGGAACCCCTAGTAGCAATGGTGTGGAAAATATCACAATTGATTCGGCTTAGTTAAAAATTATTCCATCTTCACGCATCATTTGTACAACTGGAAAACCAAGTCTTGCAAAAAGAATGATATCAGAGGGTTCAAGTACTATCCATCAATTTCCACGGTTTCAATTCTGACGGAGAGCCTTTTGCATGTTGGGTAGCACATGAACTCCTTGACATTCTCCCCGGTTCATTAATTATGAGTTTTGCTTAATAAAGTTTGTTTTTCGAATCATTTAATTATTGCCACTTTTCTTGCCTGTTACATTTGAAACTTTTAAGTGAAACAACAATTTTTCTTTAAAAAAGTAGACGAGATTTTAGTTTTCAGTCTTGAAACAAAATGATATTTGCAGTGCATGTTTCATGCAATTGTCAAGGCTGAAGAGACAGAAGAAATTTCAAGAGCAATTCCTTAAGTTAAAGAAAACAAACTTCACAACCCAACTTCAAAACATGAAGATTAAAAAGACGATTGTTGATTGATCGTACATTGCAACGATAATTGCAACAAAGAGCAACACCAGTGATCAGCCATCCCAGCCACATTGTTGTAAAAGCTAGGAGTTAACTCCTAAATGTACTACAACGTTCCTCATACAAGGAATGAAAATCAAAAGGAACAACAAGAAGCACGCGCGACTCAACTAGTAGTAGTGATGCAGGCAAAATGAAAATCAAAACAAAAGCAACTACATGTAGAACGTACGACTAGTAGTAACACTCGTAAAGCTTGATGTCCAACCGGAGACGAAAATAAACAAATCCTATGGCCTCTTCCGTTTTCAACGTTGCTATCCCTCTGGTCATAAAAAAATCACCAGTGCCGCCAACAACAGATACATCTCTTGTCTTTTGATCCATCATATCCGCACCCATGAGGTTCAAAATTCCTTTATAATCAGAAGAATTGAATACTATCGAAAATGCCAACCAAGCATTGTATTTAATCTTCATATCATAGAAATAAAAACCTTGAGCTCTAGCCACCGGACTAGACGATATATGTTGATCCAGGGTTAATGGATCATCAAACACTGCAAGTTCTCCAAAATGAAATTTGCTAATACCCGTAGCATTAGTTACTGCAGATGATGTTGCCTTAGCTGCATTCCTACCGTTAAATAGGGTGTCGTGGAGGTATAGTGTAAAAGTTTTGCATGGTAGTTTCTTTTTTAAGAGTTTGTGATGGTGAGCGAAAGCAGACTGAATGAGAAGAACAAAGAAGATAGTTGTGCATGCTTTATTGATGAGTGACTTAGACATTCTCTCTTTCAATTGGTTACTTAGATATGGAGTAGTGTTTTACAATGACAAAGTCTATAGGTGAAACCTATTTATACTGCACACAGTTGTTAGTCGGATTCAATTACTTAGGTGAGTTTCAATCTGCAAGTGGATGCAAACAGGATTAAACAAATCAAATATCCATTTTTGTAGCAGACAAGAAATGATGATGTCTATTAATTCTTTGAACCAATCATGGTAAATTGTAATGCAGGATACCATTTTTCATTGGCTAACTGTTGGCTTCTGGGAAAAGTCTCAAATGGTTGACATCATTCAACCCATATTTTTGTTGAAAAGGACTCTTTATATATTTTTGCACATACATTAAATTATCAAAAAGATACGTATATGCAACAACCACATGTGGTGGCATGAAATAATCCAGCATATTAACTTTATTTAGCACGCGTTCTATTGCAGAACAGTACGCACGCAAGTATAGATCACCTTACAATTTTATCTCGGCAATGAATAACATACTTGGACAACAAATGACCAGTAAAATTGGGGATAAAGTTCCATCACCCCCAAGACATTGTCAGATATTGATCCAAATTTAAAGCTGCTAACTTATCCGTAAAAAACTTTTCAAAAGTGGGAATTAAGTACAAAGAATTCCTTTCATTAAAGTCTTCAAGATGTTACTGTTAGATGTTACTGTTTCCTGCATGCAATTTTCGGGTCCTTCCATTAAGATCAAAGACACATTCTAATTGTTGGGGGAGACTTGCAAAATCCGAGATGCTACGTGCAATACGAAAACCGCACAAGCAATGAAAACACAATGTGGAAATAATATAATTATGACGATATAAGAAGCAATCACACAACCGGCAATTACGTGGAAAAACCCCTCCAAGGTGAAGGGTAAAAAATCGCGGGCAAATCTTCCACTATAATCAAATAATGGGTTACACACAAATCTCTCAATTTGGGGATAACAACAACTCCAAGGTGCATATAGTACTTGGATAACAATTTGCCTAAATTACACTCACCCCTAAAGATGGATCAACAATTCATTCACCAATAAGATGAGATTCACTATCAATTTGACAATAGCAAGAGTAAGGGATACTTACTATTAGGATTTGAACAAACCCTAGATTTTTTTCCCTTTTGAAGAGATGTTGGCTAAGAACCCTTTCTTCTTCTTCAAAGATTAACTTCAAGATCTCGCAAAAAATCAACTCTAATGGTGGCTTTACCTCTCTTTCTCTCCCTCTCTCTACCTCCTTTCTTTCTCACAACTTGAGAAGATAACACCCATGAGACAAAACATCTCCTGATGTTTCACTTGTTATAACCTAATAAGACAGCCACTTGTTATCTCCCTCCATTGGTTAAGGGCTAACCTTGCTGGACCCATAAGAAGGGATAGGTCCAACAATCTCCCCCTCACGACTTATGGCGAGGTTCCTGTCACCACCAAGCCTGCCCTGCTACAGAAATGCACATGCTTGTACTTTGGTAGCGGCTTTGTCATCATATTAGAACCAATTTTAGTCTTGATTCTATACACCCACTTGTTTTTCAGAATTTTCTGGTTCTTTGGCTTGTCAACCAAATCAAAAGTGTCATTTTCATTCAAATAACCAACCTCTTGTTTCATGGATTTTAACCACTTCTGAATTTCAGGAACACTAAGAGCTTCTTCATAAAAATGTGGTTCACCTGCATCTGTGAGCATCACATACTCATGTGGTGTATACTTCGTTGAAGGTAATATGGTCCTGCTGGATCTTCTCAACTCAGCTTATGGTTGTTGTTGTTGCACCTCTTTCTCAACATCACCCACTGGAACATCTTTATGAGCTTCATCTTCATGATTGTGTTCTTGTTCTTCATTACCATAAACAACAACATCACATTGTTCAAAAGAAGGAACAAATGGATTTGGATCCAAGAACATGTCTTCTTGAAGCATTGGCTTTTCAGTCTTCTCAAAGTCTTTAATAGTTTGGTTTTCAAGGAATACTGCGTCCCTACTTATGATAACCTTCCTGTCAACTTGATCCCAAAATCTATAACCAAACTTCTCTGTTTCATAGCCTAGGAACACACACTACTTTGTTTTGTCATCATTCTTTGACCTCTGATCTTTTGGGATATGAACAAATGCGCTGCAACCAAACACTCTCAAGTGATCATAAGTAGTCTCTTTGTCTCTCCAAACCTTGTCTGCTACTTCTTCATCTAGCGGTCTTGAAGGTGATCGATTGATCAAGTACTGTCCCTCATTGTCAGAACGAAGGCACTTCAAGGTTCTACTTGTTTCTCTTTCCACCATGCTGTGAAACATCTTGAACATGGGAACAATATCATCTTTGGTCTTGATTTCATATGACCAAACCTTCCTTGAAGCATTATCTATGAAACAAATAAAGTAAAAGGCACCACCAAGTGTTTTGACCCTTAAAGGTCGACATACGTTGAATGAACAAGATCAATAATACCAGAATTACGCTTGGGTAAAGCTTTATGAAAAGAAACTCTAGTTTGTTTACCAACTAAACAATGAGTGCACTTACCCAATTGCGTACCTTTCGCCTTTGGCAAGACTTGCCTTTTGGTGAGGATTTGAATTCCCTTATCACTAAGATGATCAAATCTTCTATGTCATAGCTCTGAGGTTGAATCTTTGTCAGAAACATTCAACTCACCTTTCAACACCTTCACTTGTGTCGTATACAATGTGCCACATTTCTTGCCTCTTGCGATAACCATTGAGACCTTGGTTAGCTTCCATTTTCCATCACCTAAGTGATTGTTGTACCCTGCATCATCTAACACTCCCGGTGACATTAGATTCAAACGAAGATCTGGTAGATGTCGCACATTTCTAAGAACCAATGTACAACCAACACTGGTCTCGATCTTCACATCACCCATTCCTACAATCTTCGAAACACCATTTTTTCCCATTCTGAGTGAACCGAAATCACCAGCCTTGTAGGAGATAAACACATCTTCTCGAGGAGTAGCATGATAGGATGCACCTGAATCCACTATCTGAGTGAACCGAAATCACCCAGCCTTATAGGAGATAAACACATCTTCTCGAGGAGTAGCATGATGGATGCACCTGAATCCACTATCCACTCTGAATCGGAAACTGCAAAACTCACACATACATCATTACAATCAGAGAATGAAGTAATATCACTACTTGTTACCACAATTGTAACATCATTGACTTGTATATCATTTACATTATCTTTCCTTGGTTCTTGCTCGCTTCCCGGAATTCACTTGGATAACGATCATTCTTATGACAATCCACGCCTTCTCTGAACTTTGATTGACTTCTTGACTTGTCACGGTCAAAAGCTTTGCCACAACAAATTTCTGATCATATAACTCCTCTAACTTTGTCCACAAAGAATATGCTAGTTTCTTACTAGACACATGTGGAATAATATAATCATCAACCCATTGTAGAATGAAACTAACAACTTTACGATTAGCAACACTCCACACTTTATCTTCTATCTTCTTGGGCCTTACTACATTTCTCTCTATTGGACCATAGAGATCTTCACAATATAACCAATCTTCCATATTCGCCTTCCATATCACATAATTCTCACCGGTCAAAATAACCATTCTATTACTAGTGCTAGATTCCGTCATTGCACAGGATTAGCTCAACCCAAAAGCTCTAATACCACTTGTTGGAGGAGACTTGCAAAATCCGAGACACTATGTGCAATACGAAACCGCACAAGCAATGAAAACACAATGCGAAAATAATACAACTATGGCGATATAGAAGCAATCACATAACACCGGCAATTATGTTGAAAAACCCCTCCAAGGTGAAGGGTAAAAACCACGGGCAAATCTACCACTATAATCAAATAAATGTGGGGATAACAACAACTTCAAGGTACATATAGCACTTGGATAACAATTTTCCTAAATTACACTCACCCCTAAGGATGGATCAACAATTCATTCACCAATAAGATGAGATTCACTATCGATAGGGGCTGAAAGAAGCTTTCCTATGTTCTAATTCTGCAAGTGCACGAGCCAGTGAAGGCAGTGGCAAGCACAGGTCTTTCCACAGGGAACTTGTGTGTGCTAGGCTGTTCTAAGGCTATCTCAACTGTTTTCAGGTGATGTGACAGAGATACAAAGCTTTAGTTTAAAGTCTTACGACTGAGATGAAGGTGTGATAGTGAACTAAGTGTTGAAAAGCAAGGTAAAGTGTAAAATGATGGTTTAGTGGTACTAGGATTATCAAATCCACCCTAATTCATGTTATGAACTTCAACTAACTTGATTGCTATTGTTCCTGTGGCAATTAAGGATAGTGTGTCAACTCTATCTCTTACCTAGGAGGTTTCACCAGGAGATAACTTAATTCACAGCTAATGTGCTAACCTAGAGCACTAGTTGTCTATTCAAGAACAACTAGTCAAGAGAGTTAACCAAATACATGAAAATTGGGCTGCAACACACTCAATGCAATGTGAGCCTAACTACAATGAGTACAAGGCACTCATTGTGAGAGCAGAGCAATGATATGTTAAGAATTAAGCTTATCTTATAAATTAAAACATACAAAAGCAAATCAATTCAAGTTGAAACTCAGAACATTCAATTAGGGTTTCATATCAATCCTAGCTAAGTAAATTTAGCTCATGATGAACATTAAAAACAGAGTTAATTCAAATTGCAAACTAACATGAACCCTAAAATTGAAACTAAAACTGACCCCTTTCTCTTTCATCTCAAACCTCAATTTATACTCTCCACAATAATTCAAATAACAACTACATGATGACCCAAACCTGCTACTCGCTCCTTGACGCGTCCCTGACCTCTGAATCGAACATGCAACGGAGTTGGTGAAAACCCTAACCCTATTTATCTTTAACCTAGCTTCTAGGTTGAAGAGAAGCTAAAAAAAAGATAAATAAGGGAGAGAGTGGTGGCGCGAGATGATGGAGTGGTTGGGTGATGGTATTTGACAGAGATGTGATGATGGAACTCGCATCGGGCGTGGGACGAAGGAGGTGGAGGTGAGGTTTTGCGAGAGAGCTCGTGGGAGAAGAAAGAGAAAGTGAGGAAGAGAATAGGTTTGCCGATTAGGGTATAGGGTGTTGGTGATTTTGTTGTGAAGCGGGTACATCGAGTGGTGATGAGACGGGCCTAGCGAGCGTAGGATGGAGGCGATGGAGATCTGAACGGCCGGGGTGGTAAGCGGTTTTGGCGTGATGTGGTGTTGAGCGGGAGCAGCAAACTTCGATGCGTGTGGAAGCAGCGAGCGTTGGATGCAGCAAGATGGGATCTCGACGGCTTAGAGTGTACGGGCTCGGATCCGGGTCGCGGGTCGGGTCTAGCTCAAACACATGTCTTGTAGATGAGTTGCTACTTGTTGGGTTGCAATCATTGCTTGCGCGCGGGCGTTGGCTATCATGCTCCATAGATGATCGACTCCAATTCTTCGCTCTTTGGGCTCCTCAGTTTCTCCGGGCTTTATTTAGTACCTAAAAACACAAAATTAATTAATACAAATATTTATTCTTGAAAACAAAGAAAACACGGAACTGGGATAATATCGATTTCTAAGCGCAAAAGATGAGTAAAATGCCAATAAAAAGGTGTATAAATATGCACTATTTGGCACTCATCAAATACCCCCAAACCTGAATTTTACTTGTCCTCAAGTGAAACCGAAATGAAGAAATCCTAACTATACCCCTGTCGCAGGTCTCTCGAATGCATTTAGCGTATGCACTAAGCCTTTAAACCCCTAGGTGTCCCTAGTGGATGAGTTGTAGTCTCGTGAGGGTTTACCGAGAGGTGTACCCACAAAACCTTCTCCAACTTCAGAGTGTAAAAAGAGTCTCAAGCATCCAAAAGCTATGAGGACATAGAGTTTCGCATGCTAGTAACAAAAGTTAGAACTATCGAAGAACGCCTTCTCATCCTTAAGTCTTTGAGCGAGAAGTAACCATACCATATGAAAGAATTCGGATTCGATTGTGATAATAAGTCTCAACTTCTGCCTCACCATTAGGGTTTTATGATAATTGCACTCAAAAAGATCGCTTTTTTAGTCTCTCATGTGTGCAGGCGGGAATAAAGAGAGAAATCCTTCACACGTTGTAGGTAAGAAGGATAACCTTCCAAATAAAAATGGAGACTCCACAAAGGTGTGGACAAAAAGAATCTTTTCTGATGATCTCTAAGAAAGGAAATCAACCATTAGCAAGGGGTGGGAGTACTCACTCACTTCTCACCCGATCGTCAATTAATATCACTCTCTCATAAGAACCATAGAAACGTCTTCAATCTTCGGTCTTCGGTCTTCGGTCTTCAATTGTTGATGACGAACTTCTAAACTTCACAATACTTGACAATTTTTTAACTTTTATACTCAATTTCCTTGTTGTTTGGATTTTTCTTCTTGAACTTCTTCATTACCATGGTGGTATAAAAAAAATGAACTACAATATTTTTTTTTTGATTTTTGATTTTTTTTTTTTTTGACTTGATAATTTACTTTACATGAAAAGAAAATAAAAACAATGAAACAACTAACTCCATGGGTGAAGGACTATATCACTCAATTTTTCCACAACTTGTATTGTCTTGATTTTATAAATTTTATTAATTCTCATCCTATTTTTCTTTGTTGTACATAACCTTGGAATATATCAACTTTTCTTCAAATATTCGATGTTGCTCCGCTTTGCCGACGATGATGTGTTTCTATGGATCTGTTGATTGAGAGAGAGAGTGATGCTAACTGCAAATCGATATTTAGAAGGAGTTTTCATCTTTAGACGTCACCCTCATGATTGACGGAATTAGCACTCAAGTGAACAAAAGTAGTCTTTGAAAGTGGTGCGAAGTTGGGTAGCTCACCATTCCTACCGGAATTGACGTACGGTGACACACACTCTAAAAGCTTTTCTAGAAAGTCACAAAGAGTGAAGGTCGGTACCTCGCTTGATGTAAAATGGGTAGTCTCCACTATGGTTGATCACAATTCTACTCACCGAATATCTAAACAAAGACCTAATTCGCCCTCCGGTATGGTTAAATCCAACTTTAACGCCCTAATCAACTAAGAAACCCGATTGCATTTTCCGGTACTTCTAACTTCTGTTATTTCGGTCAGATTCTCTATGTAAACATAGCTAGAAGCATGCTAGTGACTCTAAAATCTCTAAAAGTTGGAGGTTTTTATTTGCAAAAAGTTTTTTGAAATTTTGATTTTTTTTCTTTTTTTTTAAAGAAAGACTAAAAACTCTATATGCAAATGTATGTACCCCCAAACCTAAATTAAACATTGTCCTCAATGTGTCAACAGAGATAATAAGAATTCAGAAAGTCACATACCAAGAGAACTATGTTAAATAAAGAAAAGGGAAGAGATTACCGGATGTACAAGGATGTTGCTAAACCAAAGGAGGGTAAATGCTTGAAAGCAAACACCCAAGGGCAAGACAAAAAAGAAATGGTTAGCACACATCAAATTATGCAAAAGGAAAAAGAAAAGGGAAAGATGATGGATTGTTAGTCCATAAGTATGTACACAAGTGAACTAGATCAGTCCACATAGATGGGGTCCTCCAAGTCTACCGTCTCAACTTCGGTGGAAGATGCTCCGAAATGGTTTCAGTCTTTGACCATTGACTTTGAAGGAGTTCTTGTTTCTTTGGGTTTTCAACTTCTACCGCTCCATGGGGAAAATGGTACGTACCACGAATGGTCCAGACCATCGGGAACGTAGCTTTCCTGGAAACAAATGCAACCTAGTGTTGTACAATAAAACTTTTTGACATGGGGTGAAAGACTTGCGCAGAATGCGCTTATCGTGAAACACCTTGATTCTATGTTTGTACGTTTTGGCACTATCATAAGCATCGTTTCTCAATTCTTCTAACTCATTGAGTTGAAGTTTCCTACGGGTACCAGCCTTATCAAGATCAAAGTTCAACTTTTCACACCCGGATGCACGGTGTTCTAACTCAACAGGTAGATGACATGCTTTACCGTACACAGAGTCTGTAAGGAGACATCCCAATGGGAGTCTTGTATGCACTCCTATTGGCCCATAAAGCATCATTTAAACGCAAAGACCAATCTTTCCTAGAAGGATTGACGAGTCTTCTCAAGGATATGCTTAATTTCCCTATTGGACACTTCCACTTGGCCACTGGTTTGAGGATGGTAAGGTGTTGCGACCTTGTGAGTGATTCCATACTTGCGCACTAATGATTCGAAGGGTCTATTGCAGAAATGACTACCTCCATCACTGATTATCGCTCTCGGGGTTCTAAACGGGAGAAAATGTTCTCCTTAAGAAAAGAAAGAACAACTTTATGGTCGTTGGTTTTGGATGCAATGGCCTCTACCCACTTAGAGACATAATCCACAGCTACAAGGATGTACAACTTACCTTCAGAATTCGGAAATGGACCCATGAAATCAATGCCCCACACATCAAACAGTTCAACAATCAATATGGGTTGTAAGGGCATCATGTTTCTCCTAGATATACTTCCTAGTTTCTGGCATCGGTCACAAGCAACACAAGAATGCATGGCAATCCTTAAACAAGTGTTGGCCAATAGAAACCGCTTTGCAAGATCTTTGCAGCAGTTTTTCTTGGCACTAAAGTGGCCTCCACAAGCATGGTCATGACGAAAAGAGATGACGTCCCTTTGTTCGAATGGGGACACATCTCCTAATGATTTGGTCTTGGCGTACTTAAACAAATATGGGTCATCCCAAAGGAAATGTTTAACTTCAGCAAGAACTTGGAACGGTCTTGTTTAGACCAATGCAAGGGAATTCTACCTTAGCAAGGTAGTTGACAATATCGACAAACCATGGCATTTCAGCCACAAGCATCAATTGCTCATCGGGAATGATTCCCTAATTAACACGAATCATCACCCGCATTCAACATTCAACCTAGACAAGTGATCGGCAACAACATTCTCGACCCTTTCTTATCTCGAATTTCGAGGTTAAACTCTTGTAGCAAGAGTACCCATCGAATTAGACGAGCCTTAGCATCTTTCTTAGAAAGAAGATATCTCAATGCGGCATGATCAAAGATAAATGATGACCTTAGACCCTATCAAATAAGATCTAAACTTGTCTAATGCAAACACAACAGCTAGTAACTCCTTCTCGGTAGTGGAATAATTCAATTGAGCATCATTAAGGGTTTTACTAGCATAGTAGATCACGTATGGAAGTTTGTCTACTCTTTGGCCTAAAATGCTCCCTACAAAGATAGTCGGACGCATCACACATAATCTCAAATGGTAATGACCAATCGGGGGTCGACTATAGGGGCAGATGTAAGGAGAGCCTTCAGTAGCTCCCATGATTCCTTACAAGAATCATCAAAGACAAATGCAACATCTTTTGCAAGAAGATTGCATAAAGGTCGTGAAATTTTACTAAAGTCTTTGATGAATCGGCGGTAAAAACCCGCATGGCCTAGAAATGATCTAATGTCCCTCACGAACGAGGTTGAGGCAACCTGTTGAATGAGATCTACCTTGGCTTTGTCTACTTCTATGCCTTTTTCCGAGATAATATGCCCTAGAACAATGCCTCGAATTAACCATAAAATGGCATTTTTCCCAATTCAAGACCAAACTCTTCTCCTTACACCTAACTAGCACACATGTGAGGTGATGCAAACACTCATCAAATGAAGACCCAAACACAGAAAAATCATCCATAAAAATCTCAAGAAACTTATCTACCATGTCGGAAAAGATGCTCATCATGCAACGTTGAAAGGTAGCGGGTGCATTGTACAGCCCAAAAGGCATACGACGATAAGCAAATGTTCCATAAGGATAGGTAAATGTGGTCTTTTGTTGGTCTTCGGGTGCTATGTGAATTTGGTTATAGCCAGAATAACCATCTAAGAAGCGGTAGTACTTGTGTTTGGCTAACCTTTCCAAAGATTTGGTCAATGAAGGGAAGGGGAAAATGGTCTTTCTTGGTTACTTGTGTTCGATTTTCTATAATTAATACATACTCGCCACCCGGTGGTCACACGGGTGGGAAGGAGCTCATTCATCTTGTTTTGAACAACAAGAATGCCAGATTTCTTGGGTACTACCAATAGGACTCGACCCATCTAGCTATCGTGACGGGGTAAATGATACCGCGTCAAGCGGTTTCACAATCTCACTCTTGACAACATCTCTCATGTTGGGGTTAAGTCTCCTTTGCATTTCCCTAGATGGTTTGGTGTTTTCCTCAAGATTTATGTGATGCATGCAAATTGTGGGACTTATACCCTTAAGATCGGAGATGGTCCAACCTAAAGCTCCTTTATGTTCTTGAAGTACTTCTAAGAGTCTACTTTCCTGTTCCGTGTCTAAACATGAAGCAATAATCACAGGTAAAGTCTCAGAAGGACCTAAGAATGCATACTTCAAGGTATCAGGTAATGGTTTCAAATCAAGCTTAGGTGGTGTGTCAAGAGGTGGTGCGATATGGTATCATAGAGTGGAAGAGGTTCTACTGCATTCTGCCATTTGGCAATATCCATGGGTGGCACAGCCTCTAGCAAAGAGTGAACTTCACTAATGTACTCAGAACTGAAGAGATCTAAGTCAAAATTGTCTAAACATGCTTGTACAGGATCTACAGGTAAGATGTCAGACAATGAGTCTTGAATCAGACTCTCAATCATGCTAACCTCGTGCAATTCATCATCATCACACTCTATGGGTTGTTGGTTCACACGAAAGACATTCAGTTCCACAGTCATGTTGCCAAAAGACAAATTCAATATCCCGCTACGACAATTTATGATAGCGTTTGACGTTGCCAAAAAGGGACGTCCTAAGATAACGAGAATATGATTGTCAGGATTTTGCACAGGTTGAGTATCTAAAACAATGAAGTCCACAGGGAAATAAAATTTATCAACCTTGATTAGCACATCTTCCACGATTCCCCGAGGGATTCGCACAGATCTGTCCGCTAATTGTAGCGTGACAGGAGTGGGTTGCAATTCCCCAAGTCCTAACTGCACATACACAGAATATGGCAGTAGGTTCACACTAGCTCCTAAATCCAATAAAGCTTTTCTGATTGTATGATCACCTATGGTACAAGAGATAGTTGGACTACCTGGGTCTTTGAACTTAGGTGGGGTTTTGTTTTGGATTATGGAGCTCACTTGCTCAGTGAGGAAGGCACGCTTATGCACATGAAGCTTTCGCTTGTGTGTGCATAGGTCCTTCAGAAACTTAGCATAGGCAGGTATTTGCCTAATTGCTTCGAGAAATGGAATGTTTATGTTAACTCTTTTGAACAATTCCAACATCTCGTTGTATTGGGTACCCCCCTTCTGTTGCACCAACCGTTGTGGAAATGGAGCAACAGGAACATGACTTGGCACAGGAACATCTATATTGGTAGAACTTTTGGTTTTCTCAATGGGCTCCGATTCTTTCTCTTCAGTAGATGTTATCTGTGGTGATGTGTGTACTGGGGAGTCCGATGTAGACTCGCTTGACGGTGGTTACACCTACATGGTTCTCAATAATTCTACCGCTACGGAGAGCGGTGACAGCATTCACATGGCTATGTGAAGTTTCATTGCAGGTAGAGGAGCCTGCTTGAAATACAGTCTTTGGATTTTGTAGGGGTTGACTAGGAAACTTGCCTTTTTCTCTCTCATTCAATGCATCACAGATTTGACCAATCTTAAGATCTAGGTTGGTGAGACGTTGGTCGGTGGTTTTGCGAAGTTCAAGAACATGTTGGTCGAGTTTTCTCAAGTTCTGAAAGACCTTTGGTTAACAGAATGACACAGTCTTCCAAGCTAGTCTTTTTCTCCACAGGGTACTGAGGAGGTGGTTGTACTTGGGTGTTTCTAGGATATGAGTATCCTTGGTTATTATTTGTTGGTCCCCCTTGTACAGGTCCCTTGGACCATGAGAAGTTAGGGTGATTCCTCCACCCTGGGTTGTAGGTTTGAGAATAAGGGTTGTTCTCTTGCCTATGGTATAATGCATTGGCTTGCTCGGTTTGGGACTCTTGAAATGCATGTAAATGGACGGACAGCTGTCCACTAAGTGGTCAGAACTAAGGCATGCGGCACAAGTGGCCATAGCAATTTGGTCACGGAGAGTAGGGGCATTAGATTTCATATTCTTTTCAAACTCAAGCTCTTTTATTTTCCGGGCCATAGCAGCCATTTTTGCACTTCCCTCAAAGTCAGACTCGATTCTATGAACATTGTTTGTAGGGGTAGTCCGTTTCGGTTCTCGGATGGACTCCCACTGTTGAGTCTTTTCAGCGACTTCGATTAAGAAAGACCAATCGTCATCGGCACTCTTCTCAATAAATGCACCATTACACATTGACTCGACTGTGGTTCGGGTTCTAACATCTAGACCCTCATACAAGATTTGCACGAGTCTCCATTTTTCAAAACCATGGTGGGGACATTGGAGTAGTAATTCACTGAATCTCTCCAAGTACCTTGCTAGAGTTTCGTCTTCTAATTGCACAAAACCATTTAGACTTTGGCGAATTGCCGCATCTTATGGTTTGGGAAAAACTTTTGAAAAACTCCTTTGTGAGGTCATCCCAGGTTCTAATGGACTGTGGTTGTAGAGCATGTAGCCAAGACTTGGCTTTGTCCTTCAGAGAAAAAGGAAACAATCTCAATTTGAGGGACTCTTCTGGCATTTGGTTAAAACGCAGAGTCCCACAAATGTCCTCAAAGTCTCTCACGTGATGGTAGGGGTTCTCATCATTGACCCCTCTAAACACGGGTAGCATATGAATGGTGCTTTCTTTCAGTTCAAACTGCCCAGCATCGGCTGGCAGAATGATGCAAGAGGGTTGGGTTGCCCTAGTTGGGTACATGTAGTCCTTGAGACTACGGGGTTGGTTAAGTTCCTCACCCATGGTTTCTGATTCGGATGGGCTCTCTGATGGAATTGGGCTTTCTGTTGAAGACTGGGTATGCTAACGATTTCGTCCGGGAGGATTCTCACTAATCGATTTGTTTGGTCTCTAAAAGACACAATCATAGCCTAGCACGCGCCTCTAACATGTTAACACACAATCAAGTTTAACACAGACAAACAAAAACTCCAAAGATAACCCACTAACACAAGACTCAAGCCCACAGGATAGCTTCCTGAAGTTGTGAAACCCAACTGAATATGTTAATCCCAGCCCAAAAGGTGTAGGTTTGATTGTTGCACGGCCCAGGTTGGGTTGAGAATTGTATAGCCCAGTTGTTGTGGTGTTGGGCTCGGTTTTGTGCAAGCCCAGAAGTGGGTTGATATGCACGGCCCAGAAGTGAGATAGCCCAGTGGTTGGGTTTTTGATTTTGGCAGTGAGACAGCCCAGATTTGTGGGCTGTGAATCAGTGGAATGCAAGCCCAGAGTTGGGTTTTAGCAAGCGACCCAAGTTTTTGTGAAATGGGTTGGGTTGAGAAAGATTGCTTGGCAGTGGTGAGAAAGTTTGCAGGCCACGAGTGCATTGGTGCAGAGTTGGCAACTACGCACTCAAGGTCAGTGTGCACGTTTAGGTGGTCACACTGACTTGGTGGTCTTGCACAAATCAGATGGAGCAAGAAAGGCTGGCTTGAGCAAGCAACAAAGGTTACAGCACAGCACAGGCAAAGAATAAAAAAATTTTGTGAATGGTGCACAGGTAGAGGTTGTGCTCACTCAATGGTGCAGCATTGTGCAGGGTTGTGTTGTTTTGAAATTCACAGGCTAAATGCTACTCAAATTCTACTTCTTGACAGATCATCCAAACACCAAATGTTACACACAAAATTCAGGGCAAGCACAAGAGTGGAGGGTGTGTGGCATCAACTCACTCAGTTGATGTCACTTGAGCCTTCAGCCAACTTGGCTATCCAAGTGATGGCTCAAACAAGGTTGCCCAGGGTTGTGGTCAACTGGATCAGTTGAGTTTGTTGCATCCACTCACTCAGATACCAAAAGTCTGAGTTGATGTCAAACTCTGAGCTCAGGGATCTTGTGGAATACACAAGACAAGGCTTCACAGAGCTATGGTTCAAGCATGCATCAAGTTTTAGCAAAGATCACAGATTAAGCTCACACAGCTGCCTTCTACGAGGGGCTTGCGGGGGCTTGGCAAGGCAAAGCAACACGGATAACAAATGCACAGATGTAAAAGAATGTGCTCGGTGCACAGGGAGCTCAAGAAGGGTAGCTGGCTCACAGGTTCAAAATCTAGCACTAAATCATGCATACACACAAGGTAGAAATGGTTTTAGAGAACAATACCACCAGTGCAATACTGGGTTTAGGCAAATCCACTAGCTCTGCTCCTTGGATTATGTCTCGGCTTGCTCCAAAAAGTACACCTTGACTCAAGAGAAATTTTCAGTTCACGGGGTCACACAATCAAAGCAACAGAGCAAGAAGATTATGGCGAGTGCTTAGAACTATGCTTGAGCTGAAAATTAAGCCACAGGATAGCAATAACAATCAAGCCACGGTTTATTGATACTAAGGTGCAATGAAATGAACCAATTGCAAAATTTGTGACAAGATGGATTACAAAAGCACAGAACTATAAAGATTAGTCTAACAAGCTACAACAGCTATGATAGCATGAAACAAGAGAAACTAACACATATGCACAGGGCTACAATTGAAAAACAGGATGATTCAAAACACAGAAGATAGCACAGCAACTTCAGAGCATATATATACAAATATGGTTGGAAAACAGTGGAGAAATGCACTAAAGACAAACAGCACACTACCAGTTCCCCGGCAACGGCGCCAAAAACTTGATAGGGGCTGAAAGAAGCTTTCCTATGTTCTAATTCTGCAAGTGCACAGAGCCAGTGAAGGCAGTGGCAAGCACAGGTCTTTCCACAGGGAACTTGTGTGTGCTAGGCTGTTCTAAGGCTATCTCAACTGTTTTCAGGTGATGTGACAGAGATACAAAGCTTTAGTTTAAAGTCTTACGACTGAGATGAAGGTGTGATAGTGAACTAAGTGTTGAAAAGCAAGGTAAAGTGTAAAATGATGGTTTAGTGGTACTAGGATTATCAAATCCACCCTAATTCATGTTATGAACTTCAACTAACTTGATTGCTATTGTTCCTGTGGCAATTAAGGATAGTGTGTCAACTCTATCTCTTACCTAGGAGGTTTCACCAGGAGATAACTTAATTCACAGCTAATGTGCTAACCTAGAGCACTAGTTGTCTATTCAAGAACAACTAGTCAAGAGAGTTAACCAAATACATGAAAATTGGGCTTGAACACACTCAATGCAATGTGAGCCTAACTACAATGAGTACAAGGCACTCATTGTGAGAGCAGAGCAATGATATGTTAATAATTAAGCTTATCTTATAAATTAAAACATACAAAAGCAAATCAATTCAAGTTGAAACTCGAACATTCAATTAGGGTTTCATATCAATCCTAGCTAAGTAAATTTAGCTCATGATGAACATTAAAAACAGAGTTAATTCAAATTGCAAACTAACATGAACCCTAAAATTGAAACTAAAACTGACTCCTTTCTCTTTCATCTCAAACCTCAATCTATACTCTCCACAATAATTCAAATAACAACTACATGATGACCCAAACCTGCTACTCGCTCCTTGACGCGTCCCTGACCTCTGAATCGAACATGCAACGGAGTTGGTGAAAACCCTAACCCTATTTATCTTTAACCTAGCTTCTAGGTTGAAGAGAAGCTAAAAAAAGATAAATAAGGGAGAGAGTGGTGGTGCGAGATGATGGAGTGGTTGGGTGATGGTATTTGACGGGAGATGTGATGATGGAACTCTGCATCGGGCGTGGGACGAAGGAGGTGGAGGTGAGGGTTTTGCGAGAGAGCTCGTGGGAGAAGAAAGAGAAAGTGAGGAAGAGAATAGGTTTGCTCGATTATGGTATAGGGTGTTGGTTATTTTGTTGTGAAGCAGGTACATCGAGTGGTGATGAGACGGGCCTAGCGAGCGTAGGATGGAGCTGATGGAGATCTGAATGGCCGAGGGTGGTAAGCGGTTTTGGCGTGATCTGGTGTTGAGCGGGAGCAGCAAACTTCGATGCGTGTGGAAGCGACGAGCGTTGGATGTAGCAAGATGGGATCTCGACGGCTTAGAGTGTACGGGCTCGGATCCCGGTCGCGGTCGGGTCTAGCTCAAACTCATGTCTTGTAGATGAGTTGCTACTTGTTGGGTTGCAACCGTTGCGCGGGTGTTGGCTATCTCTGCTCCATAGATGATCGACTCCAATTCTTCGCTCTTTGGGCTCCTCGGTTTCTCAGGCTTTATTTAGTACCTAAAAACACAAAATTAATTAATACAAATATTTATTCTTGAAAACAAAGAAAACAGAATGCTGGGATAATATCGATTTCTAAGCGCAAAAGATGAGTAAAATGCCAATAAAAAGGTGTATAAATATGCACTATTTGGCACTCATCACTATCAACTTGACAATAGCAAGAGTAAGAGATACTTACTATTAGGATTTGAACAAACCATAGATTTTTCCTCTTTTGAAGAGATGTGGAAATTGATCAATCAATCTTCACCACACTAACCAATAGATCCTTAGCTAAGAACCCTTTCTTCTTCTTCAAAGATTAACTTCAAGATCTCACCAAAAAATCAACTCTAATGGTGGCTTTACCTCTCTTTCTCTCACACTCTCTCTCTACCTCCTTTCTTTCTCACAACTTGAGAAGATAACACCCGTGAGACAAAACATCTCCTGATGTTTCACTTGTTATAACCTAATAAGACAGCCACTAGTTATCTCCCTCCATTGGTTAAGGGCTAACCTTGTTGGACCCATAAGGAGGGATAGGTCCAACACTAATAGGGATTACCCGTCCCTTTGTATTATGTAGAAATTAACGTTTACTCCCATTTTTACTGGGCTTTAGACAGTCTAGTCCTGTCAACTATAGCCTCATACTCGGATGTCCAAATTTACCGAATCTAGAACGGGTTAATCCTTTCTTTTACAATTCAGTCCAAAACCAATTATTTTGATGACAAAAATGACCCTCCTGT
Source organism: Papaver armeniacum (assembly GCA_023531295.1). Classification (NCBI taxonomy): domain Eukaryota; kingdom Viridiplantae; phylum Streptophyta; class Magnoliopsida; order Ranunculales; family Papaveraceae; genus Papaver; species Papaver armeniacum. The sequence continues at coordinate 230,772 of JAJJWW010013329.1, read as the reverse complement.
AAAAATAGAAGTACTAATTCATTTTTTTGGCTGTTTGTGACGGCACATCGTTGGTAAAACTTAAGGAGAAAAAACAGAGACATATCTTCCACTTCTTTTCGATCTGGAATCAAAATGATTGATCTTTTGGATCTGGAATCAAAATGATTGATACATAGTGAGTTTTTCATCGATTTTCTATAATGATTTATCCCCTTACTGTTTATTTTCTTCTCTTCTAATTCATATCAATCTAGATCTGAGCTCAAAATCAATTTCGAAACTTCAATCTAGGGTTTTATTTTTATTTCATTTTTGATCCGTAGCTTTCGGAATGGAGAAGATGATTATGAGGTTGTCAATTTTAAGAACTTTCGCAAGCATATGAAACGACAAGAGGAACTTACTTAAGATATTAAGGTAAGGAAATTAAGCAATGGATTAATTTAGATTTTCGCCTGCTTTCGTCGATGATTTTTGTATTGGAAGAGTGTTAATTTGGTTTAGAACTCGGTGAGAAATTTGGAATTTGAGATCAACAAATTAAGCATTAAAAAATTAGGAAGTTAAAGAAATATATAATGTTAATAATCATATGAATATAGGAGGGTGTTGAGATGCAGAAAGTGACCCCCTTTATATGAGTTTTTTTTTACGTAGTCATATGATATGACAAAGAAAAAAGAACCAAAAATCTCATAATTCATGGTTTTTGTCTCGGTTAATATTATTAAATGCTTTGAGTAGTCTGATAAAGTTTATTTAGTTAATCTTTATGCTTATATGTTTCCATCGGAAGTGGTTGTACCTATGCTTGATATCTGATATAGTTTGTATCTCTACTCTAAACTTGGGTGATGCGTATTCATCCCGCTTGGACACTCTACCAGTATATTAGTGTATCTCCTAGACGATCCATTTAGTGTAGTTAGTGTGCATACAGCTATGATCCATTTAGTGCAGTTAGTGCGCATACAACTATAAGTGTATTTAATGGGATCTCACAATTCTCTTGTACTAGAAATTATTGTGTCTATATATCTCCCGACTCCTTCCACTATGCACTAACTCCGGTTTCTTGGTGGGAATCACGTATCCAAGTCCACTTATTTCATTTCCAGGTAGTACCGTCGTAGAAATTGAATGACGATATTTGTTTGTTCACTAGTAGTATGACCCCAAAACTTTTTTATTCAGACATGTAATCAACAATCTTTGAACTTTTGGTTAAACACATACAGGAGCAGATGCCAAATGACCAGATGCGAGTTAATGAATAATTCCAAAAAAATGTGGAGTCTGGAATCAACATACAGGTACTTGACGATTAACTATATATAATATTTCTTTTATCTTACTCGAGTAGTGATAGTTCGTGTGTAAATCCAACGGGATCTAATTAGGAATGTTCCAATATCATGTATCTCGAGTAGTGATATGTTTGATTGATCAACAGTGTGGTTGCCATTAGTGGTTAGTGTATATGTTGTGAATATATTCTCATTTTCTTTGTGTTATACGGTTGTTGACAGTTTTGCATTTCCTCATGGAGTTAGTTATGTACGCAACCTGTGATATACGGTAGAGGACTTCATAAGCTTATGCTTGGGTAAATAATCTGGTGTACAAACGGGTACACATGTGGAAAATTGACTCTATAAGCATATGCATGCATAAATAACAAGGGTTTACATGTGATAAGCTTATGTTTGGGTAAATAAAAGTGGAATTCCCATCTCTTTCGATAAAAAGTGTATCAATATAAACTTCAATAGCGAGATAAGTTTTCTGATTTAGCATATGATTGGTTGGATTTTCAGTGTGTACATAATTGTACGCCTATTGATTTTCAATGTGTACATAATTGTGCACCTGTAGATTTTTAACGACCATGGTCGATATGAATTTGATGTATGGGTTGTTTCGTATCATTTTATGGAGAAGTTAGTTGGCAATATATGTGTAGTTTGTTCCACATCTTCTTAAAGGGGCTTATCCGTAGGTGTGGCATTGTTACTTGACTTTTTAGTCAGGAATCATTTGTTTAACGGCTTTGTAGGATTGTGTCAAATGACGGTGATATCATTTTTTGAGTTGTTGGCTGGTGTTATATGTGTCGGCGGAACTATGTGAAACAGTGAAATGTTGTACTTGTAAATGTACATAGGTTTAAGTAGGAAATTAATTATTCTTGCGACATTTGTTCTTAAATTTACATTGGTCTGTTAGGCTCTTGACCTTATAATTTTTTGGTAGAAAAAGTTTTATTTAAGCTTTCGATGATCACGAATTTTATGTTGGTTCTTGTTCATTAGATTTCTCCGCAGTGTCATCTTATTTTTGATAATAATCACTTGGTGGTTTATTCATTTAGTGGATGGCTTTTTATCGCCAATTTATGCTCATCTGTGAATTTGTTCTCATATTGGGTAAAGTTTGGGTTATTTTTCTTCTTTCAATTTTGCATTTTTCTCATGGAGTGGGTATAATATGTCGCACAGGCTATGATATTTGGTAGAAGACCAACGCCAGCAGGAATAGCAATGGTGTCGATGGGTCTGCCACATGGCTGAGTTGTAAGTTGTCTTAAGCACTTGAAATAGTTTAAAGTTCTCACTGTCATTTTACAGACAACAACCTTGTGCACAGACTCCTGCACCCCCACCGTATCGGTTAGATGACAGAGGCAGTGGCTCAGGTAGATCACAAGGAAGAGGAGGATATAGTGGCGGTGATGGGTCGTAGCCACATGTACCACCCTTATTTTGTCGATTGTACTGTTCTTAATGAAACGTATTAGGACTATTGTTTTGAGTTTCGTATTTGATTGGAGCTCATGCTTTACCTTTATATGTGCTAATTATTGTGTCGGTGGTACTGACTTCAAAGCCGTGTATTGATTCCTTAGCAATATTCTCAATGTGTACATGATTGTACATATGTTGGTTTTTAATGTGTGCATATTTGTACACATGTTGATTATTTAGGTATACATAGTTGTACACATATCATTCATTTTGAAGTGTAAGTGTTGATGGGTGAAAATTACTCCTGCTGAATTTGATAATTTGGGGTGTGATGAGGAATGAATTTAAACCTACAACAAATGCCTTTGCGCGGTGAGTGCTTGTAGATTCGAGAGATCAATCTGTGCAAGTCCGGCCTAAACCAAGAAATGGCCGTTCCAGACTTGTTTCGGTCACAAAGTGAAGGAGATGGGGTTGATCTTAGGGAGGGAAGCGAAGAAGGTGTTGAGATTGTGAAGATGTTGGCTTGCTTATGACTTGTAACAGAAATATGAGCAAGCTTACGGTTGATGCAAGCAAGCTCTGGGTGTTTGAATACGATGTCGTATTAACACTTGGTTTCTGTCGACTGAACTTGTGTTGTTCTGTTGTCTTGTCTTGGCTTGTTGTTTGAAATAGGGCGGAGAACCTATTTATACAAGTCATTGAGCCTCATTCACGTTTCTCGTGGGAAGTGGAGGTAGTGGAATGATGGAGTGGTGGAATTGTGTGTCGGTAGCATACGACCGGTCTTGCCCACTTCTCCAGTTCATCTGTAACCGTCCATGACTCCCTAACACGTTCTTGTGATGGCGCGTTGCACGCTGCACGCTGTAAACCGCCGGACCAATACCCCGAGTAAGTATCCCCGGTTTGTGACATGATTGATGTCTGAATGTGGATCGTGGGTCCACGAAAGATAGCATGTAATGCTTTGAATTGAATAACTGTGTTATTTCGGAAAGTCGATACTTGTGCAGTATCGTGTGTATTTTATGCGAATGCTTGCATTACGGTGTGGTAAAGTGGTGTGTAATGACTGCTCACTAACCAAATAACTCCTGACCATGGTTGTATAACCAAGCTGGTGAGGTCGGACGGATGAGATGATGTTTGAGACACTCATCTGCGACCGTTGATGAAATTAGGGTTTTTAAAGAGGTGCGCAAGCATCACTCTTCAACTTGGTCGAAACCAAGCATGGGAAGGATTTTGGAGAAGACCGACCATACATGCGTGTTGACGGCATGATGGTGTAGGCGCACGTATTCCGTTCCCTCATGAAAGCGCGATCTGGGCCACTCAATTTGACCGGTAAAGAGGAGCGGTCGAGATCGGTTTGCGGCGCGAAATCCCTTGCCGCAAAGGAGTTGGAAACCGGCGTGATTTCCCTAGTTTGGGCACGCGTTTCGAAGCGACCAACATTGGTTGGTTTTGGTCGATCACACTACCGTGTAGGTGGTAGGTTGGTGTTCACACCTATACTTGATTATCCCATGAAAACGTGATCTAAGCCATTCAAATCATCCGGTGAAGTTGAGCGGTCGAGATCAGTTTAGGATTTGGGAGGTGTAACCGCACGAGTTTGGGCGTGCGTTTTGGGTTGGCCGGGAATGATGAGCCTTGGCCGACCGCGTGAGGAGGTAGATGGGCCCACGGTGGTCATGCTGGTGTGACCGACCCTTGCTCAATCTAATTTGTGACCCTCCATTCGTGCCGGAGAAGATGGACGCGCGTGATGGCTTGAACCCTAATTTTGGCTTTCAAAGCCGCGCGACCATGCTCTTTTGGGCGGATGGTTTTGTTGTAACCAACCACGGTTGGCTTTGACCGATTGGTCAAGCGTGTAGGCGGTCACATGGTGATTGTGTCGACATGCTCCGGGCCTTTTGAGTCTACATCTACACCCTCCATCTATGCCTGCGAAGACGGACGGTTGAGACCGTTTTGCGACATATGTAATATGCCGCAAACCCTAATTTAGGTTTTCCGCCCATAATGCTTGGTATGGACGGTTTCTTGGCAAGCAAAGGCCAATGGTCGACCATGCGGGTCGGCCGTGTGTATTCCATACACGCTTGGGGGTGATGGAATTTGATCTCGTAGTCATCCCGGTCATGCTTGCGGAGTTGGATGACTGCGATTAGATCATATCCGCGAGGCTAAGGCCGTGTGTATTCCATACCGCTTGGGGTGATGGAATTGATCTGTGGTCATCCGGTCATGCTTGCGGAGTTGGATGATCTGCGATCGAATCATATCCTGGAGAGCCCGATACGATCAAGTCCTGGATGCTCAATCGGGCTAGTATAACACACCGAGAGGGCTCAATCGGGCTAGTATAACACACCGAGAGGGCTCGGGCTAGTATAACACACCGAGAATCGGCACTGTGCGGGTATTTCGTACATGGATTCATTATAGTGCTTGGAGGTTCGTGTTACTCTGTAAGAGTAACACTCGATCGTCATGCCACACCGATAATGGGTACAGAAATACAAGGCCGATATGAAATTCACGGGAAGGGATTGTTGCTACATGCTCCAACCTGGAGGAATTTCATGTATTCACGAGAATGGGATTGTTGCTACATGCTCCATTCTTGGTGAATTAAGTGAGGAGTATCCATCACTTACAAAACGGCTTTATCTTTTACAAGATGTCAGCGCATGATTTTTCTCGGTTACTTACAAATTTAACCTTAAACGAAAATCCACCATCAACATTAAGTCCCCCGCCTAGCACATAATGGTTACATTATTGTGTGGTAGGCATGAGATGGTGACATACGAAATGACCAAGCTAGAGTGAATACATATTTACTGGGATAGTTTCACACGGCTGTCGGGCGTTTTCCTGGAACTGGTCGGTCTTGATTAAGGATGTGAAGGAAGCAGGACTTGATCCGGTGAGTCGCTTTGGTTCCTCTTGTACATGTATGAGCTTGCCGCTCCTTCAGGTGTACTTCCTTAGTTATACACGGCCTTCCTCGGTGTGAATTTGATAAGCCTTGTTGATTGTTATCCCGAATTAGTAGCCTTCATAGGTGGTAAGTAGAGACTTCTCTTCCTTCTGATTACATGCAAACTTGTGAGATTATAAAGAATCATCTCAACGTGGTCGTTTATTCTTTATCCCAGGTATCTCAGGTACTGCTCTGATTTTCTGATTAATTGATCAATGGATTTGATGATCCTCTCTTTTTTTTTGTGTGCTCATAACCTCTTCTTCTCTGCAGATTATCATGGAAGCGGTAGACGCTCATTCTGTTGCTTCCCCAGAAAGAAGTTTTGAAGTTGACAAGCCTGAAAACCATGCGCATGGAGAAGTGATGGCTAAGATCGATCTTCCTCTTCGTGAAGTCGGCATGCTATACGGGGATGTCTATCTCCCACCTTCGTATTGTCGAGAGGACGTATCTGTGTACTTTCAGCTGCAATTGACATGGAGGAGCGGCGGAGGCGCGAGGAAACGCTGCAGACACTAGTAAGCGCAAGGGCAGAGAGATTTGCAGCGCGGTTGAAGAGGCGGAGGGTTGAGCATGAACGACCTCTGAATGAAGGCAAGTGTGATTACCCGGTTCAGGACGGCGTGATAATCCTTGATTCCGATACAGACGAGCCTGAACGTTTGGAAGCAACCTGCGCGGCTCCTGATGTTGCTATGCCCTTTGATGCTCCTGCTGAAGATGTTGGGATGGAGTGCGCTGCTGCTGCTGCTGCGGCGGGGATGCCCGATGCAGAAGTTGAGGAAGATCCAGAGGGAGGTGCATCGACGGTGACGGAGCCGGGTGATGTGGGCGAGACCGACCCTCTTGATGATTGAAATTTCTTTTGTTTTGTTCTTTCTTTCCAAGTATATTCGCATGCTCGAACATCTTCCTTGTACTCGGTGGCTTTGAGTTCAAGGTTTTTCTTTTGATTATTTGAATAAAGTTTTCCTTTACAATCCTTTGTTAAGACTGCAACCGAAACTTCTCAGGCGCAAGGAGCGCCTTCACACGTAATCCTTAGTAATAAAAGAAGTTATACTATAATGGAATATCCACGGACCTGTGATGCAATATCTTCCTGGCTTTGCTGGGCGGATGGCTCAAATCACTTCTTGCGCACACGTTCCTATTTCGAAATATTTGCTTAGGGTTTCCCTTTTGCTCCAGTTGATTTAGGCTGACCCAGGACTTTGTGTCTTTAGGAGTAGAGAGATTCTCAGATGGAAATAATACTTCAATTGAATTGAGAATTGAAAATTGAAACCCTAACTATGAATGCAAGTATTGCAATCATTTTCCGGAGGAATTACAAGTGTGACACGAAATTATAATAAGGAGACACGCTGGAAAATAAGACAACGTTTTTTTTTTTAAAAGTGTGGAGGATGCTGGAAAGTGATAGCACAATATCTTAAGTGCGGTAAGGTTTGAGCCATCGCGAGTGAACTGTTATGCCCTCCAGGTTATCAGCGTTGATGAGCTTGCAGTAGCCACCTAGGATAACATCTGCTACCAGGTACGGTTCATCTTCTCTTTTGGTGGGTGAGTCAGGTGGAGTAGTCATCTTTACCGTCATGCTTCCAACATTGAACGTAGTCATCTTCGTCACCAGGTCTCCAATTCCGAATGGGTTTGAGCGTGCGGACACTTGGACCTTGACCTTGTTGTCTTTGACCAAGACAGCCTCTATGCTCTTGATAAAACGTTTGAAAGGGCCGGCTTCCCATTCACATCTCCTAGCCGGGGTTGGCTTGTTGGTTGGAGTCAGTCCCCAGGACTTGTCAGAATGAGGGGCGGTAGGTTGTAAGGAAGGTTGCGTGACGAGACTTACTTGAGATTGGAACTTTTCAATGTATCTTGACAGGCTCTCTCCTAGAAGTTGCGTCATGTTGGAAAGTTCTTTGGTGCGGCGACGGACAGTCATCAGGTGGTCCAGCGGGCATGTTGGAGATTCTTTCAGTACCGAGACCGGTAGAGGACAGACTTCCGGTATGGCTTTGTTGTCTGTATCCAAGAGCGTCCTAGGATCATGTCGTAGCTGGGATGATCTTTGACCACGTAGAATTTTGCTTGCGTCGGCGTCTCCCATTTTGATTTCAAGATTGACGTATCCATACGCATCTCTAAGATCTCCTCCACGAATCTTTGACCACGGTTGGGTGACGAGTAGCTTCCTGGCTTCGAAATCTTTGCCGCTTTCAAGGTCTTGACAAGTAATGATGTTAAATTCGGAAACCGTGTCAATTAACACGCTATCGAACTTAACGCCCCTTAAACAAGTGACGGTTAGGAGTCCCCAGTTTCCCTTGCTCGCGTCTTGCAGGAGAGTCTGAGGTTCTTGAACTGCTCCTGGATGCAAACGCCTGCCTGACACAACGTGATTGAGGGCCGCAAATATGTCTTGACGCTGTCCCTTGGAGAAATACAAGATTTCACATATGCGCTCCATCATAGATTGCACGGTCTTGCGAACAGAGTCCCCAGAAATCATGCAGTTTCTGATAGGTAGAGGATCTCTATGAACACCTTCATTTCCAAGCTGGAGCTCCCCTGTCTCTACCTTTTCCCTGAATATTTGTTTCAACTTGTTGCAATCTTTGGTTGGATGATGGACGAACCTGTGATAGCAGCAGTATCTGGGATCTTCCATCTCTTCCTCGGTCGGAGGACGCCTGATAGGGGGGGAGCTTTACGGCGTCGTCTTGGATCCACGCTTCCAGGAGCTCTATCACTTCATTCATGGGAAAAGGAAAACCCGTGTCTTTGTCGTTTTGTGCGGGAGTTTTGTCTGTTCCTTTTCGAGACGAAGTCTTGTGTGCTGAGGATGTTCGCTTGGTTTGTTGTTCCGTTATCGAAGCTTTCCTCTTTTCTCCTCCGCTTACCACACTCACAGAAGGGCCAGTGTTGTATTGTTTGTTTGTGAGACGCCTGCTTCCTCGACTTTCGCGCAAATCTTCACTTGAACAACCCCGGTTCTTTCTAGTAATCTTGGTGCGATTGTTCTTTGAACGCTTTGCGGCTTCATGGAGTTCGAGAACGTTTGAAATCCCGGAGTTCTCTAACAGGGCGCGGTATATGGGTATCATCCCATTGATGCATGATTCCACCAATTGCCGTTCGGTGACATTCGGGTCGTGACAATCCAGTGCTTGGGTTCTGAATCTTTTAACGAAGTCGTTGGGATGTTCATTATTCCGCTGAAGAATTCTTCCCAGGTCTGAAAATGTGATTTGTTCAGACACGAAGAAATACTTTCTGTAGAAAGCACTGACCATCTCGCTCCAATTGGATATCTTTGTTAGGCGCAATGTTGTTGTACCAGGTGTATGCCCTCCCCGTGAGTGATTTTGAGAATTCTTTTAGGCGTAAAACATGATTGTATTCATGTTCCCCCAAGGCTTCCAAGAATCGAGAAATGTGTTCACGAGCATTACCAGTACCGTCATAGAGGGAGAACTGGGGAGAGGTGTAACCTCTTGGTAGAGGAATCCGTTGCACATCTTGAGGGTACGGCGGCTGATGTTGGTGTACGTCCGTTCGGTCCCCTTTTCCTCGATTTTGGAGAAGTCGCTCTAGATCTTCACGCGTGATGAAGTTGGAAGACTGGCCTCTCTCCCCTTGGCGCTCAGGAGCAACACGAGTTTCTTCATTCATGTGAGTCCGAGTGGAAACACACTCCGGGTGTATTGAATGCATCTCTTGCCGACTCCGAGGGTTGCCGTGAATCTTGCGGCAATCGTTCAGTCAAAGTTTTAAGGAAAGTGAGTACCTCTTTCTGAGTTGCGGCCATATCTGTTTGAGTTTTAGCAAGAATTTCCTGTTTCTCCATCAAGTCTGCAATGGTACCAGACGGTGGTCTTCCTCTTGTGTCTCCGGCTCCTCGTCCTGACGGAGGAGTGAAAGTTGTTGCTCTGGTAACCGCTGGAGGCGTTACGCTCGAAGAGATGCCAGGATTCGCGGCTGCTCTGGCTCTGGTGATGGGAGGAGTTATTCCTACTGGGATATCCGCTGCTACACTGGTGTTGGTGGTAGAAGTGACGGCTCCACGAGATGTGTTGACCACGGTAGCTCCACTGACAGGTACTTCAACACCAGGATTGTTATCCACAACGGCTCCATCAGAATTGATTGCTGACCCAGACCTTAATTCCACCATAGTGATTTTTTGATTGAATCGATTCTAAGATCTACCCTTTTGAGATTGATGAAATTGAATTGAATTTCGAAGAAATTGACTTTACAACCGAGAGATTAATCTCCCACCGTGGTCGCCAATTGTTGATGGGTGAAAATTACTCCTGCTGAATTTGATAATTTGGGGTGTGATGAGGAATGAATTTAAACCTACAACAAATGCACTGCGCGGTGAGTGCTTGTAGATTCGAGAGATCAATGCATGCAAGTCCCAGCCTAAACCAAGAAATGGCCGTTTCCAGGACTTGTTTCGGTCACAAAGTGAAGGAGATGGGGTTGATCTTAGGGAGGGAAGCGAAGAAGGTGTTGAGATTGTGAAGATGTTGGCTTGCTTATGACTTGTAACAGAAATATGAGCAAGCTTACGGTTGATGCAAACAAGCTCTGGGTGTTTGAATACGATGTCGTATTAACACTTGGTTTCTGTCATTTGAACTTGTGTTGTTACGTTGTCTTGTCTTGGCTTGTTGTTTGAAATAGGGCGGAGAACCTATTTATACAAGTCATTGAGCCTCATTCACGTTTCTCGTGGGAAGTGGAGGTAGTGGAATGATGGAGTGGTGGAATTGTGTGTCGGTAGCATACGGCGGTCTTGCCCACTTCTCCAGTTCATCTGTAACCGTCCATGACTCCCTAACACGTTCTTGTGATGGCGCGTTGCACGCTGCACGCTGTAAACCGCCAGACCAATACCCCAGTAAGTATCCCCCAGTTTGTGACATGATTGATGTCTGGAATGTGGATCGTGGGTCCACGAAAGATAGCATGTAATGCTGAATTGAATAACTGTGTTATTTCAGAAAGTCGATACTTGTGCAGTATCGTGTGTATTTTATGCAGGTACTGCATTACGGTGTGGTAAAGTGGTGTGTAATGACTGCTCACTAACCAAATAACTCCTGACCAGGGTTGTATAACCAAGCTGGTGAGGTCGGACGGATGAGATGATGTTTGAGACACTCATCTGCGACCGTTGATGAAATTAGGGTTTTTAAAGAGGTGCGCAAGCATCACTCTTCAGCTTGGTCGAAACCAAGCATGGGAAGGATTTTGGAGAAGACCGACCATACATGCGTGTTGACGGCATGATGGTGTAGGCGCCTGTATTCCGTTCCCTCATGAAAGCGCGATCTGGGCCACTCAATTTGACCGGTAAAGAGGAGCGGTCGAGATCGGTTTGCGGCAGAAATCCCTTGCCGCAAAGGAGTTGGAAACCGGCGTGATTTCCCTAGTTTGGGCACGCGTTTCGAAGCGACCAACATTGGTTGGTTTTGGTCGATCACACTACCGTGTAGGTGGTAGGTTGGTGTTCACACCTATACTTGATTATCCCATGAAAACGTGATCTAAGCCATTCAAATCATCCGGTGAAGTTGAGCGGTCGAGATCAGTTTAGGATTTGGGAGGTGTAACCGCACGAGTTTGGGCGTGCGTTTTGGGTTGGCCAGGAATGATGAGCCTTGGCCGACCGCGTGAGGAGGTAGATGGGCCCACGGTGGTCATGCTGGTGTGACCGACCCTTGCTCAATCTAATCTGTGACCCTCCATTCGTGCCGGAGAAGATGGACGCGCGTGATGGCTTGAACCCTAATTTTGGCTTTCAAAGCCGCGCGACCATGCTCTTTTGGGCGGATGGTTTTGTTGTAACCAACCACGGTTGGCTTTGACCGATTGGTCAAGCGTGTAGGCGGTCACATGGTGATTGTGTCGACATGCTCCGGGCCTTTTGAGTCTACATCTACACCCTCCATCTATGCTGCGAAGACGGACGGTTGAGACCGTTTTACGACATATGTAATATGCCGTAAACCCTAATTTAGGGTTTTCCGCCCATAATGCTTGGTATGGACGGTTTCTTGGCAAGCAAAGGCCAATGGTCGACCATGCGGGTCGGCCGTGTGTATTCCATACCTGCTTGGGGGTGATGGAATTTGATCTGTGGTCATCCAGTCATGCTTGCGGAGTTGGATGACTGCGATTAGATCATATCTGGCAGGCTAAGGCCGTGTGTATTCCATACCTGCTTGGGGGTGATGGAATTGATCTGTGGTCATCCAGTCATGCTTGCGGAGTTGGATGACTGCGATCGAATCATATCCGGAGACCGATACAGTCAAGTCCGGATGCTCAATCGAACTAGTATAACACACCGAGAGGGCTCAATCGGGCTAGTATAACACACCGAGAGGGCTCGGGCTAGTATAACACACCGAGAATCGGCTGTACGGGTATTTCGTACATGGATTCATTATAGTGCTTGGAGGTTCGTGTTACTCTGTAAGAGTAACACTCAGTCGTCATGCCACACCGATAATGGGTACGAAATACAAGGCGATATGAAATTCACGGGAAGGGATTGTTGCTACATGCTCCAACCTGGAGGAATTTCATGTATTCACAGAATGGGATTGTTGCTACATGCTCCATTCTTGGTGAATTAAGTGAGGAGTATCCATCACTTACAAACGGCTTTATCTTTTACAAGATGTCAGCGCATGATTTTTCTGGTTACTTACAAATTTAACCTTAAACGAAAATCCACCATCAACAGTAAGAAATTAGGGAAAGCACTAATATGTACATAGTTGTACACACATGTTATGTTATTCAAGTGTAGATAGTTTTCCACTTGTTGATTATTTAGATTTTTTATAGGTGTGTACATAGTTGTACACCACTGTGTTATCTCAATAATATATGCATGTTTTGTGGGTATAGATGATGGATTTTTATAAGCGTGTACATAGTTGTATACCGTTATGCTCTCTCATGATTTTATGGCCTTTTTGTGGTATATATGTTGGATTTTTGTAGGTGTATACACCATTATACAATCACAATAATATATATGACCTGTTTTGTGGGTATGGATGTTGGATTAGCTGGATTTTTTAGGTGTGTACATACTTGTACACCATTGTGCTATCTCAATAATTGTTGGTCTGTTTTGAGGGTAGGGATGTTAGATTTTTGTAGGTGTGTACATAATTATACAACATTGTCCTCTCTCAAAAATATAAAAAAACTAATTCTTGATGAAAACCTAAGTTGTTTTGCGATATCATGGTATGATTTTAATAGCACGCTTGCTTTGTGTTTAGGTACTTTTTGAGGGATCTTAAGAAAGTGGAGAAGCCTATCATAAGGTTTGTGGAGGTTGATGGTTCAAATCCATTTGATTTTCCATGTTATGTTCATTTAATATTGATAGCGTCAGTGGTGTCTTGTTTTTGGATTTTTTGGATTTTTGTAACTGTGTACATGTTTGTACACCAGCGTAAACTAAGATTTTTAGAAAATGAGAATTATATAGTCATATGAGTACTCTTTTTGTAGCTCTCAGAAAGAGCTTTCCAAATATATAAAGTTTGTGAATTTTGGACAAACAGTTCGAAAAATATTTTTTTATTTTTTTATTTTTTTAATTATTTGTATATTATTTAAAATTGCTGACATCATTATGAGTGATTCTAGACTAGACTGTAAATATTTGGATTAATTGTAAATCAGGAAGGTCATATGTGTATTTTTCATATTTTAAATAACTTTTGGACTAAACTGTACTGGTTAACTCGGGATGGACTAATCCGTATTTTTTGACGCGTTTTTGGACTAAACCGTTTTTTTCGGTTGTATTATAGATGTAAATGGGCCATGCAAGTACGTTTATGGAACGGCAAAGCAAGCTAAACTTTGAGCATAACATTGTACATTGGGATGGAAATGGGGCGGGTATGGGGCGGGGACCTTGAATCCCATCCCCTACCCCGTTCAAAAAACCAAAACCCATCCCCTTCTCGTTCCCCATAAGAATGGGGCGGGGACGGGTATGGGGAATCCCCGTAGGGGATGGATTTCCATGGGTTACCATAACATTATAATAAATATTTAAAATTTTGTAAATAATAATAATTTAAAAATAATTATAATGGTGCAAACAATGATAATAACCTAAGCAGTGCATTTTAAAATTTTAAGTTTATAATAACCAAGTAAAAGCGAAAAGTAAATGAAACAATTGATCCACAATTAAGTATTATGGTTCCTTTTACTTCTAGTTCCTCACTATTAACCATCTTCCTCCACTACGGGAAAAACAGTAATCTACAACCCAAAAAATCAGTTGTCGTACATATACGACAACGTTTCTCCATAGGTTGCATAAGGGGGGGTTGTAGAAAGTCCTCCAATCTATACAACTCTTCGGATGAGTTGTAAAGATAGTTGTGGTTTAGTCTTGTACAATGTTTGTTTCGGTTGTCAAAGTATTTCGAAACTTGATCTTAATGCCTAACACAACCCATACAGGGTTGTGAAAATAACTCATACACTACTGTTGTTTGGGTTGTAGGACATTAAATCGACAACTATGGTTAAGAGTTGTATGACATCTCGTTGACAACAATGGGAAGAGTTGTATGACATCTCGTTGACAATTCTAATTACGAGTTGTGGTACATATTGGATTTTAAAAAAAAAATTTTGAGAATTCGGATACAAAATTAAATCATAATACTTAAATAACCATCTATTTACCGAAAACACAATACATAAATTTGCTTCTACCAGCTCAACTCAGTATTACAAGTATCACCAGAATGCGCCAACATCTCGCATCTCATTTTCATACACTGCAACCATAAGCATACATCTAGTTCAAACGCATCTTATTCAATAACTTAATGCTACTACCTCCATCTCTCGTCGAGTCCCAATTCAAATAATTGTTTGTCTTCTAGTGCTAGCATTCTTGTTCTTTGTGGGTGTCTTCTAGATTGTATTACTACCCTTTTCTTTGGGGATGGGACTGCCTTAGTCTTGGCAGCCTTTCTTACCTGCAACATAAAATGCAGAACTCAGACACATTAGGACTCTTGTTTGTCCTTGTAGATACTGAATAACTGCTTCAAGTAGCTATTTGCTAGCCTCTTCCAGTCTTCTAGAGCGACATAGGTGAATTCCTCCTCAACTCCTTTGCAGACTTCTTTAGATCACCTTTGCGGTCCCCTTCCATGAGAAACTCTGCCAAATCCTTAATCCTATCAAGATAGAATAACATCAATATGAAACATAACTGAAAATTAAAAACCATGAGAAGATAGTAATGTAATCTAGAACTGAAAATAAAATTAAGAATTATTTTTTTTTTCATAAAAATATTGTGCGATTATAGGGAAAACACAGCAAGGGGAGCGTAAAGATAAGCACACACTCAGCTACTTCTTGTTTTTCTTTCTGTCACTAGGTAAATAAATAATACATTGATAAGGTACTGGCACCATGTGCTGTGCAGTAAGCATTCATATGGAACAATCTATGACACAAAGAACAAGAATAATAGAATTATAAAGTATAAGATAGAACCAAATAAATTTTCAATTATAACGAAATGAAGGAAAAGTGCAGGGCATTCTTAAGTATACCTGGATGCATCCAAGTTATGGATCAACCCATTTGCAGCTTTTTCTTGAAGCTTTGTTTGTCGATAGAGAGCACAAACAGCTTTCATACAAACCTCAGGGTCCTCTTCAAAAGAAGAAAGCATATCAGTCTCCATTTCCCATTTTAGTCGATATTTCATCGCCAACTTGTCCATAACAGTACCAAGAGAAATATTTGAATCACTACTACAAGTATCTGAATCTTCAAAAAGAGATTGAGCGGCATTTTCACCATCGCTTGAACAATTAGAAAATTTACCAACACTTTCATCACCCCCTTCTACATAAACCAAATCAACCAAGCTCAGCTCTGCAGCTGTGTTGCCTTCCTTGCCATATGATTTTTCACTGAATTCTAAATGAATTTCGGATGTAGATTCATATCTCAAAACAGCACGAGGGTCAAAGTTTCGGGGTGCATAAAACATTCATCTTTGATTCAAATTAAACAACCAATAGCTCTATAGAAAGATAACAATCTCCTCTACAATTTTCGTTAAGACATCATGACCTGAATCGGTCTCTAGCATACCTATAAAGGTCCATAAAGACGCCTACTAACCGCAGTTACAAGCAATTTCCAGATTTCATAATAACTCTAAAACTATCAAAACTTAATCAATTCAACTCTAAAACAAGCAAAAAAAATCTCTAAAGTTTGATAGTTCAATATATTTTAATCCCTACATAAGAACTAAGGCAAATCCAAACACCTTACTCAACCCAATTTGATTATAACTTACTTGATCCTCAACTTATAACATCCTTGAAAACAGCACGAGGGTCAAAGTTTCGGGGTGCATAAAACATTCATCTTTGATTCAAATTAAACAACAAATAGCTCCATAGAAAGATAACAATCTCCTCTACAATTTTCATTTAGACATCATGGACTAAATCGGTCTCTAGCATACCTATAAGAGTCCATAAAGACGCCTACTCACCGCAGTTACAAGCAATTTCCAGATTTCAGCCTTGAAACTCCACCGAACTTTCCCTGCTTTTGTTGGAGTTTATCTTTCTCTCTTCTCAACTGAGTTTTAGCCTTGCAACTCCACCGAATTTTCACCAATTCGAAACCCATCTCAATCTAACCAATTGTAGCAGCAACCCCTGTACACAGATTCATCTAACAACAAATGAGTTTGAAATTGCACAGGAGTTCATTCAGAAAATTATTCAAACAGTTTGTGTGCCATGATCTGGTGGTGTTGTCATCAGTCAAGGAAGCAACTTCTACACACTCCATTTCCCTGCAAAACTTGAATATAACACATACCCATCAGCCACAACAACAACAACCCAAATTCACCCAAATCAACCCCAATCTCTGCCCATTTCTCCTTATCCTTGTTGGTCTCAAATGAAGCTCTTGAGCCTTGATATTGACTATCGAACCCATAGGCTGGCAAAGTGATGATAAGCTTGGTCGACGGCAAGCTGAAACTGGTTGTAACAAGAGGGAGTCTTCTTGTTGTAAACTGAAATGAAAATTGGGTATTCGCATGTTCAATTGGTTTATGAAAATTGAAGCAATTGAAGCATAGGAAACTTGGGTTAGGGCTGAATTTTTCTACGGTTAGAGATGTGAAATAATAGGTACTAGTGTTCTTAATTAGATATGGATTTGATGGTGAGAAGTTGTCTTTGTTGATTGTTACCGAAAAGAAATAAGGGGTTTTGTGTAATATGAATCAGAATCACCATTCTACCAGGAAAACGAAAATCCGTGAACCTTACCTGCAACAAAATCAAAAATCACCAGTTTATCAGATTCAGAAAACACATAGATTCAAAATCAAAATAAAATGAGAAGATTTTACCCAGTTCATCACCAGTTTATCAGATTATCAGATTCACCAGTTTATCTGATTCATAAAACACGATAGAATTGAGAGCAAGAGAATGAGATTTACCCATGATTGCAGATTAGGGATGAAGAAAGTTGTTCTTCTCTTTGGGTTTTTGCTGGGGAGGCGAGGAGAGATGGATTGAAAGCTCTTCAGTGAATTAGGAGTCTCTGGTTTGATCCGTATGAGTGAAAGAAGAAATCGGTAGCATATTACGAATTGAAGTTGGGTTTCGTTTGATTTAGGGTTTGTATAAGATGGATCTGAGGTATTCGGTGTGATGATTTTCACCGGAAATTGCAGATGAGAACTAAGATGGGTCTTTTTTTTTTGTTAAGTCGATTCAATCAAGAATGAAGATGAAGAAAAGGGATTTAGAGAATTAAAATGATCGACGGACCACGTTTCGTCTGATCCCCTCATGCGGATCAAGAAAAAATCTCAACGGTTGATATTTTATTTAGGATGCTCATGCGGATTGAGAGCAAGTATGTTTCTATTTGTGTTAACACGAACTCATGTTTTCTATTTAATTATGAACCTTCGACATGAAAAAAAAAACCAAAAAAAATATTAATAAATTTAGGACATTGTTATCGACATTCTGATATAAAAAAATCCAAAAACTGTATAAGAATGAATCGGGAAAATGAAAAATGAATTCGATAATTGGTGTGTTTCTTTGTGCTTTCTCTTTGTGTTTTTGTGCTTTCTCTTTGTGCTTCCGGTTTAAATTTCGACTAGTCGCATACAAATTATGAACTTATAAGCTTCGGGAGGTTGTGACTTCAAACTTAGTCCGAACTTTCATAAGAACGCCGAATCCATCCATTTACGGGTAAGATTCCTTTGGAATATTCCGCGAAACAATAAACCAACCCTATTCCGGCATATTGTATGCAAACCTTAGCTCCGAGATCGAAACACGCCGTCGGTGGACTACTATAAGTCCGAAATTTCATAAGAAAGATGAATACATCCATCTACGGTAAGATTCCTTTGGAATATTCCCCCAAACATTAAACCAACCCTATTCGGCATATTGTATGCAAACCCCTGCTCCGAAATCGAAACACGGCCGTGGTGGACTACTATAAGTCGGAACTTTCGTAAGAATGATGAATCCATCCATCTACGGTAAGATTCCTTTGGAATATTCCACGAAACATTAAACCAACCCTATTCATATTGTATGCAAACCTTAGCTCCGAGATCGAAACTCGGCCGTCGGTGGACTACTATAAGTCCGAAATTTCATAAGAACGATGAATCCATCCATTTACGGGTAAGATTCTTTTGGAATATTCCACGAAACATTAAACCAACCCTATTCTGGCATATTGTATGCAAACCCCAGCTCCAGAAATCGAAACCTGGCCGTCGGTGGACTACTATAAGTTGGAACTTTCGTAAGAACGATGAATCCATCCATCTACGTAAGATTCCTCTGAATATTCCAAACATTAAACCAACCCTATTCTGGCATATTGTATGCAAACCTTAGCTCCGAGATCGAAACTCCGACCGTCGGTGGACTACTATAAGTCCGAAATTTCATAAGAACGATGAATCCATCCATCTACGGTAAGATTCCTTTGGAATATTCCCCAAACATTAAACCAACCCTATTCGGCATATTGTATGCAAACCCCGGCTCCCAAATCGAAACCGGCCGTCGGTGGACTACTATAAGTCGGAACTTTTGTAAGAACGATGAATCCATCCATCTACGAGTAAGATTCCTTTAGAATATTCCCTCAAACATTAAACCAACCCTATTCTCGGCATAATGTATGCAAACCACCGCTCCGAAATCGAAACTATTGGCCGTCGGTGGACTACTATAAGTCGGAACTTTCGTAAGAACGATGAATCCATCCATTTACGGGTAAGATTCCTTTGGAATATTCCACGAAACATTAAACCAACACTATTACGGCATATTGTATGCAAACCTTAGCTCCGAGATCGAAACACGGCCGTCGGTGGACTACTATAAGTCCAAAATTTCATAAGAACGATGAATCCATCCATCTACGTGTAAGATTCCTTTGGAATATTCCCCAAACATTAAACCAACCCTATTCGGCATATTGTATGCAAACCTTAGCTCCGAGATCGAAACTCGCCGTCGGTGGACTACTATAAGTCCGAAATTTCATAAGAACGATGAATCCATCCATCTACGGTAAGATTCCTTTGGAATATTCCCCAAACATTAAACCAACCCTATTCTCGCATATTGTATGCAAAACCACGGCTCAAATCAAAACTGACCGTCAGTGGACTACTATAAGTCGGAACTTTCGTAAGAACGATGAATCCATCCATTTACATGTAAGATTCCTTTGGAATATTCCACGAAACATTAAACCAACCCTATTCTGGCATATTGTATGCAAACCTTAGCTCCGAGATCGAAACCTGACCGTCAGTGGACTACTATAAGTCCGAAATTTCATAAGAACGATGAATCCATCCATCTACGGGTAAGATTCCTTTGGAATATTCCCTCAAAACATTAAACCAACCCTATTCAAACCCGCCCAAATCGGCATATTGTATGCAAACCATCCATCTGCTCCAAATCGAAAATCGGTGGACTACTATAAGTCGGAACTTTTGTAAGAACGATGAATCCATCCATCTACGTGTAAGATTCCTTTGGAATATTCCCTTAAACAAACATTAAACCAACCCTATTACGGCATATTGTATGCAAACCACAGCTCCGAAATCGAAACCCGGCCGTCAAATGGACTACTATAAGTTGGAACTTTCGTAAGAACGATGAATCCATCCATCTACGGGTAAGATTCCTTTGGACTATTCCACGAAACATTAAACCAACCCTATTCGGCATATTGTATGCAAACCTTAGCTCCGAGATCGAAACCTCCGACCATCAGTGGACTACTATAAGTCCGAAATTTCATAAGAACGATGAATCCATCCATCTACGAGTAAGATTCCTTTGGAATATTCCCAAACATTAAACCAACCTTATTCGGCATATTGTATGCAAACCACGGATCCGAAATCGAAAATCGGCCGTCGGTGGACTACTATAAGTTGGAACTTTTGTAAGAACGATGAATCCATCCATCTACAGGTAAGATTCCTTTGGAATATTCCCAAACATTAAACCAACCCTATTACGGCATAATGTATGCAAACCCCGGCTCAAACGAAACACGGCCGTCGGTGGACTACTATAAGTCAGAACTTTCGTAAGAACGATGAATCCATCCATCTACAGGTAAGATTCCTTTGGAATATTCCACGAAACAATAAACCAACCCTATTCTGGCATATTGTATGCAAACCTTAGCTCCTAGATCGAAACACGGCCGTCGGTGGACTACTATAAGTCCAAAATTTCATAAGAACGATGAATCCATCCATCTACAAAAAGATTCCTTTGGAATATTCCACAAAACATTAAACCAACCCTATTCGGCATATTGTATGCAAACCTTAGCTCCGAGATCGAAACTGCCGTCGGTGGACTACTATAAGTCCGAAATTTCATAAGAACGATGAATCCATCCATCTACAGTAAGATTCCTTTGGAATATTCCCCAAACATTAAACCAACCCTATTCGGCATATTGTATGCAAATCCATCGGCTCCGAAATCGAAACCCGACGGTGGACTACATAAGTCGGAACAAACGCCGACTACTATAAGCTCAACTTTCGTAAGAACGATGAATCCATCCATTTACATGTAAGATTCCTTTGGAATATTCCACGAAACAATAAACCAACCCTATTCCGGCATATTGTATGCAAACCTTAGCTCCGAGATCGAAACTCGCCGTCGGTGGACTACTATAAGTCCGAAATTTCATAAGAACGATGTAATCCATCCATTTACGGTAAGATTCCTTTTGAATATTCCCAAACATTATTCCACTACCCTTATCGAAATAATTAAAGTAAATGTTACTTGATCAGAAAATGACCATATTACCCTTATTGGAAAAAAGTGCAATAAATATTATGGAGGCGTTGAAATTGACCATACTACCCTTATCGGAAATAAGTAAAGTAAATGTTACCGATTGTGAAAATGCCCATATTACCCTTATTGGAAATAGGTAGAGTAATTCTTACATACGTGAAAAACGACCATATTACCCTTATTGGAAAAAAATGCAATAAATACTATGGAGACAAAGAAAATGACCATACAACCCTTATCGGAAATAAGTAAAGTAAATGTTACTGACAGAAAATGACCATATAACCCTTTTTAGAAAAAGTGCAAAAAATATTACGGAGATCGTGAAAATGACTATACTACCCTTATCAGAAATAGGTGAAGTGATTCTTACAGACTGTGAAAATGACCAGACTACCCTTATCAAAAATTAGTAAAGTAAATATTACGGACTGTGAAAATGACCATAATACCCTTATTGGAAATAAGTGCAATAAATATTATGGAGACTGTGAAAATGACCAAACTACCCTTATTGAAAATAAATAAGGTAAATATTATAGACTGTGAAAATGACCATATTACCCTTATTGGAAAAAGTGTCACAAATATTATGGAGATCGTGAAAATGACCGCACTACCCTTATCGATAATAAGTAAAGTAAATATTGTTGATTACGAAAATGACCCGGACTACCCTTATCGGAAATAGGTAGAGTAAATATTACAGACTGTGAAAATGACCATATTACCCTTATTATGGTCATTTTCACAGTCTGTAATATTTATTCTAATTTTTTTTTGATAAGGGTAATATGGTCATTTCACAGTCTCCATAATATTTAATGCGTGTATTTCCAATAAGGGTAATATGGTCATTTTCACAGTCTGTAACATTTACTTTACTTATTTTCGATAAGGGTAATATGGTCATTTTCACAGTCTCCATACTATTTATTGCACTTATTTCTAATAAGGGTAATATGGTCATTTTCACAATCTCCATAATATTTATTTCGTGTATATTCAATAAGGGTAATATGGTCATTTTCATAGTGTGTTAGATGAAGACCGATTTTATTTATTGCACTTATTTCCAATAAAGGTAATATGGTTATTTTCACAGTCTGTAACATTTACTTTACCTATTTTTTATAAGGGTATTATGGTCATTTTCACAATCGCGTAATATTTATTGCACTTTTTTCCAATAAGGGTAATATGGTCATTTTCATAGTCTGTAACATTTACTTTACTTATTTTCGATAAGGGTAATATGGTCATTTTCCCAGTCTCCATACTATTTATTGCACTTATTTCTAATAAGGGTAATATGGTCATTTTCACAGTCTGTAATATTTAATTTATTTTTTTCGATAAGGGTATTCTGGTCATTTTCACAGTCTCCATAATATTTATTGCATTTATTTCCAATACGTGTAATATGGTTTAATTTCATTTTTTTCATTTATTTCAACTCATCTCACCTGAGCCTTATTCTTTTTTTCATTTATTTTTACAACTCTTATAAGGGTTGTGATAGTAATAATAAAAAAAAATAGGACAAAATTACCAATATTGAGAGGAAGGAATAATGGTTAAGGGATTGTGCTAACACCTAGTAGGCTTGTGTTCGAATCTCTCAAACACGATTTTTCCAAAAGGTAATTTTTTTTGTCTTCAACAACCCTTACAAGTGTTGTCGTAGAGTTATTCACTACCTTAACGAGAGGAGTTGTTAAAGTCTAAAGGTGGTCACTACTCTTTTCACAAAAACGTTGTGATTTTGATTCTCATCACGACTCTTTGGTCCTAAGAGTTGGACGTTTTTATACTTTGACAACCTTTGTTTGACAAAAGTTGTAAAACATACCACCTTTCACAACCTTAAATATACGAGTTGTGAAGTTACAGTTGTAGATTACTGTTTTTCCCGTAGTGCTCCATGTTAATCATTTCATCATGATCTTCTTCGTTATCTTCCAAAAAAGTTCTTTCATCAAATATAATAGGTTATGATATGGCCATATGGGGCGGGTATGGGGTGGGGACCTTGAATCCCATCCCCACCCCATCCCGCATCACTACTTTCGAGGATTCCCGTATCCCGTCCGTTCCCCATTTATACGGGTAAAACCCTAACCCATAGGGGCGGATCCCCACGGGGATGGGTTTGGGATGGGGCAAATTGGCATCACTAATTGTACACCGACATACTTGACCGACGAATTATTGGAGAACAAGACCACGTGTTAGGACGGCATTATGGAAATTTGAGCATAGCATAGTACTGGACAAACTGAGGACCTAAGCACTAACATATTACATTTCATGGGACCCTAAATCAATATTTCCTAAAATTATAGACCCAAGTTGGTTTATAATCATATTTATTCTTGATTATAAATTGTGTAAAATTCCTTTGAGTAAAATTTCCTGAGATACCCCTAATCTAAGGCCATTAGGGAATCCATGGGGATGGTCTATCTATAAATACAAAACCCTAACTTATCTTCATTCTTGATCGCATTATAAGGCAGCCTCTCGCGCGCGATTATAAAGGAAGTTCAGACAAGAACAGCGATGGTATGCATCTGTCCCCCTGGTTTATAATATTTTTTTTTTCCCGACAGTCCCCTGGTTTATAATTTTGTATGTACGCGCATGTGTGGTTTGAGACTAAAAATAGTAGTATAAATATATAGTGTTCATGACGATGACATACGGGATTTTATCTAAAAGTGTGACTGAAAGGTGGGTTTATTCCAAAACTATGACCAATTTGAAATTTCTTCTAAAAGTGTGACCAAGACCGGTCAACGGGCATGTATGCCCTAGTCTTTTACGTAAATACCGGATTTTGTCCTCAGATGTGTACACATCGGGTAAGGATGTGTACACATTGAGTAAGGATGTACACACATTGGGTCAGGATGTGTACACATCGGGCACTAATACCCCACCATGAATAGTGTCCGATGTGTAGATATTATATGTAGACATCCAGAATCTAGGCATAATCATATGTTGGATAAATATAGACATCCATGTTTCGATGTGTATACATTAGACATTATTCATAAAATATGTGGACATCGTGCTATAAATATGTGGACATCGGCTATAATGTGTGGACATCGGCTATGAATATGTGGACATCAAAATATAAATATGTGGACATCGGGCTATAAAGGGTACTTGGGGTATTAGGTAAAGTCAGACACACTTTTGGAAGAGTTTTCAAATCAGTCACACTTTTGGAAAAAATGCACATTTGAGTCACAGTTTCGGGTATTTCCTCATGACATACATATTCATGGCTCAGCTTGATTCCTCCTTATTTTTAATAAGATGTACTTTAATTTTCTAGCATACTGAAACTATAATTATTAGGTTTAGGTTTAACACTAATAGTACTCCATGTTTATTTGGTATATCTATATACAGAGCGGAGTTGGTTTCAAGCGTCGTCATGCCATAACCAAACGGAAAACCTGTTGAGGATGCTTTAAAATTGAATGTTACTAGTGTGATGTGCGACAACAACATAAACCGAAAACAAAAAAGAAAGAACTGTTGAGATTATTAGTCCCACATTGTTGGGCAATCTAAGATCCTGCGGTTTATAATCTCTTAGGGTCTCTCCACACATAACCAATTGGTTTTGAGTTGGATGCCCGTATTCTAACTTGGTATCAGAGCAGGCTATATTTGCGACGAGTCTTTGACCGCTCCTTTACTCCGCGTCACCCGAGGCTATATTTGCGACGAGTCTTTGACCGCACCTTTACTCCGCGTCACCCGATTTAATTGTCCACGTGTTAGACCCAACGAGGCTACACGTGAGGTGGCGTGTTGAGACTATTAGTCCCACATTGTTGGGAAATCTAAGATCCTGGCAAACAACCCCACGCGATCCAAATTATTATAAAGTGGAGCTAGTGACAGTTGACTTAATGCTTGAAGGCAGAGGAAGAGCAGCATCAACAACATCCGTTGACAGAATAAGGGAGAGGAAATTTTCATCTAAGAATACAGGATTTTTTGGACCTGTAAGTGGTTTGATCGGTTATGGATCTACAGAAAACTCTGCTATTCGTATATGCAATATCAGTACCGAGGAAGTGTCACCATGGATAAAATCAGAATTGTCAACGTACTCTGGAGAAAAAGATATATCAATACGAAGAACACCATCCTATGAAATGGGATTCAATCTCGCCACCAAGAAGCACAAAGTGATATGTATATGGCGCATACGCATATATGTGATAGAATTGTATCAATCACTGGAACAAACACACATTGTTTCATTTGAGAAGATAAAGTTTTCTCTCACAGACACAGCACATTAAATGCAAGTATTTAAAGACAGACTAACGTACACCTGACCGACAATACAAGTGACAGCTTACACACGTGAGAGAACCATAACCTACACCACACCATCTTAACCTGCACTTCTACACCTCTTATCCTGCACCACTACATGTGTGTCATTAATATGAAAACAGAAAGTTCCGTTATGAATATATTTGTGAAGTTTTAACTGTAGGAGAAATCAAGTGGAGAAGGATCTCAATCCCACCATTCAAGCTTGAAACTGAATATTACCAACGCAATCACACAATTTACCTGAATGGTTTTATATGTTTTTGCACTGAAGTATTTATGAAATTAGACGAGCAGGATAATGACAAGATAGTGGCATTTGATGTTGGGGCTGAGAAGTTCAGAGTGATCACAGTCCCTAATTTCATCCTTAATCAACCAAGGCATTTTTATTCAAACGGAAAGAGTTCTAACGGTTTAATAGAACTGGGAAGCTGCTTAGGTTTATTAAGTAGAATGAGCGATTACACTGCCAGGCTATGGGTATTTGATGATCTTCATGAGAACAATAAAGAGAAGAATAGTAGCACGAGTAGTAGCAGTAACCAAAGTTGGACAGAAATTACTATTGAGTTACCTTTTATATGGAGCACGGATAGGGATTTTTATTGTTTTCATTCAGTTGCAGGGACGGACCAGATCATAGAATCCCATGATAAATATTCTATCTTCACGCGTCATTTATACAATTGGAAAACCAAGTCTTGCAAAAAGATTGATATCAGTGGGTTCGAGTACTATCCCTCAGTCTCCACAGTTTCAACTCTGGTGGAGAGCCTTTTGCATGTTCGGTAGCACTCCTTGGCATCCGCTCCAAATATTCAAGAACGTTAGCAAGGCCATCAAGGACCTATAACCGTTTGTTATTTTATGGTCTTTATGGAAGGAGAGCAAATCACGAATATTTGATGGGTAATCTTCAAGAGTAGTGGAGGTTATTAGCCATGTGAAGATTTTAATTTTTGCTTGGATAAAGTGTTGGAAAACAATTATTAAAAAATGATTTTTAAGGTTTTAATAAAATTATAATTTATTGTTTTCTTTTGTGAATGAAAAATTATTAGTCCCACATCGTGGAGTTTCCACTTTTTAGTTGTTTTAAGAGACTATATAAGCTTTTAGTCCCCATCGGGAGTTCTTCTTCTTAAGTTGTTTTGTTTCATTATATAAATAAATTCACTACTTTTGTAAAAATCTATGGGAAAGGGGTTGCTCTATATTTAGAGGGACCCCCAAGGGAAAAAATATTTTATATTGTTTTCTCAAGCGTTCGCTTTTTTTTATGGTTTTTCGGAGTTGCCAAGCTCAAGTTGAGCATCTACTACATATGCTAGTAGTAGGTGTAGTAGGGTGTTTTATCCTGGAGATATCCGGCTCCTGTGAGGGCTATAGCATCACTCTTGAGTGTAGCCGGACGCTAATGTCTTAAGGGCAGCGTGTTGAACACGTGACTCACTGCTTTTTCCAAAGTTTTGCCTTTTGTTGTCAAGTGCGGAGATTTGGGGAGCTCGCCTGTTTCATCAAATCGATCACTTCCACTATAAAGGAGCTAAGTATCAATAACTTTTGCTTATTTGATTTTTTTCCTTGTTTTTGATTATTGCACCCAACAATCTTAAGACATTACAATTTGTAATAATCGAATACTATTGGTTGGTTTGTGAATCATGGATGTTAATTGTGGAGTGAAAACGAAACGAATTTTGGTCAGCTGTAGAGTTTCGAGTTTATCTCTCAACCTATAAGGAATTTCGATGAACCCTTTGACACAACGTAGTGGACATCCTTAGTTACCCACGTAAAATTTCAGAATTTTTGGAGTTGTAAAAGTATTTTTGATATTTTACAAAAACAGAGAAACGTTCCTGAAAAATTCTGACGGGCAGAAATGTTTTGTTAACTAAAGTAGTTTTTATGGGGTAACCATGAGTTTTTTGATATGGTGGTTCAAACGAAGTTTGTAAATCTAGATATTATCTTCAAAACTCATATTTTATCTTCCGTTTCGGAACTAAGGTTTCTGAGATGTGGTGTATTAGGTGATTGGGAAATTACCATCTCCATAGTCAGAGTATAAACGAAGATTGTGACATGAAACTAGAAAGGGACATGGCTAACCGGCGCATGTGGATGAACACAATTTTTCCAAAGCTGACAAAGGTTGGAACATCAAACGCAACTCTAAGCGTAGTCTTCTTAAGAAAGGTATGTTTCATAAAACTTTCCGAATCTAGCATTACTTTAATTAAGGGTGATTTTTATGTGTAAAAAATCCTAGCCATACTGCTAGAGAAATTGTAGGCAACATAAAAACCTTAATTAGTAGATATTTAATGCTAATTTAGTTGAAACAAACTAGTACGAGTTCAAAGGCATGATGTCTAAGTTATTTTAATAACTAATGTGAGAGACCAAGAGGGTGGACTTTGGAGCCACCGAGCATGTTTGTTGAAACAGAGACTGTTCACCTCCTATCGGAAGATAGGAGATGTCGAGAAACTCTATATGAGTAACTCACCCGCGACAGAGGTTGCATAAAAGGGAAAAGGTCTTGTTAAGCTCATATCTGTAATATTCTCACATTGAATGAAGTTTTCATGTTCCGGGCATATGCAAGAATCTTGTATCTTGTTCTGTTGTAGATGGTAAAAGACTTAAGATATTAATTGAATATGGAAAACTTGTCGTACCTAAGGGCATGTGATTTTGAGGGAAACATTATAAGAGTTAAGGTCAATATAAGCTAACGAAAAATTGATGAAGTAGTTGATTCTTGTGTTTTCTTTTGTGTGATTGAATGTTTTGCATGATAGACATGGAACCGTAAACTTATATAAGTCAATGCATAAACTGGGAAGCGTAGGATGCATACCCAAATTTATTTTGGATATTGAACACAAAAGTTAAATATTCGTAGAATCAAAATATGCTATAAAACCTTTTAGCAAAATTGCTCAGAGTAATTCTAAGCCCTTAGAATTAATTCAGTTAGACCTAGTTGACATGAAATCTACCCAAACTAAGGTGGTAAAAGGTGTTTTTATAACTTTCATAGATGATTGTACGAGGTACTATCTTGTATACTTACTTAGGGGTAAGGATGATGCATTAGAAGCCTTAAGAGTATAAACTTGAAATTGAAAGCAAAGTATATGTTACCACTAAAAGGGTTAGGTATGAACATGATGGAAAGTATGAAATTCATATAGGAGAACTTTACTCGTTAGATGGCATTATTGATGAGATCACACCTCCTTATTCACCGTAGTCTAATGGTATAGTTGATCGTAAGAACAGAACCATTAAGGAGATGATTTATGCCATGTTGATTAAAGGATTAACCGCCAACTTGTGGGGGCGAGGTCGTACTCTGATTTTGTTATATCCTGAATAGACTAACCTTTAAAGGATTAGATAAAACTCCATATGTTTATGAAAGATATACAACCTTCTTATGCATACGTCAAAGTGTGGGGGTGTTTAGATAAGATATCCTGAGTACCCTACTGCGTATAGTTTTTGGTTGTGAGTTCTGCTTTTTCTGACTTTGGTGTGAATACTATTATGGAATCTAGGGATGCTGTGTTCTTTGAACATGTTTGTTCTTAATCATGTACCTCATTAGAGATGTGATGTTGATCCCCTAGATTTATTTTCAAATAGTCAGAACTTATCTTTAAGGAAGATGAATTAGAGTTGATCCTTGGAGAAGTAAAAGATTAGAACTGTGACTTCTTTTGGACCTAACTTCTAATTAGCCTAGCTTAGTCTGAGCTCTAGACTCATAAAGAAGCCATAACATCTACCGAAACCCTATTCTGGTAAGAAGCTTCATTTAGTGAAATGGACTCAGTCCGTCGAACCATTTGGGAGCTTGCTAGTTTACCTCTAGGAGTAAGACCATGGGATGTAAATGAGTCTTTTAAGAGGAAACGTTAGATATATGGAACTCATGGAAAAATATTAGGCTAAGTTGGTAGCTAAAGGCTATAAAATAAAAGAAGGTGTAAATTTCCTTGATTCTTATTCACTTGTGACGAGAATTGCTTCTGTTGAGATGCTAATTGATATTGCTACCATAAACAACTTGGAGATACATCAGATGGATGTTAAGACAACTATCATAAAACTGTGAATTAGATAAAGAAATTTACATAGACCAACCTGAGGATTTTGTAGTGAAAGGTTATGAAGACAAAGTTTGTAAGTTGAACAAATCTTAGTATGGTTTACAACAAATAAGCACGTAAACAGTGACATGGAAAATTTGATCATGAGATAATGTATAGTGGATTTAAGTTAATGAATCTGACAAGTATATTTATAAGTAACTTGTTAAGGATGCATGTGCGATTGTATGCTTGTATGTTGATGATATATTTATACTTGATACAAACATAGATGCGATTAATTCCACTAAAACCATGCACTGAATGAGAACGTTGACTTGAAAGACTAAAACTTTTTGATATAATCTTAGAGATGAGGATTAAAATATAATCAAACATTTATAGTCTTAGTCATTCTCATTATGTTGAATTTGTGCTTAAGAGATACAATCAGTCTGATTGTAAGCCTGCGTGTACTTCATACGATTCTTCTTGTAGACTCAAGAAAAATAAGGAAAATGGAGTATCTTAACTTGAATACTCAAGAGTTATAGGAT
Organism: Papaver armeniacum; assembly: GCA_023531295.1. Taxonomy (NCBI): domain Eukaryota; kingdom Viridiplantae; phylum Streptophyta; class Magnoliopsida; order Ranunculales; family Papaveraceae; genus Papaver; species Papaver armeniacum. Next base: position 200,526 of record JAJJWW010013329.1, on the reverse strand, counting down.
GTTTGATGAATTTAATGAACTGTAAGAGTCCAGACATTGCCTATATTATGAGTAAGTTAAGTAGATATACTTGTATTCCAGAGCAAGAGCATTGGGATGCACTTAGTAGAGTATTATGGTACCTAAAATACTCTATTACCTTTTGTTTGATTTATGAAAGGTATCTTGCTGTCCTTGAGGGACTTTTTGATGCAAACTGGATAGTTGACTCAGAGGAGTCTAAGTCTACTAGTGGATATGGTTTCACTCTAGCATGAGGGTTTGTTTTTAGAAGATTTCCAAATGACATATATTGCTCAATTCATTATGGAATCTAAGAGTATTGCGCTAGATAAAGCACGAGAGGGGGCCGAGTGCCTAAGATGCTTTTTAGAAGACATTCCTCTCTCGCATAGGCTCCGCCCGCTATATCTCATTACATTATGTTAGCTAAGCTATAATAGCTAAAAAGCTAAAAATAACTAATCTCAATCGGCGTTATTTCCATTGATTGGATAAAGTCCAAGGAGAATATCGCACAACCTTTGACGAAAGGTTTATCCAAAGAGATAGTTAGAAATGCATCGAGGGGGATGGGGCTTAAGCTCATAAATTAAACTTGCCATGAAGGATACTCAACCTTGCTGACTGGAGATCCCATGATCAAGGTTTCGAATGAGACAACTAATTTATGGTGGGTAAAGGTAAACACTATCAGAGAATTTCATTCTCTGTCCCTTCCCTATGGTGTAGACGTGATAGTGTGACTGCATGTGAAGGATGACTTTTAAGAAGTCTTAATGAGTTCTATAGTTTCAATTTAAGATTGAAGTGGGGTGTAGCAGTAACACTCTTTATGGAAACTCACCTATCTGAATGAGGAAGTGGGGCCGCTTCCTATGAGAATATGAGCTTTGATTCTCTAGAGCATTCTGAGAAACAGGATATGTCCAGGGCCAAATTGGACAAACGGCACGAGCTTGGCAGCACCCTTGGAGATATCATCCGTGGTTGTTATCGCGAATTACATCAAACACTAGCAGTTCAAGACATAGTTCACTGTCTCTAGCAAGTAATTCCTAGTAATATCTCACTAAGCAAAGGTTCAAGACCTCATGGACACCTCGCCTAAAATGGTATTTCCTGCGCTTTTTATGTGATTTTCGTTTTGATGGTTTTGGTATTATCGGAACATAGGACCTAAGGGTCACTAAGGGTTCACTAGTTCATGCTTTTTCACTTTGGTGAAAGGAACCTTTAGTCTCACTTGTGAGGAACTAAAGATGAAAGCTCTCTATACTATATGATTTTTGCAATCCATAGTATGACCACAGGGTCAAACACACCTGTGTGAGAGAGAGGATGTAGAGATGACTAGTATGATTTCAATACTTGCACGATCCGTCTATCTCTTCTCAAATGTTTGGGTCGTGAGATTGGGATGTTGATTTACCAAGATCTATCTGTGTTTTCGTGTTTTATTGAGTTTTCATTCATGTGGGGGATTGTTGGAAAACAATTATTAAAAAATGATTTTTAAGGTTTTAATAAAATTATAATTTATTGTTTTCTTTTGTGAATGAAAAATTATTAGTCCCACATCGTGGAGTTTCCACTTTTTAGTTGTTTTAAGAGACTATATAAGCTTTTAGTCCCACATCGGGGAGTTCTTCTTCTTAAGTTGTTTTGTTTCATTATATAAATAAATTCACTACTTTTGTAAAAATCTATGGGAAAGGGGTTGCTCTATATTTAGAGGGACCCCCAAGGGAAAAAATATTTTATATTGTTTTCTCAAGCGTTCGCGTTTTTTCTTTATGGTTTTTCGGAGTTGCCAAGCTCAAGTTGAGCATCTACTACATATGCTAGTAGTAGGTGTAGTAGGGTGTTTTATCCTGGAGATATCCGTCCTGTGAGGGCTATAGCATCACTCTTGAGTGTAGCCGGGCGCTAATGTCTTAAGGGCAGCGTGTTGAACACGTGACTCACTGCTTTTCCAAAGTTTTGCCTTGTTGCTGTTGAGATTTGGGGAGCTCAATCTGTTTCATCAAATCGATCACTTCCACTATAAAGGAGCTAAGTATCAATAACTTTTGCTTATTTGATTTTTTCCTTGTTTTTGATTATTGCACCCAACATAAAGGTCTATCACCGTGAGTTTTCCAGCAATTTTGGTAGCTGGCTGAACTCCTGTATTCATATGGGAATGGGATCCTCCATGATCCATCTGTCTTGTTTTTGTTTCAATATACATCTTTCTTTCAAAATTTATTTGAATTCTAGAATGGGAAAAGTACGGTGTATTCCAAATTTCGATCCAGAATGGACTGGTTAGTCCAGACCGATCCAAGTTGGATATGAAAATATCTTTTATTTCGTTTCATTATTCAAATTATTAAGCCAAATCCCAGCTCTACAAAATTAATTCTTCCAAATTCTTATCAAGGGTTCCAGTTATGTTTGTTATGTTTGAAATATGAAATTTGGGAGAAGCAATTTGAGGAAAAGTAATATGCGCGATCTTCTGTCGGATGTCCTTTTGCAAGCAAGATTTCTCCATTTCCTATTCCAACAAGTTACGCAGCTAACAAGAAGGCGACAACACTTACTGAATTTGCCAGCTAGTTTGCCAGCTACTAGCTATGCATGTCTTATGAAGCAGAGGCAGAAAGCCGAACAACAAGAAAAAGGAAACTGCTATACTGGCAAATTCAGTAAGTGTTGTCTCCAAGCACCCTCTATAACATTACCAGCACACATATGGGTGCCTCTACATAGGTCTCCAAGCAATTCCAAGTTTTTAAGTTAGCTGGTGACTTGACGCTATCTATCTGCTTAGCAATAACGCAATGAACTCTTTCCTTAATAAGACCGGTTCTGCGTGGGAAATTTCTGGATCATCGCTATTTATACCCCTCTACATCTCTCTCTAAACAATTCAATCAAATCCACGCTTGCGTTGTCTCAACGCCGTAAACGCAATATAAAAACGCTTTTCTCTGAATCTTTTTTTTTTTTTTTGAAGATCCCCAATTTCAAACCCTAGTTTAAAAACTTGATTCCTTCTTCGCACAAGAGAGAAAACAATGGCGAGAAAATCTAAGGGTGGAAAAAAGAGAAAGGCGAACCAGAAAATATCTGAAGAAAAAGACGTCCCAAAACCAGTTGAACAAGAAGAAGTCGCAAAGGAGCAGCAAATTCCCAATGAAGTTGAAGAAGAAGTAGAACCAAAGATTAAGAAACAGAAGACGAAAGAAGAATCTGAATACTTTGAGGATACGCGGAATATGGAGGATCTATGGAAAACTGTATTTCCAGTGGGCACAGAATGGGATCAGATTGAAACGCTTTACGGCAGCTTCAGATGGAATTTCTCAAATCTGGAAACTGCTTTCGAACAAGGTGGATTACTCCATGGAAAAAGAGTATATCTATTTGGCTGCACAGAACCTCAATTGCTCTCCGTGAACGGCGACGGGAAACTAGTCTGTATACCTGTTATTGTTGCTGTTGTTAATGATTTCCCTCCTTCTGATAAGATTGGAATCAACTCGGTTCAACGAGAAGCAGAAGAAATTATCCCAATGAAACGAATGAAGATGGATTGGGTTCCTTACATCCCATTAGATAAAAGGGGTAATCAAGTTGAGAGACTGAAGAAATCTCCAGATATCTTTATCTGGAGATGCACACAGAGAAGAGCTTCTCTGACAACCCTGAAAGAGGAACATTTGAAGAAGTATGAGTATTGCCTACCTTATTTTTACAATCCGTTCAAGGAGGAAGACGAAATCGATCAGTGCACTGTTGTTGACATAATGTTTCCAGTAGAACCACCAGTTGTATGTGATTTTGATTGGAAATTCGATGATGTTCACGAGTTTGTCGATGAGAAAGTTGCAGATGAAGTAATAACTGAAGATCAAAGAGACGCGTTTAAGAAATTTATCAACGACAAGGTTAAAGAAGCAAAGGAAGCGAACAGAGAGGCTAAAGAGGCTCGGAAGAAAGCAAAGGAAGAAACAAGTGAAGAGAGTAAAAGAGGTTTTGAGAACATGAGGTTTTACAAATTTTATCCAGTTACAACTCCAGATACGCCAGATGTATCACAAGTCAAGTCTCGCTTCATAAATAGGTATTACGGGAAGGCTCACGAGGTGCTTTAGAGCTAACGCTACCTAAAGGAAGGCTTCATAAAATATTTCTGATTTTTTTTCTTCAGTTTATTGTCTTTACTTTATTTTGGCAAACCTAAAGGTTCGTCTGACGCTGAAATTTCTTTGTTGGTTTAGAAACACGATTACTTGTGGCATTTCTTAGTACTCTGCAACTCTTTAGTGTGTAATTAGCGAATGCTTCGTCTCGAAACCTTAAGAAATCTTCAGCACGTAGTTAATTCAGGATATGTAGGATGAATTATAGAGACAGCATGTAATATTTTTGGAAATCAGCAGAGGGGGTTTCTCCCTAAATGCAGCAGTTTTGTATTACTTGATTTGATACCCACCTGAATGCTAGATGAGAAGAATTGCATTTATATTCTTTTGTCGCAATTTTTAACGTCAAGAGTAGAAGCAATTGCGTTAGTATAGTCAATTACTAAAAGGAATTACGAGAGGTGCATTCATTGTTGAAGCATATTCCATCCCTAAAAAGGTTCTCAAGTCAAGAATCAAATGGTATGGAATGTACTTCACAGAAGGCAATTAATATGCTTTTAAATGAGTTATTGAGCCAATAACAGATCTTAACCATAAAGTCAGAAACACAGAGCTATTGAGCCCATTCAAAAATCTTTTCTTCATCCTAGAAATATAGTTTCCATATTCTCCATTTCTATGGAGATTTTCCTTTGTACCAAACTACATTAATTCCTAAAAATAATGGAAGCAGTCGTGTCTGGCAACATAGATGTTATGGGCTAACCGTCCAGAAACCATTTCAATATTGAACAAATAAGTCACCGTATAAAGAAGGCGTCGCAATTGACCACATTTGCCTCGGAGGCCTCCATCCCTGCATTATATACATACTAGCTCTTAACCCGTGCCGAAACGGCACGGGCATAATTTTCATATGGATATTAAATTTAGTATTTTTATTAATTATGGAGTTTACTTGTCATTATAAAGTGAAGGGAAAATCAATAGATATTTTTATTCTTCAGTCCAATAATCTTTTATCATGTATTCATATATGATTCCTTCCAGTATGTTTGATAGTTTGACATTCTCCCAAATAATGTCTCTTCCCGAGCCGTACCCTATCAGAATTATTTTTCACATACACTTCCACAAAAAACCAATGATATTTGATATGTTTTATAGTTTTTAAAGACAAAAAAAATATTATCAATCATTTGAAACGGTATTTCCCTTGTGCATCTCCCTTATTTTAGTGACCGCGTAAAACCAAAATATCGAACTATGTAGGTTAAATTTTTTTAAAACACTCGAACTCATTCGTCCCGTAAATAATTGTGTATGTATTAACAATGTCAAGATTCTTGTTTATTTTGTCTCCTTTAAAAATGGTCCAAAAATATTAAAACTCAGAATAGACTCTACAGTAAATATTACGTTGTATGTTTTACAATCCGAATAACATAAATAAATACTAATTCATTTATCCAGTCATTGTATTATAAAACGTTGAGCCATTTCAAATGTCAACCCATTCGACTCAGAAAATATATATCTCCAATTCTTCAAAATCGTCGGACAATCTACGACATTGATCTTCTAAATGTGAGGTTATTCGTTCCTTAAAAATATAGCTAGTAGTCAAATGGTTAACCACTTGACCTAATGCCAATAGACTATGTTATCCATTATTATTGAACAAAAATAACATTCTGCCATTTAATAAGAAATATGTGAGACGATGCGAAATTACTCACTGGTGTAATTTGGGCACCAATACTTACGACTACAAATACACCATCCACCTTTTTTGTTGTTACTGAAATAGCTTCCATCACCATTTCCAACCACACGACAACGTTTTTTCCTTGACACCATTGTGATCCACTTAATAACTGTTGGCCAATTTAAACATTTGTTAATCGAATTATATTTAATATCATTATTTATTAAAAATATTTGTTAATAGAATAATTTAATTATTATCGTTTTTGATGGAACGTCTACTATGGAAAATTAATATAATGGTTATTATGCAAGATAAGTGAAAAAATAGTAATCTGTTAATTAAATTTTAGACGTTAGATAAATTTTTAATCATCAGTTATGAGAAACACTTACAAACTTAGATGTATCTATTGCAAGAATAAAATGACAATTCTCTATAATAAGTTAGAAAGATTATGTCAATTTTAACCCTTTTTTTTTGTTGGCTTTATATAACCTGATAATTGTTTTTCATATTTTTTAATTATTATTTTCGACCGAATTATGTGTCTCGAAGAAACCACCGAGTGAAGCATGTAGTGAGACCTACTGAAAAAATCAACCACAACTTCCGTAATAATGTTATTTTTGTTCCAACGACATACAATAAACATTTTTCACTACAAAGATCGAACCTACATCACCACCACCATAACGACTCATTACCACTACCTTTTCCACCACCATCACTATCTTCACCGGCTCCATGCATCACCACTCTCAAACACCACCCCTGTTATCCCTAATTTCTATTGATATAATTATTAATATAATTATTATTTATTTAATAAAAATATATTTAGAAAAATGGAATTGGTTAAAAATAATTTTAAAAGTTATTATGTTTCTTAATTAACAAATTTATTATTCATTTAATGATGAAAGTATATTTATTAAGATAATTATAAGACATTTATGATAAGATATTAATTAAGTATTTATTCTAAGAAATTAATGATACAATAATGATGTAACAACCACAACCATGGATTTAGCTTTCCCCAGAATGCATCCTGACCGCTCTTTATCTAGGCTAAGTTGTCCATGCTATGCTTTATAAGGGAGATAAAAACCAAGTTCGAAAGAAGTTTCTTCAAATGGAAAGAAGTGAATTTGTGATTGTGGGTCTTGAATATTCCTGAGTAACATTTCTTGAGATAATCCAATGGGCATTAGGGAATTTCCATTCTGTCATTGCGATGGTAAAATTGGTCAAAATAAAATTGGGTCATATGTAAGAATTGTGCTTTCTATAAATACAAAACCCTAACTTATCTTCAATGATCCTTTCTTCTCTCGCGCGCGATTATAAAGGAAGTTCAGCGAAGAACAACAATGGTATGCATCTTTCGCCCCCTGATTTATAGTGTTGTATTTATATGCGCATGTGTTATTTGAGCGTTATAATATAAATACAGTGTTCATGATTGAATTTCAGTCCGTTTTTGAATTTCAGTCCGTTTTTGCAAAATCTGATTTTGGGGCTACTCTATATTCGGTAGTTATATGAACTATCTTGACTACCGAATATGGTTGGATATTTGCAAAGAGTCACTGTATAATCGGAAGGGTATATTAATTAAATACCCTTATTTTTTGAACCCTTCAAAATTATCCCTATCACATTATAAATATACCCCTCCTCTTATATATAAAGCTTATCTTCTTAAAAATAAACTATTTTAGTAATTTATTACACATAACTTTTTTTTTCTTTTCAAAAAGCAATAATTTTCTTTCTCAATCACTCCACCACCGCCTCCGACTCCACCGACGGCAATTCACCATCACCACCACTCCACAACCATCATCACCACCACCACCACTTCACAACCATCACCAACATTCCACCATCACAACTCCACCACAACTCATCGTCACCACCGCCACCGCAATTGCGACCACTATCTCCTCCAAATCCCCCACCGTTGCCGCCAAGTTGATAACAAAATTGAAAATTTAGAAATAAGTTAGGTCCAGATTTTTGTGTCAACAACCGAAGTTGATCAGGATTTTCGTATCAACAACCGAAGTTGACACTAAATTTTGGTGTCAACAACCGAAATTGATATCATATCTGGTGTCAACAACCCAAGTTCTTACAAAAATTGAAAACTTGGAATTAGTTAGGTCAAGATTACGTGTCAACAACCCAAGTTGACACCAAAATCTGTATCAACAAGAAAAGTTGATCCAAATCGGTATCAACAACAAAAATTGATCCCAAATCCAGGCACCACCACCTCCATCGCCGCATCACCACCACCACCACTTTCAGCATGTGAGATAATAAATGAAATGATTCTCATCTAAATTTTTAGTAATATTGAAAGGGTATTATATGATTCAAAATTAAATGGATTAAATTTTAGAAGATGAGGGGTATAATTATTGATGGATAAGGGTATTTGTGAAATCCATAAAAATGAGGGGTATTTATATAATTTCCACTAATCGGAAGTCATGATAACTCTTCCTTTCTTACCGATTATAGGCTCAACCAAAATTCAAATAAAAGAAGGATTTTTGCAAAATCTGATTTTGGGGCTACTCTACATTCGATAGTTATATGAACTATTTAGACTACCGAATATGGTTGGATATTTGAAAAGAGAGCAAGGATAATCGGTAGTCAGGATAACTTCATTTACTACTGATTATAGGCTTAACCAAAATTTAAAAAAAAAAAAAAAAAAAGGATTTTTGCAAAATCTCATTTTGGGGCTACTCTATATTCGGTAGTTATATATGAACTATTTTGACTACCGATTATGGTAGGATATTTGCAAAGAGAGCCACTGTATAATCGGAAGTCATGATAACTCTTCCTTTCTTACCGATTATAGGCTCAACCAAAATTCCAAAAAAAAAAAAAAAAAGGATTTTCGCAAAATCTCATTTTGGGGCTACTCTATATTCGGGAGTTAAATAACCTAAATTCCCTACCGATTATGGTAGCATTTTTCCCAAAGGTCTAATTTAATCGGGAGTCAAGATAACTTTATTTACTACCAATTATAGGATAGTCAAAATTCAAAAGATAAAGGATTTTATTTTGGGGATACTTTATATTCGGAAGTTATACAAACTAAATTTACTCCCGATTGTTGATTAACTAGCGATTGTATATTTATCTACCGATTGTAAAGGGTAGTTTGGGATTAAAAAAAACGCCCCGGAAATAACCTACCGATTATGATAGTTTTTGTGGTTTTGTGTCGCCCCTAGTTCTTTTGGGGTCGCCCCTAAAGACCCCAGGCTTTTAAAAACACCCAACTAATTAATCTAACCTCGCTAATTAATCATTACACTAACACTAATTAATCATTACACTAACTAATTTAATTACCAAGGGCAAGTTTGGTACTAAAAAAAATTAGATAAGGGGTGACTTATTATTACTTCTAATATCCACCCAAAAAATTGAAAAGTAGTCCCCCTCCATTTTTGAGTAGTCCCCAAAATATCGTTCTTTTTTTTCGAATGTTCTTAGGGTATATGTGTTTTGGCCAGGTATTCATTCATTTTGGTCTTTTGTAAGGGGTTTTCCATTTTGGGATTTTATAGGCATTTCAATTTTGAAATGTCAATGTGGGTTGTAACTTGTATATGGGTTTCGTACAAAAAAAAAAATTTGTACGTTACATTTCTAATATAAATCTATTTACCGAGCAAAAAAAATGGACCATGGTAAAAAAAATCATTTGCCATACCAGGTGGCCTGGCAAACCTGCCACGCCACTATTAAATTAAATATTTTCTTCTCTTAATTTTAAGGAAAAATAGAAAAACAAATTGTGTTGCCGCATATATAAACACACAAGACTGCCCATCGGAAAAGCTTTTAGGTATGTAGGATAATGGCTACAAGTACGCTACTATTCAAACACTCAAATTTTTTTAGAATCCCAGTCAAAGGAGATTTCTCTATGATTCCGGCGGTTCTCATGGTTGAAGATGGAGACCCAAGTTCTATTACACAATCGAATGGGATTTCAAATTCGATCCTAAGAATGTGCCTACATTAGCGTAGTATAATTCTTTGATTGATGAGTTTGACAAAAAACAGAAGTTTTCAAATTCAAATCCAATTATGCCCGCTAATTCAGGAGTTAGATCAGTCCAGGTGACTGATTTGGAACCGATTCTCAATCGGTTTGAAATTGATAATGGTGTTGATGGTGTTTTTTAAACAAAGGGTAAAATCGTAAAACCCCAAATAACCTAATGTCACCGGTGACACATTTATTCGGACATTTAATGCATGTAGTCTGTAATTAATAGGGAGTATTTTTTCAAATTAGGGTTACAACGAACAAAACCCTAATTCCCCTCCGTGCCAATGGCAAGTCATGCCAGCCACACCTAGCCCAAGATCGCCGCACCTCTGTGCCAATGGAAAATCATTCCAGCCACACCAAAACGCGCCAAAGCATGCCAACCATGCTGGCCACACCTCTGTGCCAATGGCAAATCATGCCAGCCACACCAAAACGCGCCAAAGCATGCCAACCATGCTGGCCGCACCTCTATGCCAATTGCAAATCATGCCAGCCACACCTAGCCAAGCTAGCCGCACCTCTGTGCCAATGGAAAATCATGCCAGCCACACCAAAACGCTCCAAAGCATGCCAACCTTGTTAGCTGCACCTCTGTGCCAATGGCAAATCATGCCAGCCACACCAAAACGCGCCAAAGCATGCCAACCATGTTTGCGGCACCTCTGTGTCAATGGCAAATCATGCCAGCCACATTTAGCCCGAGCTAGCCGCGCCATGCCAAATGCACTCTGCCTTGGCCCTAGCTATGCTAATCACACCACGCCAAGCCAAACACACTTACCTTGGCCCTAGCCGCACCTCTGTGCCAAATGGCAAATCATGCCAGCCATACCAAAACGTGCCAAAGCATGCCAACCATGTTAGGCACACCTCCGTGCCAATGGCAAATCATGCCAGCCACACCTAGCCCAAGCTAGCCGCACCTCTGTGCCAATGGAAAATCATGCCAGCCACACCAAACGCGCCAAAGCATGCCAACCATGTTAGCCGCACCTCCGTGCCTTGGCCCTAGCTATGCTAATCACGTCACGCCAAGCCAAGCACTCTGCCTTGGCCCTAGCCACGCCATGCCAAAATGGCGCCCGCGCCTAGGCTTGCAAACCATGCAACCTAGGCCAAATCGGCCACGCATGCCATTGACACATGCCAACACGCTCCTGGTAGCTTTTCCTACCGGGCGCGACCAAGTTGGCCACGCATACCATTGGCACATGCCAACACGCTCGCTGGTAGCTTTTCCTACCAAGACGCGACCCAAATTGGCCACGCATGCCATTGGCACATGCCAACACGCTCACAGTAGCTTTTCTTACCAGGCCACGGCCCTAATGGCCGAGCATGCCATCGGCACATGACAACACGCATCACTAGTAGCTTTTACACCAGGCCGTGACCCAAATGGTCCACGCATGTCATCGGCACATGCCAACACACATCGCTGGTAGCTTTCCTTACCAGGCCATGGCCCTAATGGCCGAGCATGCCATTGGCACATGCCAACACACATCGCTAGTAGCTTTTCTTACCAGGCCATGGCCCTAATGGCCGAGCATGCCATTGGCAAATGCCAACACGCATCGCTGGTAGCTTTCTTACCAGGACATATCCCTAATGGCCATGCGTGCCATTGACACATGCCAAACGCACACGCTGGTAGCTTAACTTACAAACCGTGCAACCTACCACCAAGGCATTCCACACACGCCATTGGCACTTGCCACACACGTCACTAGCCGCTCTGGCATTGTCACTTACACTCAACGTACAACCTACCACCAAGACATTCCGCACATGCCATTGGCACATTCCACACACACCACTAGCAGCTCTGGCATTGTCACTTGCACTCAAGGTGCAACCCGCAACAAAGGCATTCCGCACATGCCAATGGCACATGCCACACGCCCCACTAGCAACGCCACTTGCACTAAAGGTGCAACCAACACTCGAGACATCAACACAAACTGGGGGATGCTTTCCAGGGTTTTGGTTTGGCGGTCACAACTTGCAGCGTACAATACGCTCACATTAAGAAAGCGTGAATAGGAATAAAGCGGTCAAATAAATGAGGAAATAATGGTGAAAACATTTTCACCCATAAACACCATCACGGTTACCACCTCCTCCCATTATTTCACCCTTTTACTCTCTTCCTTCATGAGACCAGGGTACATTTCAATCTCGACTTGTATAAATAGGTCTTACCTATTTCCACCGGACAACAAGTCTCGGTCAAGAGAAAAATACAACACTCTCAGAAAAGACAACTTTGCAAGCTCTCCAAAAAGCTTTCATCTCTTGCAAGCTTCCTAAGCTTTCACTTTACGATCAAGTCGAGACACTACTCTCCCCTGAGTGTATTCGGTCTCAACACCTTTCTTTGCTTCCCTCCCCAAATCAACCCTTCTCCCCACTTTGTGACCGAAGCAAGTCTGGAACGGTCATTTCTTGGTTTAGGACGGACTTGCAGATTGATCTCTCGAATCTATAAAGTACTCACATGCGGCACATTTGTGTAGGGTTTAAACAAGTTTCTCACTCACCTACCGAATTTACCAAAATCGGCGGAAACGATTTTCACCCATAAACAAATGGCAAGTGGATTTATCGAACCAAAGACAAGTCATTATCTCCCGGGAAGGGTCTCCTTCGGAGTTGGATGGCTCATGAGGTTGAGTCTATGCACCTGAAGTCTCATGATTTGAATGTTAATGTAGGGGGTGTTAACAAGCAAATTATGGAGACTAGGGGTTTAAATTCTACTACTGATTTACATGGAAGCGAAGGTGATGTGCCCATAAATCAGTGTAGGGTGGGAACCCCTGCTGGAAGTAGTCAACGGTCTTATATTGAGGTTGGTGTAGGGAACTCAAACAGACTGGAGATTATTGATAGCCTGCTGGCTGCTGAATCGTGTAGGGCACAAGAGGTGAATGGAAGTGAAGGTGTAGTACCCAAACAATCTAGTTGTCCAAGCTGTTTGATTAGTCCGGTTATTCTATCTCAAAGGGCATGTAGAAGTGCAGGAGATGTTCCTACTGCTTCTTTGGGAAAGAACATTGTGTATGAAGCAGTAAGGTTTCCATCCTCAGGTAATCCTGACGACCTTCAATTGGTTCTACATAATTCTGTTGCGGGTGAAGAGTTAGTGGATATTTCACCTAGCAATGTTCTAGGTTCTCCTGTGGATGCGGATGATAATAATTTATTTTCGATTATGGAGGATAGAATTGTTATCAATGCTGGCGACATTCAGAAGCAAGAACATTGACTCTAATGAGGTAATCTTTTCTACCTTCAAGATGGTTTTTGAGCTATGTTGTAAACTGGGTGGAATTAAAACTAAAGATGAAAAGGAAGCAAGTGAGGTTATTTCTGAAATTCTGTTCAAATACAGAGACAGATACAGGGCTATTGAGAATGGGAGGAAAGTTCAGGATAGTTGTGAATTTGCTAGCTAAGTTAACTCACAGGACCGTAATGTTGAAGGTGATGAAGTATGTTCAAGGGAGAGGCTAATGGATGATGGGAACTAAGCTCATTAACTGGAACATTATGGTCTTAATGCATATGATAAACAAGTTGCGGTGAGATATTTGATAGCTACACACAAATGTCTTTTTTGTGCACTTCAAGAGACTAAATTGTCAAATTTGTCTTCTTATTTTGTAAGAGCAGTTATGGTTTGATCTTGTTGTGGCTATGAATTCATTCTTTCACAAGGTTACGCTAGTAATAGTGGGGGTTTAATTACTATACGGGACAATCTTTGTATTGGGCCTTGATAAGAGATTAGGGTATAATTCAATCTCTTACTTATTCAGGTTCAGGAATGATGGTTTGAAAAATAAATTTACAAATGCTTACTCTCCATGTGACTATAATTTGAGAGATTTGTTTTGGAATGACATGGTGAGATTAGGAATTGGTCTTTTGCTTGCTTGGGGTTTGATGGGTGATATGAATGCAGTGAGAAGTGATGCAGAGAGGAACAAGACATGAGGAGATATCAGAAATATGAATTTTCTCAATACCTTCATTTATGAGCAGGAATTAATTGATTTACCTTTTATCGGTAGTTCGTATACGTGGAGCAATAAGCAAGATGACCCTTTGCTCTGTGAAATTTGGATAGAGTTTTGGTTTGTTCGATTTTTGATACAAAGTTTAGCACTGCAACTCAAACAACTTTGGTGAGGACGATTTCTAGATCATAATCCATTACTCTTTCGTTATCTTCGATATTAGAATTGGTAGCAATTTCAAAATTGAGAGCCACCGGTTGAAGCATCCACGAATTTGTTAAATTAGTTGAACAGTGGTGGAGTTCTTTGGTCTTTACAGGCACTCCAAGCTATGTGTTGTTTAGGAAGCTGCAGAATCTAAAGTTTTTCTTGAAAACTTGGAGTAAAACCACTTTGGAAATGTTAAGAAGCGGGGAGGATGAGTTGAAGGAAAAAATTAAGACTTTGAACTCAGTAGGAGAATGCGGCTTTGTCAAGAGTGCGGTTGGAGGAGAGAGCTAATCATTTACTTAAGCTCAACAATGTTAAGCTAACAAGAGCTAGAATGGCATTTCAAAGAGCTAAAGTCGGAGGTTTCAAGGAGGAGATAAAAATACACATTATTTCCATAGGATTGCTAATGCAAATAGAAGGAGAAAGCGTATAACAAAGTGGAGATAAATGGCATGGATGTTTTTAATCAAGAAGCCATAAGGGAGGAGTTAAAGGATTATTAAACCAACCTTTTTCTTACTACTTGATAAATCCTTCTTTTGATAACCTGAACTTCAAATCTTTGGATGAAACTCAAAGGAATTGGTTGGAAAGAGTTTTTGATGAAGAAGAAGTGATGATGGCTTTGAAGAAATGTGGCAAAAATAAAGCACCTGGCCCTGATGGATATATCATTGAATTTTATAGAACTTGTTGGAGTTTTTTAAAAGTGGAGGTAATGGAAGCTAATAATGAATTTTATCATAAGGGTAAGCTTGACTGGAGATTGAATATGTCTTTTCTTAAGATTATACCTAAGAAGGAGGATTCAACAACAGCAAAACATTACATGCCTCTTAGTCTTATAAGCAGTTTTTACAAAATAATTTCAAAGGTGTTAGCCGAAAGATTGAAGGAGATCATGCCTAGCCTAATTTCCAATGCACAAGGAGCTTTCATCAAAAACAAGCAGATTCTAGATGGAATTTTGATTGCCAATGAGTGTATTGATAGCAGACTAAAGCAAAAGAAGCCAGGCATATTGTGTAAAATAGATATGGAGAAAGCATTTGACAATGTAAGTTGGAATTATTTGTTCTCTATTTTGAAGAAAAATGGTTTGGTGATAAGTGGAGGCATTTGGATTTCATGGTGTGTTAAGGATGCTCAATTTCTATTCTGGTAAATGGTCAAGCAACCACTAGAATTAAACCCTCGAAAGGAATAAGGCAAGGAGACCCTTTATCCCCTTTACTACATTCTTATTGGTGGTAGAGATTTTGTCTATCTTTGATGGATGATGCGGTGGCTAAAAACAAGTTAAGTGGTTTCAAGTGGTTGAGGGAGGCACAATTATCTCGACACTTACAATTTTAAATAATACTATAATCTTTGCTTAATGCTTCCAAAGAGAGATTAGAAGACTTTTTATCATTACGATAATGTTTGAAGTTCTTACAGGAGTGAAATTAAATTTGGAAAAAAGTGCAATGACAACTATTGGAGCAGATGATTTGGAGTTGGGGTGTAAGGTGGACAGTTTACCTATTACCTACCTAGGAATGCCTATTGGAGCTTCAAAGAGGTGTGCAGCTATATGGGAGGTGGTAATTCGGAAGATGCGAGAAAAAGTTAGCTCCTGGAAAAGGAGATTTCTAAACAAAGCGAGGTAGAGTTACTCGATTAAAAGTTCTTTGGAAAATATGGCGGTTTATTTTCTTTCTCTTTACTACATGCCTTCTTACACATTGAGAAAGAGGTTGAATAGTATAATGAGAAAGTTTCTTTGGGGAGAAGATGATGATAAGAAGAAATTGAGCTGGGTGTCTTTCAAAACGATGTGTAAACCTAAATGCAAAGGAGGATTGGGTGTACAAAATTTAAGGTTGATAAATGATCTCTCGGCAAAATGGCATGGAAGATATCTTTGTTGAGAAAACAACTAACTGTGGAGAAAGTTGATCGAGTGAGAAGACTAAATCGGCGAGATATTGGATTGGATCCTATGCAATCTAAGGATGTAGTTGGTAGAAGTATGTGGATGGAAATTCAAAAATCTAACAAGGATTTTTATGACACTGTTAATTTGCAGGTGAAAGATGGCAGAAGTATAAGATTCTGCACTAGTCCAGAAAGGGCTATAAATGACGTTTTTAAATGACAGATTAATTACGTGATTAAGGTATCACAAATAAATACTGTCATATAACTTGAAAATAATGGGGTCCACCATTTAACGTAAAAAATCTGTCATTCTAAAACGTGGTAATTTAGTAGGTGTGTGATTTAATGATAGAACATTAAATTACAAAATAAATCTGTCATATATTTTCGTCTCTATCAGCCCATCATTATTCTTTTATTATTTGCCCAAAAATGGCTAGCCACCGGCTTAGCAAAATGCATCTGAAATGGTTAGCCACCAGCGTATTTGCCATACGTCTTTCATATAGAGCCATATTGGTTCAGATCTAACGAACCCCAAAACCAAAAGAGCTGAGTTGATTCTTCACCTTCACCCCGCCGTATGTTATTTTCGCTCCGGAAACCTAACAACCCTAGAGGAGACTCTAACTCAGAAGAGGAAGAAGACGACGACGAGTAAGTTTCAAATTCGTTTCATCTTTGTATTTGGGTTTTGCTCAAGTTTCTATCACGGTCCCACTGAAAAATTGGTTTTGGAGACCAAAATTGTACATGCGTTAAGGTAGAAATTAGAAGGTGATTTTGATTAGTTTGATTGCAGCAAAGTGGTTCTGAATTCACTTCTTCAAACCTTTCTCTGTTATTTTGCTAGAAAAACCTAAGAGAAATCGAAGAAGAAGATATCAAATTAAAGTAAGTTTCATATCCCTTCTCATCTTTGATTACTTTTTTTTCTTTGAAGCTCTGTCTGGTTAATCAAAAAATTGATTTTTTGGAGACCAAAATATTATCTAATAAGATCCAAAAATTAAGTTGATTTTATAAATTGGTTATTATGGAAATTGGAAAGGAATGAATTTGTTTAATTTTGTTGCTTGAATCTGGATTGGTTTCCAAATCTATTACACGAAAATCCCTTTTCTTAATTTGATTATTTGCTTAATGTGCCTTTGATTATTGATCTATTTAGTGGATTAATTTCATTTTTTCTTATTGGTATGAGGTTACGTAAATGTGATTTTTACCCGAAAAATTGAAGCAAAGCATTGCCGATTACAATATAGGTTAAGGATTATAGTTATACGGGTGAATGATGGCGGGCTGAAAGAACTCTAATAATAAATCCGTGTAGTTGTGTCATAATTCACTATTAGATTTGCTCCTTTAGCTTTATCTCTTCTATGCTTAACATTTGTTAAGTTGTAAGAGAAAGCTGGCTGAAACTTAGCTCCTCTTTTTTGTTGCTTGTCGCTCTGTGATACACAATTTTGTAGTATCTATAGTTTCCTTTTGTGAGATGCTCTTGTTAGTAAGTTCGATGTACTCTCTTTATCGTTGCATTTCGATATTAAACATGCTTGAGCATTGCGAAATTATATGTTATTGCTTTCTTAGTTGGTGA
Source organism: Papaver armeniacum (assembly GCA_023531295.1). Taxonomy (NCBI): domain Eukaryota; kingdom Viridiplantae; phylum Streptophyta; class Magnoliopsida; order Ranunculales; family Papaveraceae; genus Papaver; species Papaver armeniacum. The sequence continues at coordinate 182,813 of JAJJWW010013329.1, read as the reverse complement.
ATAGTTATCTTGTTCGTGACACTTGAGGCTCAATGGTGCTTTGTTGTTGGTAGTCTCCAAATAGGCTGTAGCATACTTTCTACAACTAATGAATGCATGTTGTTGTGATCTTTCGACCTACCCTGGTACAAGAAGTCGAATAGCTTTGAGCTATTAACCTACACATCACAAGCGGATAAGTGCTAACTTATACTTGCTTAAATATGTCCCGAATGCAACCTTTGAGCCTCAATAAAACCTTTGAGTCTTAATCTCGGAGACCTAATGTGCAACATTTATTTGTGAATGAATGCGACTCAATCATCTCTTTCTTATATCCAGAGCTTTGAAGTTTACATACAGAATGTTATAGCTCATAACCTTTGAGTCTCAATCTTTTAGTAAATTTTGTTAAGTGTCTTTTTTCTCTCTTACGGGGATCTATTGAAATGATGCAAAAGAATTACGGGGTTAGGATTGACTTCGTATGAGTTAGTTTGTGATTCATGAATGCCAAAGTATCTGTCAAGAGGTGAGTTTTGGTGCAATTTTATTTCATTCCATTAGAAGGTGTTCATATTTGTGACAAGATACATGAATCACTTGCTAGTACACAAGGCCTACTTTCGGGGTTTTCTCTTTATTTCCATACTAATGGCGTTATAGTCGAGTGTTGGTTCTAAGTCGAATATCCTTGCATTACGTTGAGTCAAACATCACTGGTCCTTGAGTTTGTTTGTAATCCTTGCTACGATTGAGCCTGGTTTATGCTTAATCAGTGTGTGATTCACCCGTTTTATCTTTGAACTTTCAAATTGTTCTTTCCATAGCAACTTCCCATTCAAAAGTTTAGGGTTGTGGCACTTGACTTAGTGTCACATCAACAACAACCATTTGTCTTCCCAACTAAATGGTTTCTCGGTGTATAAAATTTGTCCCCAACCACCATAAACTTGTACATAAACTCCAGCTATCTTCCACTCTCCGTCTTGCATTAGAACTTCTAATTAGACCCTTGGCTAGAACTGATGTCGGTTAGATCTTTTTATTCTTATTTATAGGCTGAATAACTTATGATTTTTTATTGGAAAGATGCATGAGTTCATAATCTTTGATTGAATCTGAACTTTGGTTACATAGGATTGTTGTAATGGTGTAATAATACAATCTCATGATGGTTTATTGCTAACCAACTTATGTCTTTTGATTGAAAAGATGCAAATCGACTATTTTTGGATGAATCTGAACTTAGGTCACATATGATCAGTGACTATTTTTGAATTATTATTGTAATTATTTTCATCAAGTTTTCTTTGTGATATGATTACGGTAATTCCAAGTTAGGTTTAACGAATAACAATCACCAAATGCATATCTACTATTTTTTAGAAACTTAAGGCCTCTTGCTTGGCGTCGACATTGTCCCATCCCCAGCCTCTCGGCCTTTCCTTGTACTTTGTGTGCCATCATGCATAGCCATAGAGGCACAGTAGACCACGGATATTAGTGGTGTTTTAGGCACAGTATGAGGGTCGGTGGAAGCACGGGTTGATTAAACCTGGTGACACCCCCCCGTCTTCTTCAAAAACCTCAACTTAGTAAGCCACCACTAGCCCAAGTAAAAAATATCACTTCAATCCACCTAGTCCAGCCTTTTAGTTCACCAAGCCAAGCAATTCAATCCACCTGATCAACGGCTTCTTATTAGTCAAGTAAGAAGAAGAAGAAGAATAGTGAAAAAAGAAGAGGGAGGGTTAGCTGGTTAGCTGAGATTGAATGCTTGTTCGCAAGATCAATGATCTTTCAGTACTAGGTAATTATTTTTCTTCTACACTTCATATTATCACCATGTAAGGAGAGGCCAAAAACATATTAAGATTAGTCTACACTAGCTTGTCAACCTATGCGACCAAAAATACAATGGCAGTTGTACGTAGATACACCCGATACACCCATGATAAACTTATGTGGTTTTGTTTGTTTATTGACAGCCTACACAACACAAACTTCTAGCAAAATGTAGCTTGAAATTCGATGACAAAAGTTTCCTATTAGAAATGGAGGAGCTGTTCTTATTTGGCATGACAGGCGAAAGAGTGATTTAATTTTAAAGCATGAGTACCCAGACTTTTTGTCTAGAAACAAATGGGATCTGATCAAGGATGTTATCTCCTGGATATGAGGAAGTTGCGGCTTTTTAACAACAACTTGGTATGTGTCCTTCTCTTAGTACATGTTTTATATTGTCTTCATATTAGACTTCTTTGAATAATATCGAATTTAATTTTAAATCATGTTGTTCACATTTGTAGGATGACTGAGCTTCTTGTCAATGCATCGACAGTTTGCATAGTTCTAGAGATGTTCCCCCAAAAGTTGAATTGTTGGGCGAGTTTAAGAATTCTTTGCGACTCAAACAATCTTTGCCGAGGCTAAAGGAATTAATGTTCCGACAATTTAGGTAAGTTACTGTTCATCGGAGGTGGATTCTATATATTGAGCACATTTTATACATTGTTATTTTGCCGAAGTAATATATGGTCCTATTTCGCTGGTGTTTCCCTCTCATAATGGTACAACATTTTTTTTAGCCCCCCCATATCGAAATTCTGGTTCCGCCACTGCGTGTATAAGTTTATTCATTATTATCTTCGATCTGCTACTTTGGTTGAACTAATGAGTCTATAGACTGCTTTATAAATATTGATTGATATATCTGGAATATGTAGAATGGATAGTGGTAGTGCGAATTTATCATGCTTAATGCCTCCTAATTTTATTGAGTCAACCATGTGATCCATTGAAGTTGAAGACGAATACGTAACCATCCATTTTGTTCTTTTGTTAATGAGTTTTGTTACCGGTCCAGGTCCTTGATATGTTAATCTATCACGGCATCTTAAAATTTATCTTGTTACATATACAGGGTATTGGGATCCCAGTGGCACTTTCATCCTTTGGTTTTTGTTGTTTGAGGAACTTCACGAAAAAGGTTGTTGCACTTGCAAGTTACTGATGGATGACCACTACGACTCCATGATTGAGGAAATCTTTGATCCAAGTGCGATGTTGTGCGATAGATATCATGATGACTTTGATCCAAGTGTGATGTTGTGCGATAGAGATGACGATGATGTACTTGTGGATGTTTGAGAGGTGAGTTTACAAGTGGCCCAAAACCTATGTGACTACTGTAGCCTTTGTAGGAGAGGGATCAAGTTAGAGTTGCGGTGATTGACCACTTTTTAATTTTAGGGATGTAACTTGGGTTGGGTTGTTAGGACATGTTTTCCGATTTATGTTCGAATATTCTATTTTCTTTTAGAAAATAATTACAAAGTTAATTAATAAAGTTAATTTGTTTAACATCTATTTTCTTTTTTAATTTGGTGAACTTCTGATACCTCGTATATAATTCTGAACGAATTTCATAATTCCAAATGAATTTGGGATTCCCAAAATCTGAATGCAATGCCAAAATCCGAATCAGTAGCCAGAAAATGTCGGAACTGGCTCCATTATTTTAATAGCATGCATCAGCCGTTATTATTTTTTACAAATAATGACCGTGATTTTCTTATGACATAAATCAACTGTTATTTAATGTTACATACAATAACCATGATACTTAATAACAGATTCTGTACATGATTTTAAATCACATATTTTATACGTCGTACTTAATAACGTTCTTTGTTTGTCATTTATAAAGAGTCACACCAAATAAATAACGGTTCGAATAACAAATGAAAACCGTGATAAATCATGTTTTATAACAGACTTCATTCGTCATTTATGACCCCTTCTGGACTAGTGCTGGCACGACTGGTGGTTGTTTAAAGGGGATTTAAAGGACAAGTATCCAAGACTCTACAAGATTAGTTTGCAGAAGTATGATATGGTAGCTAACTTTAGGAACACGACTTGGATTTTTTCTTTTTATCGAGAGCTAAATCCAGCGGAGATAATTATTTACTTGGAAATCAAGTTTGATCTGAGGAATGTTACGCTAGATTCTAATGAGGCTGACTACATTGAGGGAGATGTTTCTACAAAAGCTATTTACAGGAATTTATGTCAGGGGGAAGAGGATTGGGAGTTTAACAAAGTAGCTTCGAGCAAATTTGCGCCTCCAAAAGTGTTATTGTTAGTTTGGGCAGGGCTACATCGTTCAATTCCAACAAGAAGTATCTTTGGAGTCTGGAGGAATGAACATTGCTTCAAATCTGTGTTTGTTTTGTGATACTTGTGTGGAAAGTTTGGATCATTTGTTCTTTACGTACAATTTGGGTTAGTGAGATATGGAGTTATTTTAAAAGAATAGTTCAAGTAAGGTGTGTGTTGCCAGAATGATCTAATCTCAGTATTCAGGAGTTGGAACATACAAGACCATAGGGTGAAGAGAAAAACGATATGGTACTTAATCCCTTTTGCTATAATGTGGGAAGTTTGGTTGGAAAGGAATAGTCGTGTGCACAGGGGCAGAAGAAAATCAAGAGACGAAATAATCCATGTTGTGATTATGGATACTAGTAAGGACACATGTGCGATGCACATGCTTGAATTTTTACTCATCCAACAATATTAAATTTGAAAGCTATGGAATTTTTTTCCTAAAACAAAAATTTACTATTCTTATTTGTAGATAATTGAAAGAGCTTTTCAAATATATAAATTTTTAAAAAATCCGGTGTATATTTTGAAAGATAATAAGTTTTTAAATTTTTTGATTTATTTTTAAAACAATGGTATTTATGTAAATATATAAAAAATAGGGACAACCAAGTAATTTAGGGGGTTTCCTACCAAAAAGAGCTATTTTCTTTATATTAGTAAGATTTGTCTTTGGAGCTCTGGTTCAGAAAATTTTAAAGGGTACTCAATGAACCAAGTGATCTTTCACTGGGAGGATGTTGTAAATCTGTAATTAGTTTTTTTTTCTTTCCTTTGGAATCCCTTGATTCACCCTTGTAAATATTTTTTTACCTTTCAATATATCCTTTTCTTCTCGAAAAAAAAAATCAATGGTTTAGAAAGATCTCGAAATAAAGGAGTGAAAATTGTGGTCAAAGAAGGTTTTTGTCTCGGCCTTTTAAATTAAGAGGATTTTATCTCACATTCTCAAAAAATAGACTTACATAGAGGATTCACATCAAATTACTACGGAGATGCTCTTAGATTTTACGTGGGTATAATAGTTATTACGGAAATTCGGTCAATTGTCCAAATATTTTGAAAACATGGTTTAAATGGACGAGTAAAAATTAATACGGGTAAAATGGACACCAAAAAAATAGCAAGAATGAAACCGGTATCATCCTGTCTTAAACTTAAAAAATAGCGAGGATGAAACTGGATACATCCTATATAAATTAAAAATAAGAAAAAATATTTTTAAATAGGTAGGATGAAACTGTTTACATCCTGGCTATCTTTATATTTTTGTCCATTTAAACAGTATCAAATTTTACGTGTCTTTTTTACCCGGAAATTATTGATTTTGGTCTATTTAACCAATTTTGTTTAGTTATTAGTACCGGTAGTCTAGTCTCCCATCGTCCTGGCCAGATAAATCTCACAAATGACCAACTAGACTCGAAGGATATGGTACGTTTCAGATAACCATTTTCCATGAAAAGGCACTGCACCAAATATTCCAGACTGTTTTCGGAACAAATTCATATTGTCCTTTTTGTGTACTGACCCTAAGGAAAAGGGGCTGTGAAATTCATGTTGTCCCTTTTCTGTACTGACCGATCGAGGAGGGGTTGTGCGGCTTTTCAGGATATAAAAATTGATCAACATGAGACTCTTTGGGAAGGTATAATTAATCAGGATAAGAACAAGAGAGCCTCAGCCTCAGGAAGGTGTTATATGTATAGTATATCCGAATACTCAACCAAAGACAGCCGCCGTCAAGCTGGTAATGTCTCTTAGTTGACCATGAAATACATAAACAAATAAAGATACCGGAAATATTCGATTACCGTCCTTATCCAGCTGGACTTGATATCTTGCTAGCGATTTCGATTTTAGACAGAGAACTAAAATCTGTATATAGAAAAAGAAGATTTTTAACAAAACACGTTACGTTATTAATATTAAAATTAAATTAGATTTGAAAATAAATAAATGAAGCTGAAATGCGGAAAGCCGAGATCGGATAGATGTAGGAAACAATTTGTAACGAAATAGAACATACTCATTCTGCAGACTTAATAAATACTTCCATTCCAGAAACCATATTCTACGTTTTTGTTCTCTCCAATCTAAATATCAAAACCTAAAAAAAGATCATCAAAAACCCCGAGAGAAGGAGGAGATATACTAAAACAGCAAAGACAGCGATAACAATAAGTACAAATGGAGCATCAAGATGTATTGTTATCATCATCTCATCATATAGATGCGGCAATTGGTTTTCCTCTCGGTGCAGCTCTTCTTATTGTCGTAATATTCTGCCTAAGTGGTGTCTTGTCTTGCTATTGTCATTGGGGAAAACTTGGTTCCTCTTCCAGCAACGCTGATCTTGAGGCAAACACACCTAACAAAATCACCTCTACGTACCCAGTAAGTCTCACATTTTTTTTTTTTTATTTTATTTCTTAAACGTTTCCCTAATCCTTTCTCATTCCTGTGTTTTTCCGCTAATTAGCAGAGTTTGAAGATGGACCAGAGGGAAAGTTTACCAGTGCTAATGCCAGGGGATAACATTCCGAGGTTTATTGCAATGCCATGTCCATGTCAACCACCGCACGCATTAAAAACAGACGCAATACATATCGTGGAAATAGACGTGAAGCTGTCGGTTGCTCCAACAGTCATGTGAATAGTTATATAATTAACTAGATCTGAGATACATTACAATGAGTAAACAAATTGATTAGCATATATAAATATAGATTATGTATTATCTTGGGTAATTAAATTGATTAATTTTTATTTCATTTTTAGATTTATCCTTATTCTCCTTTTTAGGATATCCACCATCTCTGAAATCTAGCATGACAGATTTTTATTTCAACTTATCATTCAAACAGCTGGCTTAATACATTTTGTGTATGAATGGTATCATTAGTCTAATATAGTATAAACTATAATTTGTTTGTTTTTAAAATACTTCAGGCTCAAACCAGAATTATATACTGATTAAAAAAGTTAAAGCAAGGAACTTTCAAATGGTTTAGCTCAAAACCAGAATTCCTTAGGCTTGAAAAGACAATGTGGTTCCAACCTCAACAATATGTTTGATTTTTCTCTCTGCTTGAAAAGACATTGATGAAGATAAGATCCCTAACATAAACAAAACTCTAAATAGAAATTTTCTAGAACTCCAAACACCCTGCTTCACAAGTTTACTTCTCGTCCAAACCAAACACGCCATGACAATTTCATGTGGTTGCTTCCGTTAGTAACTTCACCAATATCTTGGTTTAACTTCCAACATGTATATGTATTGTGTAATAGAGTAAAACCCATTAACATAGAATGGTTGATTATCACAGATAACAAGCTTCATATTCTCCTTAGAGAAGTATCGTTAAAATTAAGAAAGGACTGCCAATTTCAGAGAATAATTCCCAACATTCAACCTATCTGCCGTTTTCCTTCCTGATGATACAGGTTTTTGCACATTTCCCTCGCTGCTTTTGTTTAATTACCAACTTCTTTGGAGTTTCGGTTCTTTTTTCTTGTTTGCCAGCACCTCTTTTGTGCTTGATGTACCCTCATTTCAACAGACTCCAAAGACAAGAGGGAGGATTACGATAACCTATCCAAGACAAGTTAGACTCCGATTTCCTGCCGTACATTGCAATGGAATCAGCTAACCGATTTCAATCCAAGAGGACAGGCTGGAGGTACCAGGTGGAAATATTAGACAAACAAGTTATCACTATGCTGCTGCATATGACCCAAAATTTGTCCATGGTCCAAGACTCGAGTTAAATATATATACACAACGCAGAATCTTGCTCAGCTTCGCAAAGAAAAAGAACTTTGGAGTTGGAAGCTAGCTAGGGTTTTCGCTTCAGCAGCCTCGGCCATTCATATACTCGGGTATGTTTCTGTTTGGGAAAAATATAGCCATGGTAGAAACAAGAAATTTACCAGACGAAGAAGAAGTTGATAGGATCAGTAAGTTACCGAATGAAATAATTCATAACATCATGTCATTCAATGATACGAAATATGCAGTCCAAACTAGTCTTTTATCGAAAAGATGGATTGATGTTTGGAAATCTCTACCTTTTCTCGACTTCCAAATGTGTTATTCCGCGGAAACAAAGTTGAATGATGTAATCGATGGAGTATTCATGCTCCGGGATGATTGTGACATTCAATGGTTTAGGTTGAGAGGATATTACTTTGATGCAGGTGTTACAGTAAGTGTTTCAAGATGGATCGATGCTTCCGTTAAGCTTAATGTTCAGGAAGTAACACTAGAACTTCAAAAAGCACATGCTGGTTTTACATATAAGATTCCTCCTAAACTACTTAACAGCAAATCACTGAAAAAGTTGACACTAAAATCTTACGAGACGTATGTAAATATTATTCTTCCCATATCAATGAATTTACCACAGCTTATATTTATCTTTCTCGGTGGAATTACAGTTTCCAGTAAAGAATTATCTACGCGGCTCTTTTCAAGCTGTCCACTTCTTGAAACGTTATACATAAATAATTGTAATTTACAATCTGATAATCAAGGGAATTTCACCGTTGAGTCTCGCAGTCTGAAGAAGTATGCATACACTCATCGTGATAAGCAAAGGAGTCCTAAAATTATAATGTTATCGGCTCATAATCTCAGCAGCTTCACTTATGACTATGAAGATCAAAACAAACAACTGTCCTCGGAGGAAAAAGAAGTGAATGCTAAATGCATGGTGAAACTTCTTGTCGCGGTTCATAAGGTGGAACGACTCCACTTATCACCTGCATTCGTTGAGGTATGTTTTAATTGCCATTAATCTTAAGTATTTTCGGTTCTCTATGTATAGAATAAAGCTTCCATGTTATTTAGCATAAATCTTTTATTGGTTTTCAAGGATCTGTCAAGAGCTACCGACTTGTTAAACTGTCAACTCCCTTGCTTACATAATCTTCATTGTTTGAGTCTGGAAACATGGTTTACTGGAGGTAGCTTGCGCGTGATAGCTTACTTACTCACGATATCTCCGAATATAAAGACTCTGATCCTTCAACTAAACAGGGTAACGTTTAAGAATGCTCTTTGTATTTAATTTGGTCACTTAATTATATCTTTAAAACACAGTCTAATACATCTAGATTGTGTTTCTCTATACTCATGAATTATTAACATTCGTCATTTGTGTTTCTTGATATAGTCAAATTCAACGAACGTTGGAAATGATTGGGAAACAAGATTGGCAGTGCCGTGTATATTGTCTCACCTAAAGTTTGTCCAGATTGAAGGAATGGTGGGATGTGATGCGGAGCTCAAACTTCTGAATTTCTTGTTGAAAAATTCAAAGGTTTTGGAAGAAGTAGATCTGTTCTTTAGTTCTAGTGTAGGCTCTGCTGATAGAGTGAGACAAGTGAAACAATTTAGAAATAAGCTAATAACACTTCCAACAGCCTCTTCAAATATCAAGATAGTGGTGTTCTAACCTTTGTGAATAACAATGATCAAGGAGAGGAACTTATGTACTTTTGGTGATATGTCTTCATCTACGTAGACTGATTGAAATGTCTATAAGGGACTAATTAAGTTAAGTGCTAGTTAAGAATGTGCACGCTTGAGTGCTAACTCACTAAGTTTTTGTCTACAAAAGCATCCTACTCTTTAGCTTTAAAACTTGTTTGAGGCCTTGAGTTTTTTAACTCTTGGTTTTTGCTTTCCTACATTAATTTTCCTTGATTATTTTCTTATAGACTGATATATCTGGATGTAGATTGGATAGTGGCATTACTATTGGCTAATACCGGCTTGTAACAACCGATCAAAAAAAAAAAAAATACTGGCTTGCAAATTGTGATCAGATAAACGAAATTATTAACGAAGAACTGGACACAAATCTAGATATATCAGGCATTATTAATTAGCATGGAAGGGGATAGCCTTATTATAGCATTTACCGAAGTCCCAAAAAAAATAAAATAATCATTTGTTCTTTTCCGCAGGAGATGCAATGCCAAGTAACAGAAACGAAAAACATTCACAGTATCATAATATATCCCAAGAGAAGTCTTCAACTTTTGCCTGAGTACAAAATTAAGTGTTTTCCTCCCCATCTTATTTTGATGTGTGAAGAAGCTCTTGGAAGTGCTCTTAGCTTATTCATAAATTTCTTTCGCACTCTATCAGGCGAGTCAATTATAGGACAAGGGTACAAAGCAACTTCCTCCAACACCTTCGCATATTTCAAGAAGAAACTCAGAAATTTGATCTCGGCATCACATCCTTCCACATTTTCAATATGGACAACATTGAGCGGAGACAGCATACCTGCCAATGAGAACCCCACTTCCCAATCATCTCCAATGTCTGCCGGAATAAACTATTTCCAAACCAAAAAGAAAACAACAAACAAACGGTATAAGAACACTGCTTCATATAGGTTCCTAAAATATTTACAAAATGGTGTGCTGCAGAAAGAGTATGGATGCACCATGGAACATTGTTAGTTGCATTATACTGTGTTTGGAATATATATTTAACTAACCAAGTTAAATAAAAAATTCACCTTTTTTGGTTTAAGGATAAGAGTATTCATATTTGGAGAGATTGTGAGTAAGCATGCAATTGCGCGCAAGGTATTTCCGGTAAGCCCTGTCTTCAGCGACAACAATTGAAGATTACATAAGCGAGGGAGTTGGCAGTTTACTAAGCCGGTTGCACTCGAGAGAACCTTGAGAAACAGTAGAAAATTCTCGTAAATAACATTGAAGCTTAAGCATACATGATACATGCATAACCTAAACTACTTAAACGAGTTATTTATGATGGCAATTTTAAAACATACCTCAAGAAATGCAGAAGATAATTGGAGTCGTTTCACCTTATCAGCTGCTACTAGAAGTTTTACCATCTTTTTCGCATACACTTCTTTTTCTTTTAGTGGTTGGTTTTCATATTCATCGATGTATTCCATGTTAAAGCTTACATGGGACAACTGCTGAGAACAGTTTTGGAAATTATAGTCATGTGTCCAGTCAGATTTACAAGTGAAACTGTTGAGATTAGGAGCAGATAACCTGATAAGTGTACGGTTTTCACGATATCCATGATGACAACTACCACACCGATAAGTGTATGCAAACTTCCTAAGGCTGAGTGACTCAACAGTAAAGTTCCGTGGTTTATCAGTTTGTATATCGCAATCAATTATGTTCAGCGTCTCAAGAACTGGACAGCTCGAAAAGAGCCTTTTCGATAATTTTACATTCTTCACCAAAAACCCCTCAAGACTCATAAACTTGAGCTGCGGTAAACTCATTGATTTGGGAAGAATAACATCTGCACATTGGAATGGCTCCTCGCATAACACTTTCAGTGTCAACTTTTTCAATGATTTACAGTTCAGCAGCTTAGGTGAAATTTTATACGTGAAACTATAATATCGACTAGTAAGGTCTATTGATACTTCTTGCACATTATGCTTAACGGCAGCTTTTATCCATCTATTAACGTTTTTTATCAATAACGCAAAGGGGGACTCTAAATACCCAGACACTTTAAACGTTTGGATACTACAGTCATCTCGGATAAGTAATACTCTACGCACAAATTCTTTCAACGTATCATAGGTATCGACATCACGATTAATATTGAAGTGGAGAAACGGCAGAGATTTCCAAATATTAATCCATCGTTTCGATAAAACACAAGTTCGTACAGCATATTCTGTATCAATGAATGACATGATGTGATGAATTATCTCATCTGGTAGCAAACTGATTCTATCCGCTTCTTCTTCTCCATCACCAGAAGAAGCTGCTAACTTTCTTGTTTTTACCATTGTTATAATTTTCTTAGAGGATCAGTAATGAAGCCTGAAGAGATTGATTACTATCTGTGTACTGATTCTATCGATATGAAGGATTAAAAAGTTAAAACCCTAGTGTTCTTTTGAAGTATCGAAAGGAGTACCTGATGATCTGAGGATATGCGAAAACCCTAGCCTCCAACTCCGATATTTTACGTGTGTTCACTATATACGTTACACCCCTTATACACCTCTTTTATGGTGCTTTAAAAACTTCCCACAAACACGAATAAGGGGCTCGACGGCTCGTAATACCATTGGAAAATTTACACACTAGACCTATGTTGCAAGACACGGACACGGGACACAGTTACGACACGACACGGTTACGGGGACATATCAAATCTCAAAAATGTTGGTTATGGGGACACGTTATATGTATTACACATGTCATTAAAATGAGATTCTACAACAATCTACACAAGATAATAATTATTTTTATTTTTCAAAATACTTGATTACTAACAAATAAAATTAATAATAATAACATTTTGATCAAGTTTTTCATAAATAATGTTTGGATATGACTAAAAGACGATTAAATTAGCCTCGCATTTAGTTTATTTTGATTTTCCATACCAAAATTAATCATTTATGGAGTGTCCGAAAGTGTCCAAATAGTGTCCGCAAAGTGTCAAATGTTGATTTTTACGCGACACGTGAAGTGGCGTGTCATGAAGTGTCGTAACCGTGTCGTGTCCGATCATGTGTCCGACACGGTTACAACATCTTTTATGGCGTGTCCGTGCAACATAGCACTAGACAAATAGAATCACTATCCAGAGGAATCAGGGAAGGAGATCCCCTTTCTCTTTACATGTTCATAATTGCAATGGAATGGTTATCCAAAACTTTAACTGATACTCATCATACTAAAGCCATCAAAGGTATCAAAGCAACTAGAGGAGCTCCTCCTATTAATCATCTAATTTTTACAGATGACTGCCTCAAGCAAATTTAACCAGTATAAATAACTTATTTCAAGCCATGCAAGATTTTAATTCACAATCTGTTAATTTTGACAAATCATCTATTTTGTTTAGTAATGATGTGTGATACTCCTAGGAATATCCTGGGAGTTAAATACATTGATAGATTCTCTACTGCTATCTGGAAGATCTAAGATGAATTTATTTGAGGAAATCAACACTGCTTTTCAAAAAAGATTAGCTCATTGGCAGGGTATTAATCTTTGGCAAGCTAGTAGAACTATTATGGTCAAAGGCTCAAAGCAGTTCTTAACTCTGTGCCTATGTATCATATGAAGACTTTCAAAATGCCAAAGAAGATGATAAAGAAGCTTAACTTTCATCAAAGACAGTTCTGGTGGGGGCATTAGTCTAATAGAGGTGCAAATCTTATTTCCTGGAAAAATCTTTATATACCTAAAGATTTGGGTGGCTTGGTCAGAGATTTAGAGATGCTCAATCATGCTTTAATTACTCACTAAGTTGGCCTGGAGAATATGTTTTCAATCTGATCAACTAATGGCACAAGTTACTAAATCTAAATACTTCAAAAATGGATATTTTTTGCATATCAATACTACAAGGAGCAATTACTTCATGGATCCGGAGGGATATTGAAGTTGGTTTATCTATCTTGCAAGAAAATTATTGTATGGAAGTTAACAATATAAAGAAAAAAAGAATTTGCTATATATGATAGTTGGATTATTGTGTTGGACTTCAAACCACAACCACCTAGTCCTTCTCATATCAGTTATGAGTTTGTAAGTGAGTTGATGATTGCGGATTCTTTCATACGGAATGTATTTTTGTTACAAACTCTATTCTCTCCGGATGTAGTTGAAAAAGTCAAAAGAATGCATATTTCTACTCAAGAGGAGGATACATACAATCAGATAAAACCTAATTAAATATATAATTTTTACAGTTAAAAGTGCTTACAACAATCTGATGGAAAACAAAGTCAAAAGTCCACCAGCTCTTAAAACGGTTCCTACAAGTACTTGTAAGACTTTTTGGAAAATGAAGCTCCCTTGTAGAATCAGAATGTTCATATGAAAATATATTTAAGGAATTGTACCTACCAGAATAAGGATTGATCAATTTAAAAGGGCCATTGAAACTCATTGAAGCATTTGCAACCATAATAAGAAGATTATATATCATCTTGTTGTCAGTTATAATCAGGAAAGGGCAGTTTGGAAAATGATAAATATAGACATCGACCAAGTGAGGAACAATTGTGCTTATGTTTAGGAATGGATCTTATCATGGTTCAATGATAATAATGGTTCTGGGGTATCCGATCAAAAAACATGGAGATGTACTTTGATGGTTAGACGCTGGATCATTTGGAAAGAAAGACGCGAATGCATGTTTTAGGATAAAACTGTCAATCCTTCTAATACTATTTATAGAATTCAATTTTTATCTCCATATATTAGGGGTTGTCATTCAAAAAGGGATTGGAGCGCAGTTTGTTGCTCGTCTCCCGTCAAATTTCTTGTTTAATATTGATAACGATTGTATATTTTATAAGAAGTTAAAAACATAATAATAAAATTTATTTCTTATTAATTTTATCTTCATAATTTTTATATTACAAACCATGCAACATATGACACTACAATTGCAACTCTTAATGTCATTCAGGATTACCTTGACTTGTTTAAAATTTTTGTTGATGCTGTCCTCTTATGTAGATAGATTTGATGGAGTCAAAGGCACCTATGCAGATGGAGGGTGCATGGCAATACTGAAGGCTTTGAGTTGGGTGAAGAGCATGCATATAAACAAATTTAATTTATTTTCTAATGCATAAGTAGTAGTTAAGTTTATCACCACTAGCAATGTGCATGTCAGATGGGAAAATAATAAACCCTCTTAATCAAACTCATCTTATCTTTTTTTAGTTATTGGAAGATTAGGTAATGTTAATACGGATAACAATCATATAGTTGAAGTTATAACTAAGAATGTTTGGAAGGATCGATAGATTTATTTTGGGGGAGTATAATGACTTCTCTCCATGGATTCATGCCTTATTATACAGGCACAATGTTCCTATAACTTCTTAATTTTCAATAAATTTCATGTTATCAATAAAAATGAAAACTATTATAGGGGGCTCCAAGGAAATACTAATTTTGGGGGCTCTAATGGATTATTATGTCCCAAATGGGGATATGGGGTGACCTAATCTGTAACAAAAGTTCAAAAATATCCTTCAATAACTAACGTAATTCTAAATAAAATCCAGAACAAAACAAAACCTGAATATAATCTAATTCTAATGCATCTCCTATTCTTCCCTTTTTCTTCTTCTCCATCGCGATGATGAACATGTTAGGATTGATCAAATCATGAATTTGAAATTAGTTTTGAAACCCACCATTTTTTATCATATTGATGAGTTCATGCAATTAGGTAAGAATCGAAAAATCCACCTTTTTTTGTTGCTTTTGATTGCATGAATAGTTTAGATATAATAAAATTAAGAATTTAGAAATTAATTTCAGAATTGTTTACGGTTGGGTAAATAATATTTCCTACCGTAAATAAACTCTACGGTTGAGAAAATATGAACACCCAACCGAAAACCAACGATGTGATTGGGAAAATATGAACAACCATCGGTAAAAAATTCAGGAAAATTTTGTCCCTACATAATCCAACTGTAGGTAGTTGTACTTCACATATTTCCAACCGTAGTGCATGACCCGAGGGCCTGAGTTTTCGTATATGGAACTTACGATTGTGTTCCTAACCGTAACTTTAATTTCCGAAAAAGAAATTGGATATCATTTTCCTAACCGTAAGTAGCTATGCTTTATTTTATTCTTCCAATTGTGAGTGGCCGTGAGTCTGTCTAGGATTGGGAAAATTTGGGACTCCCAATCGCATATGCTACTTACATTGGTAAGTTCATTTTTAAAAAGTTATTTTTCTTTTTCTTTTGATTTGATTTTCAAACACCAACTATAAATCAAATAATATAATCAAATCTAATCACTAACCTACATAGTTTAGTTAATATAATCATTAACAAAAATTAATCAAGGGCCTTCTAGCCATTAATAAAATTAGTAGAATAAATGGTTCCAGAGATTACTATTTGATGACTCGATTTTTTAATCTTGTGATCCCTCAAAACCAAAAACTTAAAGCCTCTATAATTTTTTTTTTTAATTATTGCATAAAGAGTATTACATTAACTAGTTGGAAGCATAACAAGCTAATCTCCAACAACATATATACTACTACATTAATTAAACAAGTTGTTGTGCTAGCCTACCAGCGAGCCTCATGGTTAACCCACCCAAGGCCCAAGCAGATGGGCGTCTGAGATTGTGTCACAAGGGGGCATACTAAGGCCTCTTCCTATGCACATGCCAAAAAAATGGTGTTTGGCATGCCAGGTGGCATGCCAAACCATTTGCGCCACTATGGGGAAACCGCTGAGCGATCGAATCCCTATCGAGCGATATTGACAATATCGCCCGTGATAAAGACTTTATCACCGGAGATATTATGATTATCACCGCGATATTCACTCTAGCGAGAATCTGGCTATTTCTTCATCGCTATAAATAGGTAACTTTCAAACTCCACACTTACCCCAAATTTTTTACACAAAAAATTTCTCTTCTTCTCAATCTATTATTCTCTTTTCTCAATCTAATTTATTTCTTCTATTTTATCCAAATGGCACAATTAACCCAACTTGATTCGGCAACACAACTTGATTTTTAAGGTAGTAGTACTTGAAGGTGCCGTTGAGAAGATATGTGATAGATTTAAAGAAATAAGTAAGAAGCAAAGAAGTCTCCAAGTTTTGGATATCAACCAAGTCAAAACCGCAACTAAGAGAAGGCCAAGAAAGGTTAAAGGCAAGGAAAATCAAGGCAAAACAAATTTGAAGCCAAGAAGAAAATAAACAAAGGAGACTCCGTTCATGAGCGCATTGATTGGAAGTTTAGTGAAATGAAGAAGATGAACAAGATGAAGAACATTGTTCCAAAAAATTTTTTTGAGAGTCTTTCCAATTATTGTCTAGTTTTATGTCCTAAAATGACTATTTTAATTATATTGAAGTTTTTAATTTTACAAGTTTAATGAATTTGAAAATTTGACGAATATTGTTGAAAATTAATATTAATTATATTCTTAAACATTAAAAGTATTACAAATATTTAAACTTAAACAAATATTAAAAATATTAATACTTTAAAAAATTTAAACAAATATTAAAACTTTAAAAGTGGACAATTGAGAAATTACAACACAAATGTTGGACAATATTGGGAAAATATCTTAAAACCTCGAAACAACTTTCAAAATGGAATTTTTGCCCGTAGATGCGGCGATATTCCACACGACACCTTTCCTGAAATTCCACCGTGGTTTCACCACTTCTCAAGGTTGGACCTTCTCGTTTGAAGTAAAGCAACATACCTAGTAACTTCCGCTTAATTATACCAAGCGTCGAACCAAATCAAAACACTACGACCGCGTAGGTTCATTGTTTGTTCTTGAAATTTAAAAAAATCCTTTCCCACAATAGTTGGTGATCAAATACTGGCTCCATTGTCAAATCAATATAATTCCCGCAAATACATTCATCTTCTCGAGTTTTGAATTTTAGGTTTCGCCTCACTTGACATCTCCTAATTTGACTTCTCCTAGTTTCACTTGTCTACAATTGCACGACAAGCGGCTCTTCGATTTTGGATAATACGGTGGTTTGCCATGCACTCGGCCGGATTCATATTATCAGCCATGCTCTCTAAGGAACTGGAAGAGTGATGAAAAGAATTGGAGATTAAGAAATTCTAAAGAGATTGAGAAATTCTTAAGAGATTAAGAAATTCTCGTGTGAGTGGAAATGAGATTAAAATTAGGTATTTATAGTGGGGGAAATATTAGCCGTTGGATGAAGATCCGATGAGCGATTATCATAGTATCGAGCGACAACTTGATCACTGCCGAGTGAATGACCATCGAACGAGCGCTTTGACCATCGAGCGATAAAGACTCTATCGCTCGGGCCGGAAACTCTCCGTGTATGCCTATGCCGTAAATAACATATTGGCATATGAGTTTGGCAGTTTGGCATACCCATAGTGGGTGCATATATGCCAAATACCATGTTTTGGCATGTGCATAGGAAGAAGCCTAACTCTACCTTCCATGTTCATTTCTGTAATATTACGTCATTGGTGCTCGAACCTGGGACCTCCTGGAACACATAAAACTTTGGAAAACGGGGATAACTAGCTGAGCTAGGTACCAATTTTCCTTTTTTTCATCAAATTGTGTATTTGTGTTACCATGAGAGTTGTGAAGTTTATATGGTGGCACAATTACTAGTGTCAACTCGGGGGATGTTGCTTAGCCAAAATAAATGTCGGTAGTGGCAATTACGGGTGGTAAATATTTGATAACGTTTTTGTGTTGTTTGACCATGCCATATGCTATATATGGCTCAACCTCTGAAGTGTCTGTAAGAAGAGTTTCAATCAAAATCTTTAACAATGAAGCAAATCCCTTCCTTGAACTTAACCGAGGAGCAAAATTTATCAATGGGAATCCTTCTCTAGGGGTTAACCGAATTCCATCGAAAATTTATCTTCAAATTAAAACCATTCTTTTCAAAATTCAAACTTCGATACTTATTTATTGAACAGGATAGCATTTGATGCAGGAGGAAGGTTTGAGATCTAATGATCATCATTTAATCATGTCTCGCCGTGACATACCAAAAAAGTGGAACCCTATTTTAAGGCATACATAAAAATTTAAGGGCATACTGAATAAAGACAAAAAAGGATGTAAATATCAAAATCAATAACCCCTTAGCCAAATATCTTTAGTAATGGCAAATCTGCCCTTTTAGGATTAGTGTTAATTAATGATTAGTTATAATAATCCTGATTAGTGATTAATGATTAGTGATTAAGATAATTTAGTTATATATGTTTGAGTAGATGAAAAATGTTGAGGAAGAAAGAAAAAAGTTAGGTTTTTTTTTTTTTTTTTTTTTGAGGGGAAGGGGAAAGTGAGAAAAAGCTTGTATTTTGATTCAATGGATGAGGAGGGTCAATCTTCACCAAACTCAAACTCAAACTCAAGCACAAACTCAAGGTGATGATTTTTATGAGCCAAATCCAAATGATGAATACATATATGAGAAACCCAATGCTTCTAATACACAGGTACACTTCTATGTTAAACAATCTCGCTTTTGTAGAATCATCAAAAGTTTGTATTTTTTCACTAAGGTCCTATTAGTCTGGATGAACAGTTCGGCTAGCTGAAAGTGTTATAATTATGAGCCGAACCTACTTTGAAGACCATAGTTCGGCTAGTTTAATTTTTTTTATAAGGAGACGAACCATACACTGAAACTTCCAGAAGAAAGTTCGTTAAAGGTTCGGCTCATATTGTAGAAATCGTAAGAGCCAAACCTTTTGACAATACATGGTTCGACACTTATTGTGAATATCGTAAAGCCGAACCTCGTAAATGTACTAGGTCGACACGTATTTAGATTATAGTACTAGCCGAACCTCTCCATTAATTTTTCATTGTATTATCTTACCTTGTGTTATTCTTTGTAGATCGTTCTTGATGGACATGTACCGATGGAAAATCAACCTGATCCCGTAGACATAATTCACGAAATATAAGGGATAACATTTGAAATGTAATAATATTTGTTTAGTGTAGTGCATTTTCTTCATGGTGCGATTTTGGAATTTATCAACCGACAAAGATGAAGAAAAATGCAAAACACTAAACAAAGTTATTATATGTCAACACTAACCAATTCTATCACTATAAAAGAACAATTTCCGAAGTAAATCAAGAGGTTCGGCTAGCCCGAAAAAGAAAATATAAGCCGAACCCTACCACCATTAGTTGATTTTTAAACACAGTGACATGTTCGGCTAACACTTTCAAGCCGAACTCATATACTTATACGATTAGTGAAAATGAAAACAACATATGTTCGGCGTAAAATAGTTTTATCGAATACGCCGAACCCTCTATGCATCTCTATCTGTGACTAGGTTCGGATTGAAATTTCATGAAATTTCATGCCGAATCCTCATATACACTTACAGAAGCTTTTGCGAAGAAAGCAGTTGGCACGCAAACTCAATTTTGAGCCGAACCCAAAGATCAGAATCACAAAAACACTATTTTTTTGGAATTAAACTCATTTAATCGATGAAAAACAACAAATAAGAGATTGGGTTTGTAAAAGTTACTTTCTTATCCTCATTTCCGAAGTTGGAGATGCAGTTGGTTCAATTGGTGGTTGATTTTCAGTTTCTACACCTTCATCTTCAATTGATGGATTAGAAGACGATTAATCAAGATTTTTTCATTGTACGAGTCATTATGTAGTTGAGTTTAATTGACGATCAAATTTTTACGAATCGACGATTAATCACGGTAATGAAAAAAATTTCGCGGGAAGGGAAAGTTCAAGCTAGAGGAGGAAGAAGAGATGTTAAGGGAAACTGATTTTGATTTTTTAGAAAACTGATTTTAGGTTTTTGTATTAAGGGTAAAGATAAATAGGTAATTGAACTACCTATAAGGTACCCCTTATAAGGTCACCCAAGATGGGAATATTGTTTTGTATGCCCTGAAAGTTTTAGGTAGGCCCTAAAACAGGGTTCAAAAAGTGTGCAGGCTCTTTAAATTGTAATAACGGGCTTGCTAAATGGGCTACCACCAAAATATCCATCTGAATCAGCTTAAGTGTATTTCAGTAAGAACCCTAATTTGGGGCAAACACAAAAATTTGGGGGCATACGGAATAAGACAAAAAAATGGTGCTAATAGTATTTTTAGGGTGGCCCTTATCCCCTCTTTTCAAAAATGCGAAAATACCCTTCTAAGATTAGTGTTAAATTAGTGTTAGTTTGATTAATTAGTTGTTAATGATTGTAGTTAGTTTAGTGTTAATTTAGGATAATAATTATCTTTTTAAAGATAATTAGTGACTTATTTTAGACAAAGAAGAAGGAGGAAAGAAGAAGGGAAAGGAGGAAATTTTTTTTTTCTTTGTGATCTTTGTGATTATTGAAGATGTGTGATACAAATTCGACGAGGAAGGTGAATCTTCATCACGTAAAGCTAACATATCAATTGAGATGGAGATCCTAGATGGCTTATTTGTTGGATTATGAAAATAATTTTACCCAAACTCAATTTCAAACTCAAACTTTTTCTCAAGCTCAAGATGATGACTTTTGGAGCCAAATGCCAAGATGAGTACATGGATGAGGAACCCAATGCTAATAATACATAGGTATGGTTGTACACGTTGTTTAATGTCCGTTTTGTAGCTTGAATTCACCAAAAGTTTTGATTTTTTATGTAGTTCAGTATAACAAGAGTTAGGTTCTACGGATAATTTGTATGCTTAGAACCTTGATAAATAAGAATAGTTCGCTTATAATTTTAGTCCCCAATAAGCCAAACGCATATATGACAAGTAGTTCGGCTTTTCAATTCAAACACGAATGAGCCGAACTTTAAAGATCGGCTTTCAAATAGTATTGCGAATGAGCCGAACCTAACCCCAAACGATAGTGAAGTCTACCAATGGAGAACATTAAGGTCAAAATTAAACTCATACAAATCAATGAGATATTAGCGTCATCGTCAAGAGAACGAAAAGAAGAAAACAACGCAAAAAGAATGAGGCCATTCCGACATCGGACGAAGAAGTTATGGCCAAAATAAAATCTAAAAACTTGAGTGTACAGAGATAAGTTCGGCCGATAACTCATCATCACGAGTTAGCCGAACTGGAGCCTTAAAATCAAGATTTTCAAGTGTTTACAGAGATAAGTTCGGCTTAAAAGTAATCTAATCGAGTCACCAACCCGACAACCACCAGGGTAAATTTCACTTGTTAGGTTCGGTAAAGAAAGGTTGGCAAGGTATTAGCCGAACCTGACACTGTTCAGGGACATGTTTGGACGAAAAATTGACTTTTATCTCAAGGAGAAACGGTTTCGGAAGGATTCTAAAGCCTAACTTTGAGATCTCTATATAAGAAAATCCTTAAGAAGAGATCTTTCAATTTTTATCATCTCTTTACACCACATTTTATCATTCATATTATCTTCCACATCATAAAAAATACATCCAAAGGTCTAAAGCGACATGCATCAATTTTGAGAAGAAAAAATCAAGTTAGAGGTTCGCGATCACCACCATATTCATCATCCCGTCCTCCCCTCCACCACCATCTTCATCATCACCTCATACTACACCCTTATTTTCGTCATTATCAACCTCTTGTTCTACAGAAAACATCCACCCGTGTCATTTCGCCTTTCCCCGCATGCAAGTTTTTGGTGCCACCACCTCGAGGTTTGGGAGTTCTTGAATTAGAAGGAGTCACTTCCATTGTTCTCCTTTTAAGCTTCTCTTGAATTTTCCTGATGGGTGCTAAAACAAATGATACACCTTAATTAATTTTCCAAACTAAATAAATATGACTCTACTAAACAATGTGATAAGTCACCTATAAATGGACAAGTTTATAGGAAACTATTGGCCATACACAGAGTAAAGTTCTAAGACATTCGACACTTATCAAAATGAGTCGAACAATGTTCCCTGGGGGTCAGTTTCGGCGCATTATCATACAAAAATATTATAAGCCGAACACAAAGGTTCAGCAATCGATTTTCAAAACATCACCAACTGTTTCTTCATCTGTAAAAAAGAAGAAGTTCTACAGCTAAATTTCAAATTAACACTACTCTGGAACTTCCAAAACCCAGAGGAATCATCGATTACATGTCAGAAATCAACGAAATACGAAAAACCAAGCAATGGGTTTGTGGGAAATACCTTTCTATGTGCAATTTTAAAGAATCAGGCTCTATTTCTCGCTCTCCAATACCAATCAATCTAATTATCCTCTTCATCACCATCTTTTCTAAAAACCCTAGATTGAGATGCTACAGAAGCACATCAGGATCGGCACCATATTTCTGGGACATCGCTTAACACGAGGTGTCATTAATTTGTTTAATCGAGAACTTAATCGAACAAAGAAATTTTCAGAATTTTGTTTGTGTTTTGGAGAAGAAGATGAGAAGAAGAGTGTGAGAGAAAGGTTAATTAGTAATGGTTAGTGAGTTAATTAGTGGGTGGTTAGTTAATTAGGGGATGGGTTAATTAGTGGGAGAGTTTTAGGATTAGAATTTAATTAAGTGGAAGGGTAGTAATGTAATTTAAACTAAGCAAGGTATTATAGTAACTTAAGCATCATTATGGCAGCCCTTATAATTTTGCATTGGGTGCCATAATATCTCGTATGCCCCCAAATTTTTTTGTATGCCCCAAATTAGGTTCTTCAGTAAACTACTAAATTACTCTTTACCATTCAAACAAACCCTA
The DNA here is from genome assembly GCA_023531295.1 of Papaver armeniacum. NCBI lineage: Eukaryota > Viridiplantae > Streptophyta > Magnoliopsida > Ranunculales > Papaveraceae > Papaver > Papaver armeniacum. The sequence goes on along the minus strand of JAJJWW010013329.1, from coordinate 159,415 downwards.
TAACTTTTAGTTAGCAGTTTTACACCAGAGTGAGAGCAGAAGCCAGCGGTGTGACTGAGGCGGCGGTGTTCAGGAGAAAACCAGTCGCCGGAGCTCTTCGCTGATGAGAGTTTTACGTTACCAGAATCAGATGGGGTTTATGATGGGAGTAATTTTGGTTTGATGTAGGAAGCATTACACATATCTTGGGAATCAAAGAGAAGAGAGACACGGATCTTTGAAATTGTCATCCTGACTCTCATCTACAATCGAATTTGTCTCGTAGTCAGCTCTGCGTTTCATGTAAGATCTGTAAAATTATGATGTTTGATATTTTGATTGTTCTCATATTTGTATCAAATACCAGTTCGTATTTGTATTAGCTGCCTTTGACATTGTAGTTTTGCAGAAAATTTAAGATTTTATATATCCGTATTTGTATTAGAGATGTTTTTAAGGTTCTTATGTATTAAATCCTATCTAGTTTACTAATAGGATGGGGACAAAGTAGCTTATTTAGTGAAGCTTATACATGGGACAGTCAATTGATTGCTTGTTTACATTTTGTTTTTCTTTGTTCACATGATTGAATCTTGTTTTCTGATACTACATATATTTGTTTTGGGCCATGTAGATAAAGTTTGGGTGCTCAATTTGGCCACTAGAAGTGAAGGATTGGTTTGCCTCGAGATTCAGAATATTGAAAATCAGAAGTGAAGGTGATTGGATAAGTCAGGTTTCAAGTCAGCATATATTCTTCTGGGTAATGGTCTATCAGTGAATAAGGTTTCTGCAGGCGCAAGAGAAGTGTGGGAAGTATTGACTGTTGTCCAGGACACTTGGAGAATAATCGAAAAGCATCCTACTACCGTTTCAGCCGTTTCAATTTGGTTCATATCTTGATGTGCAAGAGAAAGAGAATGAACAATATTTGAGCTGCTTCATTGTGTACAGTGAAAGCGTGCTAATACCGTCACCGTAAGTACCACATTTCAGATCTTTCAAATCAATTATTAATTTTTAGACAATCTGCAAGTACCATGTTTTTTTTATGTTTCAAATAAATAGCCAACTGGGAGAGCAAAGTCGTCTAATTCTAACGGCGTTCACATTTGCATTGAAAGATCAATGCAGAGCTTATATTTCGATTGTTACTTTTAGACCTCAGATATAATTAAATTTCTTCATCTGTAAATGTTGTTTGTGTTTGAGTTGAAATCTCCCTGCATTTTCGTTGTTGAATACTGTCAGGTAACAAACAAGCATAAATTATGATGGAAATGGTTCACGAGAAAACCTTCAGATATGAATTAAGTTCCTGTCGGTGTAAGAGAAGTGTTGGAAGTATTGCTGGAGAATAAGCTTCAGACATGAATATGCTGGTTGTTCTGAATTTGGTTTATACTTTGATGTGCAAGAGAAGGAGAATGAATAAGGTTTCAGCCGTTTCACTGTGTTCAAAGAAAGCATGCTTCTACCTTCATCGTAAGTACCACATTTCAGATCTATCAAATCATTTGTTAATTTTTATACGTGTTTTTTAGTTTGAAGTACCATGTTTTTAGTAGATATAAGGAAGATTAGTACCCTGTTTGTCAGTCGAAGGATTTTGAGGGAAACAAGTATGAGAAGACCATTAAAATAGTTCTTCCTTCCTTGAGCACAATCCTTATCTTCCTACTGTTTTATTATTGTAGACTAAAGTCTCACATTTCTGGTAACAAACTGGAACACTAAGAAATGTCTGTTTTCAGTCGGGTACTTTTTGAATTCAGCTATTCCTTAGCACTTTAACTAACCCTTAGGGATTATGGTCCAAATAAGAGCCAATTGGCAGAGCCAAATCGTCTAATTCTAATGACGTTCAAGTTGATGTGTTCAACCTTGCATTGAAAGTTGGCAATAGTAACAAGCAAATCTCTGGGCCTATTAAATCTCTTAATTTTGAAATATGGCCTTGAACAAGTTGATGTGTTCAGCCTGTATTTGTTTCATAATATCAATTTTGATGTCTTCTTTGTTACTTTAATCAACCTGTATTAGTTTCGTCTATCTTGGATTTGCTTTGGTTAATGTTTTTTTGTAGGTATTTCCTTTTGATTGGTCAAGTAGAAAAGACTTAAAAGTTGCTGGGCTTCCTAGATATATAGCTACACACTCCCAGCAAATGCTTGAGCTTGAAAAAGATATCTGCCTTCAATGGCTTGGTAAATATATCTGCAATCTGCTCCTGTGACTTGCAAAACTCCAATCCAATTTCACCATTCTTCACAAGATCGCGAATTTTATGAAACTTAATGTCGATGTGTTTAGCTCTTCCATGAAAAACAGGATTCTTGGTTAAGCTATGGCTGATTGATTGTCACAATATATCAGTGTTGAAGACGCTTGATGCATATTCATTGTTTCAAGTAAACCCCTCAACCAAACAGCTTGACAAGCAGTCGCAGCAGCTGCTATATATTCTGCTTCGGCAGTAGAAAGAGCAACAACCTGTTGCTTCTTGGAAGACCATGATACAGCTCCAGATCCCATAAAAAATACAAACCCAGAAGTACTTTTTCGATCTATATCACCAGCCCAATCACTGTCGGTATAGCCAATAAGTACAAAATTATCAGAGGATGAGTAAAGAAGACCATGATCTTGTGTACCTTTTATGTAACGCGATATTCTTTTCACGGCTTGAAGATGAACTTGACTTGGTGCTTCCATAAATCGACTAACCAAACCAACTCCAAAATGAATATCGTGTCCGTTGCGGTTAAATAACGCAGAACTTCCTACTAGTTGACGATATTGAGTCGGATTTACAAGCTCACCTTTACAAGTCTGATCCCAATGTATTCGACCTTCCACTAGTGTCTTTATAGGAGTGCAGGAGTCCATCTTAAACCTCTTCAAAATATCAGCAGCATACTTTTTCTGACATATAAAAATTCCATCGTCTTCCTGTGCAATCTCAAGGCCAAGAAAGTATGACATAAGACCCATGTCAGTCATCTCAAAGTGACTAACCATTGCCTCCCGAATTGATAATCATTTTGGGTTAGCTCCGAAAAATCAAATCATCTACGTACAAACACACGATAAGCATATCTCCATCTGCAGTAGTTTTGATGTATAGAGTGTGCTCATACGGGCATTTCTGAAAACCATGCTCAAGAAAATAAGAATCGATACGAGTGTACCAGGCTCGTGGTGCTTGTTTAAGCCCGTAGAGAGCTTTCTTTAATCTGAGTACTTTATCTTCTTCACCTTTCTTAGCATAGCCAACTGGTTGGTCTACATAAACTTCTTCTTCAAGTACCCCATTAAGAAACGCAGATTTAACATCCATCTGATGAATGTTCCATTTCTTTTGAGCAGCCAAAGAAATAACGAGACGAATAGTATCCATTCTAGCTACTGGTGCGAACACTTCGTAGTAGTCGATACCAGGCTTTTGCTTATAACCTTTCACAACAAGACGCGCCTTAAGTCTGTCCACACTTCCATCAGGCTTGAACTTCGTCTTGTATACCCATTTAACTCCAATTGATTTCTTTTCAGGGGGAAGAGTAGTCAGCTCCCAAGTATCATTCTTCTCGATGGAATGTATTTCATCATTCATTGCACTAACCCAACCATCATCCTGCACCGCATCTACATAAGTAATAGGATCAGCATCTGCAAACAATGCAAAACTAACAAATTCTTCATCAGTCTCCTCATTGTCATTAGTTACAACATAATCCTGTAAACGTGCAGGCATACTACGAGTTCGTGTTGAAACACGAATTGCTGGAACTTGCTGAGGTGAAGAATCAGGTTCTGAAGTATTATTTGGTGTTGAAGGGCTGTCTGGAACTGGAGGTGTACTTGGTTCTTGAACTTCAGCCTCGGCTTGTGTTTCTTCATTGTCGGTGGCATCTAATTCAACTCCCAATTGTAACTTTTCAGTTCTTGTCCATGTCCATGATTTATCTTCACAGAACTCAACATCTCTACTGATAATAACAGCACCGGTAATAGGATTAAACAAATGGTTGTATCACTGTAGCCAAGGAATATGCACTTCTCGCCTTTTGCATCAAGCTTTTGTCGTTTTTCAGCTGGTACATGAGCATAAGCAATACTCCCAAACACACGAAGAGCTGCAACATTAGGTTTAAAACCACTCCATGCTTCTTCCGGGGTCATATTGCGAACACTACTAGTAGGACTCCTGTTAAGAATGTAAGCAGTACAAGCAACGGCTTCGGCCCAGAAAATTTTGGGTATATTCTTATAATTCAGCATACTACGAGCCATTTCAACAATGGTCCGATTTTTTCTTTCAGCAACTCCATTTTATTGCGGAGTATAACTAGCTGTAAGTTGATGCCTAATGCCATGCATTCTACAATAATCGCTAAAAGTGTTTGAGTTGTACTCTCCACCTCTGTCAGTGCGAAGTACTTTCAAACTCTTTCCACTTTGTTTTTCGACAAAAGCTTTAAATGTCTTAAATGTTTCAAAAGCATCATATTTATTCTTCAAGAAAAATATCCAAGTCTTTCTACTGTAATCATCTATGAAAGTAAGAAAGTAACGATTACCTCCATGTGATACAGTCTCCATAGGCCCGCAAAGATCAGAATGCACTTTCTCCAACTGTTGGGTTGCTCTTTGGGACTTTCCAACTGGAAACGGAAGTCTGTGTTGTTTGCCCACAATACAACCTTCACATACTCGGTTAAAGTCTTCCAATAAAGGTAAACCTGTAACCATTTCTTTCTTTGCCAATGAACGTAACCCATTAAAGTTAAGATGACCGAAACGAAAGTGCCATAACCAATTATCATCAAGAACAATACCACTGAAAGCACAAACAATTTCTGACTTTATAGGCAAAGGAAATAAACGACTCTTGGTCATTTTCACCTTAGCAATCAGCTCCTTCTTACGGTTCTCAATATTGCAAACACCATCATCAATGACAAAACGAAGCCCATTCACAGATAATTGACCCATACTAAACAGGTTCCAATGGAGACTTGGTACATAAAGAACATCGTGGATACAATGGTGAGAGTTATCAGCTAGAACAATGAGAACTTTACCTCTACCCAAAATTGGAACCTTGGCTTTGTTACCGAAGTTCACCATTCCACGAACAGATTCATCAAGGTGGGAAAATAGTTCCTTGCTACCGCATATATGATTACTGCAACCGGAGTCCAGAAACCAGGTATTCTTGATGTCACCGTCTTCTTGCGAAATACTGCAAGCAAAGAACAACTTTTCTGGTTCCTCGATCTCTACAAAGGTTCCCTGCTTCGTCTTCTTATTCGGATTAAACCAACAATTATTGTTGTAATGTCCAAGTTTTCCACAGTGGTAGCATTCAACTTTGGACTTATCTTTCTTGCCTGGACTTGATGATGTTCCTTTGCTGGAGCTTCCCTTCTCTGTGATAACAGCCTTGCTTTTCAAAGCATGCTCCAAAGAACTTGTCTTTCTCTGCTTCATCCTGTACTCATAAGCACATAGTGAACCCTCTAATCCTTCAATGGTTAGAGTAGACATATCTTTTCATTCTTCTATTGCAGCAACAACATAATCGAAGTTTTCTCTGTTAGTGATCTCATAATCTTTTCAACAACACGAGAGTCAGCTAATTGTTCACCATTTACCCTTAATTGATTCACAACAACTTGAATTCGAGAAAAATATTCAGAAATGGATTCAGATTCATTCATGGATAAAGATTCGAATTCACCTCGTAAGGTTTGCAACCTTACACTTTTCACCTTGTCATCGCCTTTGTAAGCTTTCTGCAAGATGTCCCATGCTTGCTTAGATGTTTTTGCAGCTGAAATCTTTTCAAAAACTGCATCGTCCAGGGCTTGGTGTATGAAGTACAACGCTTTCTTGTCCTTCTTTCTATTCTCTCTCAAATCATCCCTTTGGGGTTTAGGAAGAGCTGCACCAACTGCCGGATCATCAATCTCGAAGAAACCAGACTCAACAACCTCTGTAAGCTCCTGAAAACCAAACAAGACTTTCATCTGGATGCTCCATCGATCGTAATTCTTCCCATTCGAATCAGGAACTTGAGGCTGTAGTGATTCTTTCATTGTAGCTTTTTATCAAACACCTAATCTGCAAGACTATTAACAGCGGAAACTTAAGGATCGAACACTAGCTCTTGATGCCAGATATAGAATCTAACTAGTGTTAGTCCACCTGCAATCTCAATATACACTCACAGAATAATAATAAGAAGAAGATATGTGAGAATCAAAAGATTTTTATTGAAACTCAGTACTCAGTTCTTCATATATTTGAGAACTGATTGCAACACCTTATATAGGTGTTAACAAAGCTAACTAATCTAGCCAGTAGAAGCTAAACTGACTGCTACCAATGCTCCTAGTCTGTTGGAACAACTAATGACTAAGTAATATGAATTATTCAAGGTAGAACAGAAACAATAAACCTGTAAAGTATCCGTTGGGTTTGGCTTAAACTCCAACAAATTTCCCATAGAGAAAGTTTCAAATTGACGACAAAGAGTTTGTAGCTTTACCATAATTGTTTTATCTGTACCTTCGAATTGGTCTTTCAACAGATCTCATGCCTCTTTTGCTCTTTTGCATAAAGAAATCTTTGGGAAAATTGCATCATCAACACCTTCTTGTATAACAGTCAATGCTTTAGCATCCTTTCTCACCTTCTCTTTGTACTCTTTTTTCTGCTCTGGAGTTACCTTCTCTAGATCGATTTCATCATAACCAGATTCTACCAAATCCCACAAATCATATGCAATAAAAATTGTTCTTAATTTAATCGACCAAAAATTAAAACTATCACCTTTGAATACAGGGACATTTGTTTGTAGCGCATCTCCTTTAGTTGCCATTAATTGCCCGAGGATCTACTGGCTCTGATACCAAATGTAGATTTTGCAACAGATATATATGGAAATTAAACAGAAGATATAATAAGATATTTTGTTACTAAACTCGGTGAGATTTTCATTCATTCTCAAAAGCCTTAAATAGGCATTACAAGCATACGTTTCTCTAACCCACGACTAACATAATTTCCTACGTTTTAGGATCCATAACCCAAGACTATTACTTATTCAAAATACGTTTAAATGCCTAAATACTAGGACTAAAACCAACTAAATCAAGAGACCAAATCAATCAAGGAAACTAACACAAAATATTTGAACGTGACACATTCAAATTCCAACAGAATAACAGACCCTTCAGAATTAGAGCTATACCATATCCATCAAAAACGTTATCAATAGTACCAAAAACAAAATGCTCGTAACAAAAAAAAGAAGATCCAATAGTACCATAGGGCTATTGGGGCTTGAATTGGATTGGATTTCGAATACTTGGATATCTGTTATTCTTCAACTTATTATTGTATAGAATCTAAAGATGATTTATTTAGCTTAATAAAAAAACCTCATTGCAGGACGGCAAAAGTCACCTGAGAAGTGGTCAGTGATAGATGTTACACTCACGCAGTACTCGGTTTCATTTATCAAAACGAAATTGGTCTCATTAAGCAAAACTTAACGGCGGGAAAAATGATGATGCGCATAACTTAACATGACATGCTATCGATCGGCAAAATGAGCGGGAATGGCATTTCCAGCCATCTCTGAAATTAAGTGTTTATTGGACGCCAAACATGGTTGTGATCAGGTTGCGACGACCTTACCATTATCCCATAACATCAATGATACTGCTTTGTTGACTTTTATAACTGATGTTATGCTTCAATTGCTTTTTAGAGTTAATGCAGCTTGGTACTAAAGAAATTCACTATACAAGTCAGCTTCTACTATCCAGTCATTGACAAATCTGCAGAAAATTTAAGATCTTGTTTTATGTTGTTTGTTTGTTCAAATAGCAGCAATTCCTATCCTGTTAAAGATGTAGGATTGGGATGAAGTATGTAACTGGTTTTAGTTTGGAAAAATTTCAAGGTGTCTTCGTATGTGATTCAGGTAGTGATGTATATACATGTATCTGAAAGCTTACATTTCAATTGTTAGAGAAAATTTTCTTTATGGATTTTTTTTTTCTTCCGAATATTTAGTTTAGATTTATTTAACTACTTTGTCTATGATTATTTGTGTTTGATTTACTTCATCTCTGATTGTTGTTTGTGTTTGCTGATAGTTAACATTACATACATATTTTGATGCTTGATAGGATCTTATTATATCTCGAAGCTATTTAAGCTTGAATTGATATCTCCACGAAGTATCTACCTTATTACTGAAAAACATCATAATTGGTTACAGAACGACCAGTTCATTTCAGGCATGTAATCTAGGTTTTAGAGGAAATTTTGTAGGGGTGTTCTTTAACTGTTTCCCAACTAATTTGAGAAATTATAAGTGACACTGATAGGAGGAGTGCATGAGGATCATTTATGTGGAAGAAATGTAGCGGGTCCTTAAAATGGCATTTTGCAGGCATTGCGGAGTACTTTATGTCGTATTTTTAGCTTCTGCTCACTAGGAATTTTATGTGCTTCTTGTTGGACTGGTGAATGCACAAATGCCTTTACCTTAGATTAGCATAGATTTGATATATCGATTAGTTATTTGGCCATGCAATGTACACACATCACAAGTATAGAGGCAGGAGAAGTTGAAGTTATAAAGAAATACAGAAGTAGAAGTTCATAATCATCGATGTTCCAAAGAAGCTTATAAGGTGGCAGAAATTACTGGTTTCTGTGGTATACATTCATATCTGCATCCTACAGTCTAGGAGCATTTTAACTCCGATGCAGGTGCATTAAGGTGGCGGCAATTACTGGTTTCATAAAATTGTGTTACCATGAGAGTTGTGAAGCTTATAAGGTGGCGTCAATTACTGGTGTCAACTCCAGGGATGTTGCTTCCCCTAAATAGATGTCTGTAGTGGTAATTACTGGTGGTAAATATCTGATAACGTTTTTGTGGTGTTTGACCATGCCATATGCCATATATAGCTCAACCTCTAAAGTGTCCGTTATTCCAACTGTTTCATCTAAAATGGAAGAAGAATTTCACATAAAAACTTTAACAATGAAGCAAATCCCCCTTCCTTGAACTTAACTGAAGAGCAAAATTTATCTATGAGAACTCTAGTTCTCAAGTTTAGTTGTTCCTTTTCTAGTGGTTAACCAACTACCATCAAAATTTTATCTTCAAAAACCATTCTCAGCAATTCAAAATTCAAACTTTGGTACTTAGTTATTGAACGGATAACATTTGATGCAGGAGGAAGGTTTGAGACCTAGTGATCTACCATCAGTGTTGGTGCAATAATGAGTAGCTAATTTGATGCTTGAAGCTTCTTCCAGCTAAATGATTCCTGGTTTTCAATAACAAGGTGATGCTATCAATCTACTATTGGACTGTCTCTATGGCCTGCAGTACATTCTGTCAGAATCAACATTTGTAAAATCAGTTGGATGCTACTTTCCTTCATTTGTTGCTGATACTTACCTGCACCACCTGTTGTTGCGTCCTTCTCCGCCATTCTCTGTACATTTCTCAATCTGGTATTGTCTCTTTCTCCCATGTTATTCAACCAATACTGCTGCATCACAGATTACTAGCCTGCTGATTCAATTATGCCTACACCACCTACGCACCCTATTCTTGAGCTACTGCGACTGTCTACTTCTTATGCTTCTATTCTGCTGCTACATCCATTGTTATTCAGCTACGACACCTGCACCTCCTGTTTTGTTTTTCCTTGTATATGCTATGCTACTCTCTTGCTACAATTACAAAAGTATACTGATTGACTACTGTAATGTGAGCGTGTGTGTCATGCGAGAGTCCAATCTCAAGTGGTCTTGTTACAACCCACTAGAGATTGAGATTGAGGGAGGGTAATAGCACAATGTAATGTGTGTATGTGTCATGTGAGAGTCTGCAGTGAGCGTGTGTTATGCACGCGTGAGGTGTAAGTGCTAGAGAGTCGATAAATTCAGTTGAGCTATATAAACGCAGTCTGTCCTGTAAACAAACTATCTTCTTTTATATCAATTCTATTGATCAAACCGTACCGCAGAAATGTGGATCTTACAAAATTTATCAAAATCCAATGTACTCGAACAAGAAATTAAACTGTAATGCTCTGAGACTTTCTCATTAGGCCAGGTAAGGAACTACTACTTGTTCTATTCGAGTACCGATCATTGTAAAAAAATTACCAAAAAAAAAAAAAAAAAAAAATTGCGCTGTCTCAAGCATTTTTCTGTAGGTACGTATATGTGCTATACTAAAATACCATACAACTGCGCTTATCACTGTGACTCTGTATTTCGATGTCTGAAGAGGATATATAATAGCACTACAAGGTTATTTTCAGATTTTCAAACCCCGGCTACATTGGACAATTCCCAACTGGAGGTTTTAACTCTTTTTTCCTTGGTTTTGTTTTCGTTTTGAACCGAACAAAACGAAAATTGTAAAGGATTCAATTATCCATGGTTCGTAGAAATTGTAATACCTGGGACATTGGGCCGCAACGTTGGGAACCTTGGGATTTGTTAAGGGGTATTTTAGTAAATCACAGAAATTCAGTAATAAGTAAACCAACCCTAAAATTTCTTAGACATTTTACACAGAGAGTGGAGTGAGTGACTGAGGCGGCTAACAGGTGATAAGAGGTACCAGGATCAGATGGCGGTTTATGATCTAAGTTTTGGTTATACGTGGGAAGCATTACATATTGTCAAATCTAAGAGAGACATGGATGTTTGAAATTGTCATAATGACTTCTCCTCTCAAATCTAAGTTATTTTGTCATTTGAAATCTCATAAAGATGGTAGAATCAATCCTTTCATCCCAGAATAAGGTAAGATCCGTAAGATTACAGTACCGTTTGGTATCGTCATTGTTTTAGTCCATAAAAATGACATTTATGTTTTTTTGTTTTTCATGTGCAGGGACTGTTTGAAATTTGTTTTTGAGATTTCGGGTATGTCAAAATTGTTTAACTTCATGAGCAAGTTCTTTTCCTGAATAAATGGATTGGTTGATCTTAGGAACCAGATTGGGTATCCTTTTGACAATCGAGTGCTGTTGATTCTTCTGGTCAAATGTAGATCTGCAGAAAACTTAATTAAGATCTAATATATATATATATTGGTAATCACTGCTTTAGAGATGTTTTGAGTTGTTTGTTTGTTCAAGTTGTAATTCCTATCTGATTAAGGTAGTGAACATTGAAAGATCAGTTGAAAGCTTATTGGAGGAAATTTTCTTTATGGATCTTATTATTTTGAAACATTTGGCTTATAGTTACTTAATTACTTCTCAGATAATTGTTAATTATGGATTCTAGCCAATTATAGTTACAAGCATCTAACCCGGTGCATACGCACCGGAAAAAGTCGCAATATTGTATCCTGCATATACCCAAAGAATTATTGGTTTACATAGTTTGAGCTTAGAAATGATATGCGGCAACTTCAAAATGGTGTCCCAACTTTTTCTTGTGCACATCTCCCCTGAAAAAGAAATAGTTTATAAAGAAGTCATTGCTTAGGGAAACCGAAAACGTCTAATTGTGGAACAAAGGTAGGGAACATTGGATTGAGAAATAGTAGTGATCCTAGTTTGCATAAAAAAGATTAGTCACGTGTAAGCAAATTGATATCTGGTTCACTTGTTTTGCCTTCATAAAAAGGATTAGCACTTATAATGTGCATGAGCCACCTCAATAATGTTATCGTATTAATCTAACCTCAATTCACAGCAAATTGATAGTATAAAAATTAAACATGAACCCACTTTTGAGTTGTGGCACTCATCGGGTGTTTATGTATTCCTGAACCCATGCATATCCTTAACTACTTTTCTAGTGGCCATATTGCATATCTATAATCAACGTAAACCTAGACTGCCTTCTTTTATAAATTTACATTTCTTGCTCTATCTCTCTCTATCTCTTTTATTGCACGATGGTAGTTGAAAAACTCATGCCTTACTTCTATTGTGCAGTTTCGGTGAGGCTGCTCTCTTCTTGCTTGGGAGTTGATTCGCTTTGGAATCCTCTTGGCCTTTGTACATTCTTTCCTCATCTATATAATTTTTTGTTGTATTGATCAAAAAAAAAAAAAAATCAACCCTGTAACATTTGCAATGTCTTTTCCCATTACCCATGAAAACAATATTGTCTTTCCCTTTCAAATTTCTAATTTTCCCAGAAAAATCACCCCATAGAGGAGAAATTTACACACAATAATCTCAACCTTAATCCCTTAATTATTCAAAAAAACAAAAAAAAAATCCATGTAACAATAGATACTCATGCATACCTGACACATCTAGATCATGGAAAGGGATAACCCAATCTAATATGTTGGCCTTAATCTCTAAGAACGAATATGGTCTAATAGCCCATACCTTTTGTATGTTTCCCGAACATCCTATGCTTCCTTTCATTCCAAATACAAAGTACAATCCAGAGAATTACCTTCCAAGAGAGAAGATGATAGCATGTGACTCGTAGAAGATCGTTTCAATGTCTCCTCTTTTCACCCAATCACACCACTACCATGCATAAAATAATGCCAAATTGGCGTAGCTTTTGGGCAATGCAAGAAAAAATGTGGTATACAACTGCTTTCACTTACTGCACTGATCACCAAAGTCCTGCTTCTCCTACTTATATAATCTTCGGTGAGAATAAAATATATATTTTGAATTTCTTCAATTCCTTCTTAATACTACAGACAAAATAAATGAATGGCTGAGGATCAATGGGAAACATGGGATACTGGTATTTATATCTATTTTTTGGTCAATCATCAGCTGTATTCTAAGAGGGAATTTTCCGAAAACATGGTTTGAACTTGAAGAGGGATACGATTGGTAGTCAGGTAAGCAATATTGTACGGTTTTGAGTCTTTCAATCAAATGTCAGTTAAAACTTACCCGAAATGAAACGCTTGGTGACCGGTGTTTTGCTGGAGTGTTCCAAACAACTGTCGGTTGGAAATAAATAGCTGACGTTTGGTATGACCTTATTGTATGGATGAGTTGGCGACATGGATTGTGGTGACATGAAAAGATTTGCCGACGTGCTTTAACCACATATCATAAAAATTGTTGACATGTCGAGTTTCAAGAGAGGGGATCAAAGGAATATGAGAAGAAAAAAATACAATGAAGCAACCGGGTTTGCTTTCAAAACTATTAGTTTTACGATTTTCTCTTTGCCTACTAAAAAGAAACATAAGTCAATTGTCCCCTCATCTTAGTTTCCCGTTTGGAATGATCTCCCGACATTTAATTCATCTCCAACCATGTGTAGATCAATGATGCCATCCACATCTGGGTCGGAGTTGGTTGACTCCGAGCAATATTCAACTGCGGACAGTAATCTACATTTTGACATAGATATGATGTTGGATGATGATGTCCATCAATTTGATCTGACTGAAAAATTTAACTCTTCATAGTAAAACTCTGATGATGTGCTTCAATATTTTGGCATTTGAGTTTCTACTTAGTTAAATCTATATATAGTAAGACAGAATATGAGAACTGAAAATCTGTATACTATAATATAGGCTGCAACATGTTGGGACTAAAAACTCTTAGAGGATCACAAAATATTCTCAGAACTTGATCTCGTTGATTTTGAGTGATTTAATGGTGAATAAATATGTTACTCATTGATATTTTATATTGACGTTTCCCAAGCGAAGAGTCGTAAACCTCTTGCAACTTGAACCAAAAGACGAAGCCAATAGCTATCTTCTCAAAAGGTTGTGTCCCTTATTAGAAAGATGCTTATGTATTTGTGTGTTTATAGGCGACTTTTCGTAATAATATGTGCTACATTTTGTCTCCATTAGAGGGGGTTAAAGATCGTTTGAAAAGTTTGCGACCTTTGTTACTTTTTTTTTTTTGTTACTTAATGGTGGCGATATTCCCTTCCTAAATGTTGTTTTGACTTTAAAGATTCTCTACCTAAGGGACCTGTAGAACATCTTTACCACAAACTAAGTGCGAAAATATATACAGATGTATCCTTTCTAAGTGACCTTTGGGTTGCATGTGTCTTTAGACGTTTGCCTACTGCATCCTATCTCATAGGAGTAGCCAATCGAGATAATGATGACATGGATAATTAGTGATGACGTGGCTTCACCAAAATTAAGAATAATTATGGTGCGACATGTGGCGTTTTGGGGGTCTCTTATTATAAAGAAAGATAGTCCTAAACTTCACTCTTCAAGAAAATGCCACTACTAGGAGTTAAGCCGGATGATCATACTTACACTGCTATTATTGTTGCAGTTTCATCCTTGCCCAGGTATGTAAAACTGGTACGGAAATCCATGGCTATATATTGAGGAGGGCCAACGTAGTATGACTCGGGGATCGGCCCCGCTCAGGCCGGGACCGATCCCCGTATTTCCCGTCCCGGCCGAGCAACTCGGTGAGTAATACATGTGCATATAGTTTCTAGATATGTGAACTATTTGTGATGTGGAAGAAGAATGAGAAGAAAAATGGTGAAAAAAATGTTCAAAAAGAAGTAGAAACTTATAGAGATGGCTATTACTTGTGACTCCAGTGCTGGTTTAAGTTTTTAGGGTTTTATATAGTGGTTTGGAAACCATTTCGATCCTAGTCTGCTGATTAACTCGGTCCGAGTCACGACTAACTCGGTGAGTATATAGAGAATACCCTGCTCGGCCGAGTTTTTTAGGATCGTATCGTCCAAAGACCGATACCCTCGCGAGTAACTCGGCTGACTCGCCGAGGCGTACTACATTGAGGAGGGATGTACTAAATGGAGTGCCTACTACATCTAATGCGATACCTACGATGTATGCTAAGAGCAATCAGATCGAAAATGCAGTGAAAGTTTTCAAAGGAATGAATGAGAAAAATAACTACTCCTGGAACGCCATGATGTGGGTATTCTATTAAATGGCGTCCCGAAGATAGTATAAAAATATTTCTACATAGACATGAGAAAAACTTGTCATTTGATTATTTAACCTTTTCAGTTGTTCTTACAACTTGCGGCAGATTGGTTTCTTTCAATCTTGGTAAGCAATTTCATGCTCTTACGGTTAAGACCATCAGTGGTTGTGGTAAAATTCACCCAAATCATTTATTGTCCATCAACAACTCTTTGATATCCATGTACTCAAAATGCGGAAGCATTAGTGATGCAACTCTATTGTTTTCAACAATGAGAAGAAGAGATGCGTTTTCGTGGACAGCTATGATCACTGGTTATTAGCACCATGGAATGGCATATGAATCACTTGATTTGTTTGACAGGATGTAACAAGATGGTGTAAAGCCGAACTCGGTAACATTTCTTGGTTTACTAAAAGCTTGTTCTCATGCTTGGTCTTATTAAAGAAGGGCTACATTATTTCAGCTCCATGAACCGTGAACATAATCTGAATCAAGCATTGAATATTATGTATGTATGGTTGATCTGTTTGGTCAAGCGGGTCATTTTGAACAAGCCCTTGAATTCGTAAGATCTGGGCTTACTCAGTTTTTCCGTAACTGGTGGATGCTTGAGTTTGTAGAGGGTGTTACTTGGGGTCTGCCATGCTCATCAAGAACTCGATCTTCGTGTTAGCGCAGGGCACGATCCAACATATTCAAGGGCATTTTTGTAAATCATAAATTTCTTAACAAATTAACCTAACCCTAGAGCTTTTAGACATAGTTTTAAACAGTAGTGAGAGAGTAGAGACCACCTTTATGAGTGAGGAGGCGGTGTTTAGGGGAAAAATCAGTATCCAGAGTTCTCTGCTGATGAGAGTTTTCTGTTACAAAAAACCAGATGGGGGCTTGTACATCTTTGAAAATGTGGGAAGCATTACACATAGCTTGGAGATCAAAGAAAAGAGGGACACAAATATTTGAAAAATCATCATAATGAATTCTCCACTCAAATCTAACATGTAGCCTTCCGAGATCTCCTTATAAGGTAAAGATCTGTAAATTTATGGAGTTTGATTTTTTGATTGTTCTCATATTTATATCAAATATCATCTATGGATTCAATTTTATGTTCATCTTCAGACTCTTTAAGCCGGAAAAATAGAATATTGTTGTATTTTGTTCACTTGATATTGTAGCTGTAGGAAATTTTTGGTATTATATGTAGGTAATCAATGAATTAGAGATGTTTTAAGTCTGTTTTGCCGTTTAAGAATCAATTCATATCTAGTTTACTAATAGGATTGAGACAACGTAGCTAATTGGCTTTAGCTGGAAAGAGTTTCAACTTGAATTCATATCTGATTTTGGTAGTGTTGTTCTTGTAACTTCGTTAAACATAGAGTGATCAATTCAATTGTTAGACAACATGTTCTTTTGTAGACCTTATTTTTAAATATTTTATTTGGATTTCCTTCATTTGCAAATGTTGTTTGTGTCTGAATTGATATCTCCCTTCATTTTTCCTGTTAAATGTTATCAGGTAGTTGTTTATGGGTAAAAATCGTTTCTGCTGATTTCGGTAATTTCTGTAGGTGAGTGAGAAACTGGTTCAAACCCTAAACAAATGTGCTGCACGTGAGCACTTCATAGATTCGAGAGATCAATCTGCATAAGTCCTACCTAAACCAAGAAATGGCCGTTCCCAGGACTTGCTTCGGTCACAAAGTGGAGGAGAAGGGTTGATTTGGGGAGGGAAGCAAAGAAAGGTGTTGAGGAGAGTAGTATCTCGACTTGTATCGGAAAGTGAAAGCTTAGGAAGCTTGCAAGAGATGAAAGCTTTTGGGAGAGCTTGCAAAGTTGCCTTTCCGAGTGTAGTGTTTTCTCTCCCTACCGAGACTTGTTGTCTGGTGGAAATAGGTAAGACCTATTTATACAAGTCGAGATTGAAACGTACCCTGGCCTCATGAAGGAAGAGTGTAAAGGGTGAAATAATGGGAGGAGGTGGTAACCGCATGGTTTAATGGGTGAAAACGTTTTTCACCATTATTTCCTCTTTTATTTGACCGCTTTATTTCTTTTCACGCTTTCTTAATGTGAGCGTAGTGTACGCTGCATCTTTGTGACCGCAAACTAAAACCCTAAAGAAGCATCCCCGGTTTGTGTTGATGTCTCGAGTGTTGGTTGCATCTTGAGTGCAAGTGGCGCTGCTAGTGGCGCGTGTGGCATGTGCCAATGGCATGTGCGGAATGCCTTGGTGGTAGGTTGCACGGTTTGCAAGTTAGGATACCAGCGTGTGTGTTTGGAATGTGCCAATGACATGTGCGGAATGCCTTGGTGGTAGGTTGCACGGTTTGCAAGTTAGGTTACCAGCGTGTGTGTTTGGCATGTGCCAATGGCATGCGTGGCCATTAGGGCCTTGACCTTGATAGGGAAACTAGCTAGCGAGCATGTTGGCATGTGCCAATGGCATGCGTGGCCGTTAGGGCCGTGACCTTGACAGGAAACTAGCTAGCGAGCATGTTGGCATATGCCAATGGCATGCGTGGCCGTTAGGGCCGTGACCTTGACAGAAACTAGCTAGCGAGCATGTTGGCATGTGCCAATGGCATGCGTGGGACGTTAGGGCCGTGATTTTGATAGGGAAACTAGCTAGCGAGCATGTTGGCGTGTGCCAATGGCATGCATGGCTTTTAGGGCGTGACCTTGACGGAAACTAGCTAGCGAGCATGTTGGCATGTGCCAATGGCATGCGTGGCCGTTAGGGCCGTGATTTTGATAGGGAAACTAGCTAGCAAGCATGTTGGCATGTTCCAATAGCATGCGGGGCCGTTAGGGCCGTGGCTTTGGTAGAAAAAAGCTGCTAAGCGAGCATATTGGCATGTGCCATTGGCACGTACGGCCATGTTGACCTAGTTGCACGTCTTGCAAGCCTAGGGCGCTATATTTGGCATGTGCCAATGGCATAGCTGACTTAGTTTGGCATGGTTGCCAATGAATGTGATACGGAGTTTGGTTTTAGCGTTGTTGCCCATGGTGCGCAGAGTGCGGCTTGGTTTGGCATGGTTTCCATGGTGCGCAGAGTGCGGCTTGGTTTGGCATGGTTGCCATGGTGCGCAGAGTGCGGCTTGGTTTGGCATGGTTGCCATGGTGCGTGAGTGCGGCTTGGTTTGGCATGGTTGCCATGGTGCGTGATGCGGCTTGGTTTGGCATGGTTGCCATGGTGCGCAGAGTGCGGCTTGGTTTGGCATGGTTGCCATGGTGCGCAGAGTGCGGCTTGGTTTGGCATGGTTGCCATGGTGCGCAGAGTGCGGCTTGGTTTGGCATGGTTGCCATGGTCACGCAGAGTGCGGCTTGGTTTGGCATGGTTGCCATGGTGCGCATAGTGCGGCTTGGTTTTTGGAATTAGGGTTACTGTGGTCGAAAACCCTAATTTGGTATTTTGAAAAAATACCCCTATTAATTATTTACACACGAGTTAAATGCTCTTAGTTAATGCGTTGCAGGTAACACTAGGTTATGGGGTTTTACGATTTTACCCCTTGTTTAGAAACCACCATCAACATTAAGTCCCCGCTAGCTCGGAGGGGCTTTGTTGCGAGGTAAGCATAAGATGGTGACAAACTATCAACAACAAACCGTAAAGAGAATTGAGGAGGCTTGTCGACCTTTTATAAATAGGATTTGGAATCCTTGCCTCCGGTAGCTTTGCACAAATCAGAAAGATGGCACAACTTATGGGGCCGGTGCAGCTTGGGCGACATTGGGGCTATGGCGTGAGTTGGGAACTGAGTGTGCTAGCTGGTGGGACCGGCTATGCGTGCTTGCAGGCGTGCCTTGGGAAACTGAGTGTGCTAGGCCGGTGGTACCTCCTGGGCTATACGTGCTTGCGAGGCGTGCCTTGGGAAACCGAGCGTGCTAGCCGGTGGGACCGGCGCAAAATGTGGAAGTTGTGCATGCTTGCAGGCGTGACTTGGGAAACTAAGCGCGTTAGCTGGTGGGACCGGCGCAAAATGTGGAAGTTGTGCGTGCTTGCAGGCGTGACTTGAGCGATCATAGGGAAGTCGTGCAATTGGCGGGCCTATGGGTGCGGCAGGCGACGTTGGGAAGTTGGCGTGAGTTGGGAAACTGAGCGTGCTAGCTGGTGTGGTCGATGTAAACAAGGGGGAGTAGGCGTTTCTTCAGATAGCAAAGTTTCCTTATCTTGCTTTCCTTCACGTGCGGCCTCAATTAGGGTATCACCCATGCCAAAAATCGAGACGTTATGTCCTTCATTGATTCCTTTCCTTTTTAAGGTTCCATATTCATACCCAACGCGAGTGTATCGTCTCCCTTGTTTGAGAAAGGGTTCTTCCTCTTGGTTCCCCTTTTTCTTTGCTTTGCCTTCACCGTATGTTTTCTTCTTCTTTGTTCACGCTATCCACTTTTGTATGTGTATAGACAGGATGGAACTTGATCATTTTCCCATCTCTTGCAGTGTATGATGGGATCTTCCCGCAGAGATGGTCGTGCCTTTAACTCTTCGGAAAAGGACTTGGTCATGAGATCGATCTTCTTCTCTTGAGGAGGTATTGGTTGGGATTGAATCTTTGTTCCATGAAGATAATGAAATTATTAAGGACCTCCCTTCCATATATCCCCACGAAGAACAGGTACATGTTCGGACTCTCTTGGGTTCCGTGGACGCGGAGGAGAACGCCATGATTCTCGATTTTGATGTGAATGAATCAACAAATTTTCTTGAAGCGTCAATAAGAAAACTTTCGAAGGAGCATATAATAGAAGCGAGACAGACCTTTGAAGTTGATGCCAAAGGTGTTATTGACGATACCGGAGGTGTCATGGTGGTGTATCTTCGGAATGATTGCCTGAGGACACCGGCCGGGGTGGGTCCGAGATGGGATGTTGAGGTTGCCGCTGCTAAAACCGTTGAATGGAAACTTTGTTGCCCGAAAGATTGTCGGGGAAGTGCTTGAGGGTAGCTTTGCCCGAAGGGACTTGTGCTCCATCCTTGAGGGCTAGTTCCTCCCTTTTTTGTTATTTCTCATTAGTCGCTTAGTTCCCCGATGTTTGTTTTTTTTTTTTTTTTGGTAAACTTATCTTTCCTTCTTCTTCATCAAGAAACATTTTGCTTCATATATATATTTTTAAAAGAGATTGTGGTATGATGGCTCTGCAATGGTTTTCTCGGGTTCTTCTCGATGTATTTCTACGATATACGAAGGATTTGCTTGGAAAGAGATATATTTGTTTTTATTTTTATTTTTTTGACAAAAGGGAGATCCCTAGGAAAATACAAACAGTGTATTCATCCTGGGAAGTACAATATTAAGAGGAATTGTTAAAGGAAGTATTGAAAAAGGGAGTGATTGGGAAGTACAACATTTTAGGGTTGGATTCCTTGAGCCATCGCGAGTGAACTATCACGCCTTCGGTGTGTCCGTATTGATGAGCTTGCAATATCCTCCCAAAAGGGTATCCGCAACCGAGATCTGACTCACCTTCACCTTCATCGGACAAATCCATCTTTACTGTCATATCCTCCCAACTTGAAACGAGCTTCCCTTAGCCACTACATCTCCGATTGAAAACGGGTTCAGACGTCGTGTAACCATTTGAGCCTTGGTTTCGTTGGTTTCAATAGAAGTTTTCAAGCTTCTCATAAAGTGTTCGAATGGTCCAGCTCCCCATTCACATTTTTTGACAAGCATTTGTGCTTCTAAGTTGTTGCGCCAGTCCCAAGACAGAATGGGGAAAAAAGGGACCGGTTGCGAAAAGGTTGCTCGGTCGACTTACTTGCATTTGAAAATCATGGGCTAGCGCCAACGGGTCCTC
Source organism: Papaver armeniacum (assembly GCA_023531295.1). Taxonomy (NCBI): domain Eukaryota; kingdom Viridiplantae; phylum Streptophyta; class Magnoliopsida; order Ranunculales; family Papaveraceae; genus Papaver; species Papaver armeniacum. Next base: position 138,671 of record JAJJWW010013329.1, on the reverse strand, counting down.
TCCGGATGCAGGTTCTTTCAATAGCTCGTTGATGCGCTAACTCGTGGGATGATTTGTTGGGAATTCCTTCGGGCGTGGATGTCGGCGAGAGAGTGTACATCCGGTTTCGCTTTGTTGTCGAGCACCCATAAGCGTCCAAAAATCATGTCATGATCTAGTTCTTTGACAATGTGGAATTTGCTATGCGTTATAGCGTCTCCCATCTCGATCTCTAAGTTGATGTAGCCATGCGCGTTCAAAGCTTCTCCTCCCAAGTTCTTAATCACGGACGGGAATAGGTAGCGTCTTGTTTTGTAAATCCTGCCGCCTTTAGTGTCTTGAAAGTAATGATGTTGTGGTAGGAGGTCGTATCGATGAGCGTGTCGTCAAATTGTTCACCTCTCAAACGGGGCGTGGTTAGCGGTCCCAGTTCTCCTTTTGGTTCCGCCGTTTGAGGGCTTGGGCCTGGCGCGGGTTCGAGGAGAAAAAAGTCGTTTGCCGGATACAACACGATTGAGAGCTGCGAAAATATCTTAATTTGCACCTTGGAAAGATAGAAATTTAGCATACATGTTGCATCATGGATTGCACAGTCTCGTGCACGGAATTCCCGGAGGACCTGCAGTTTCTTATGGGGAGTGGGTCTCGATGCACTCTTTCGTCTCCTAGTTGGAGTTCCCGCTTCTATCCTTTCTTTGAAAATATGCTTTAACTGTTGCAATCGCTAGTCGGGTGGTGAACGAACCCGTGGTAATGATAAAGATTTGGGGTTCGCCATCTCACCCTCCGATTAGCGGACGTCCGGCGGTGGCGGTCCGATGACATCATCTTGAACCCGAGCTTCGAGAAGGTCAATCACCTCCTCGATGGGAATGGGAAATCAAGGGTATTTCCTTCGGTCTCGCGATGCTTTGCATGGGAGTTTTAGTGACGATCTTCTTGCGAGGGTTCCCGTCGTGCCGGCGCTTCACGTTTCCTACCGGTGGCTCGTAGTTGCGGCTTTCCTTTTTCCTCTTTCGTTCACTATGTTCACGGAGGATGAGCCGGCATTAAATTATTTGCGATGAGGCGTCTACTCCCGCGAGTTTCACGCGCGTCTTCGATTCGAGTTGGCCTAGTTCTTTCCCGAATGTCTTACAGTGATGTTGTTGCGAGATCGTCTGGCGGCCTCATGGAGTTCGGAGAACGTTTAGAAACGCAAGTTTTCTAAACAGTAGCGCGGTAGATTGGGACCATACCATTGATGCATGCGTTTACAATTGTAGCTCGGTCACGTTTGGGTCGTGACAATCGAGTGTTGAACCACAGAACCTTTTGACGAAATCATTCGGATGTTCGTTATCCCACCGGTACATTCTCCCGAGGTCTCAAAGTGACTTTTCGGACACGAAGAAGTATTTCTGTAAAACGGCGACCATGCTACTCCGGTTGGGAATCTTTGCTCGGTAGGATCTTGTTGTACCATGTATACGCCCTTCCGTAAGTGACTTTGAGAATTCCTTAAACGAAGAACATGATTATATTCATGTTCACCCAAGGACTCCGAGAAACGAGAAACATGTTCGCGTGCATTCCCGGTACCATCGTACAGGGTAAATTGAGGAGAATAGTACCCCCTTGGGAGAGGGATTCTCTGCATTTCGGATGGGTATGGGGGTTGGTGATGATGCACGTCCAACTCATCATTCTTGATTTGGTTGCGGAGGAGTTGTTCCAAATCTTCTCTCGTGACAAAGTTGGGTGGCTGATTTCTTTCCAACGGGTTTTAGTGCGGTTCCTCATCCATGGAGGCATGCTCCGCCCAGGTGCTGGCGTCAAGGTTGTTGGAGACGTTCTAAATGGCTGCGGAGGCGCGACTCACGTGGTAGTCGTTACGTCGGTCTTGAGAAGATGAGTACCTCATTCTGCGTTGAAACCATGTCACATGCAGGCTCGGCGATCATCTCTTGTCGTTCCATCAGATCAGCGATGGTGACGTAAGGGCGACTTCCTCTTGTCCCTCCGGTTTCTCGTCCTGTCGGCGGGGTAGTTGGGATCTTGGTCTTGGTCGGAGGCGTCATGTTAGACGAAGTATTTGGGGTCGTAGCGGCGGCCCTAGCTCTGGTGATTGGGGGTGTGACACCTGAAGAGATATTCTCGTTGCCGCGATTAGAGGGTTGTGCAGAGACACTAGAGGAGGCAGCGGCTCTGGCCCTGGTGATTGGCGGTGTTACACTTGAGGGAGTGCATTCGACGTTGTTGTTGTCAGCCGGTGACGTAACAACGTTATTGGGAGAGACGCTAACATCGGGGGTGCGTTCTGCGCTGGTGTTCTCGGCAGCCGCTCCGTACTTGAGTTCCGCCATGTTGGGATTTGACGTTCGGAAAACGAAATCGGGAGCCGGAGCCGCGTTGTAACGATAGATCAATCCTCCCCGTGTGGTCGCCAATTGTTTATGGGTAAAAATCGTTTCTGTTTTCGATAATTTCTGTAGGTGAGTGAGAATCGGTTCAAACCTAAACAAATGTCTTTGCACGTGAGCACTTCATAGATTCGAGAGATCAATCCGTGCAAGTCCGGCCTAAACCAAGAAATGGCCGTTCAGGACTTGCCCGGTCACAAAGTGGAGGAGAAGGGTTGATTTTGGGAGGGAAGCAAAGAAGGTGTTGAGGAGAGTAGTATCTCGACTTGTATCGAAAGTGAAAGCTTAGGAAGCTTGCAAGAGATGAAAGCTTTTTGGGAGAGCTTGCAAAGTTGCCTTTAAAGTGTAGTGTTTTTTCTCCCGACCGAGACTTGTTGTCTCGGTGGAAATAGGTAAGACCTATTTATACAAGTCGAGATTGAAACGCCCTGGCCTCATGAAGGAAGAGAGTAAAGGGTGAAATAATGGGAGGAGGTGGTAACCGCATGGTTTAATGGGTGAAAACGTTTTTCACCATTATTTCCTCTTTTATTTGACCGCTTTATTTCTTTTCACGCTTTCTTAATGTGAGCGTAGTGTACGCTGCATCTTGACCGCAAACCAAAATCCTTAAAAGAAGCATCCCCCAGTTTGTGTTGATGTCTCGAGTGTTGGTTGTATCTTGAGTGCAAGTGGCGCGCTAGTGGCGCGTGTGGAATGTGCCAATGGCATGTGCGGAATGCCTTGGTGGTAGGGTACACGGTTTGCAAGTTAGGCTACCAGCGTGTGTGTTTGGCATGTGCCAATGGCATGTGCGGAATGCCTTGGTGGTAGGTTGCACGGTTTGCAAGTTAGGTTACCAGCGCGTGTGCCAATGGCATGCGTGGCCGTTAGGGCCGTGATTTTGATAGGGAAACTAGCTAGCGAGCATGTTGGCATGTGCCAATGGCATGCGTGGCCGTTAGGGCCGTGACCTTGACAAGGAAACTAGCTAGCGAGCATGTTGGCATGTTCCAATGGCATGCGTGGCCGTTAGGTCCGTGACCTTGACAGAGAAACTAGCTAGCGAGCATGTTGGCATGTGCCAATGGCATGCGTGGCCTTTAGGGCCGTGATTTTGATAGGGAAACTAGCTAGCGAGCATGTTGGCGTGTGCCAATGGCATGCATGGCTTTTAGGGCCGTGACCTTGATAGGAAACTAGCTAGCGAGCATGTTGGCATGTGCCAATGGCATGCGTGGCCGTTAGGGCGTGATTTTGATAGGGAAACTAGCTAGCGAGCATGTTGGCATGTGCCAATAGCATGCGGGCCGTTAGAGGCAGTGGCTTTAGTAGAAAAGCTGCTAAGCGAGCATATTGGCATGTGCCATTGGCACGTACGGCCATGTTGACCTAGTTGCACGCCCTTGCAAGCCTAGGGCGCTATATTTGGCATGTGCCAATGGCATAGAGAGCTTAGTTTGGCATGGTTGCCATGAATGTGATCTGAGTTTGGTTTTAGCGTTGTTGCCCATGGTGCGCGATGATGCGGCTTGGTTTAACATGGTTGCCATGGTCGCAGATGCGGCCTGGTTTGGCATGGTTGCTATGGTGCGCGAGTGCGGCTTGGTTTGGCATGGTTGCCATGGTGCTTGTAGTGCGGCTTGGTTTGGCATGGTTGCCATGGTCGCGATCTTGGCTTGGTTTGGCATGGTTGCCATGGTGCGCAGAGTGCGTCTTGGTTTGGCATGGTTGCCATGGTGCGCAGAGCGGCTTGGTTTGGCATGGTTGCCATGGTGCGCAGAGTGCGGCTTGGTTTGGCATGGTTGCCATGGTGCACAAAGTGCGGCTTGGTTTGGAATGGTTGCCATGGTGCGCAGAGTGCGGCTTGGTTTTGGAATTAGGGTTACGTACGAAAACCTAATTTGGTATTTTGAAAAAATACCCTATTAATTATTTACACCTGAGTTAAATGCTCTTAGTTAATGCGTTGTGGGTAACACTAGGTCATGGGGTTTTACGATTTTACCCCTTGTTTAGAAACCACCATCAACAGTAGCAATCTGACAGAAATGGTAAGGAAATTGCTTCAGACATGAATAAGGTTTCTGATGGGGCAATATAAGTGTTGACTGTTGGCCAGAATAGTAGGAGAATAAACTTCAGACAAAGTTCAGACATGAATATATTTTGACATGTTAAATGTTTTGGTTTACAACTTGATGTGCGAGAGAAGGAGAAATCTAAAAGGTTTCAGTCCTTTCAGTGTGTACAATGAAAGCATGCAACCATAGTCATGGTACACACCACATTTCAGATCTTTCAAATCATTTGTTAACTCTTTCACCTATTTTTTATCTTTAAATACCACGCTTTTTAGTAGATATAAAGTGCTAAAGCTTAGTTACCGTTGCATAAGAATTAAATGATTTTACTCTGCAAATTGGTTTTTAATTTAAATTGTCTCCTTGTAATTTTAGTGCTCATTTGAATCTATGGCTCCTGGCTATTTACGCTTGAATTTTGAGATCGCCCTGCATTTTTGTTGTTGAATACTGTCAGGTTCCAGATGAGCGTAAATTCTTATGCAAGCGGTGAAAGAGAAAAGCTTCCGACATGAATAAGGTTCCTGACGGTGCAAGAGAAGTGATGGAACTGTTGACCATGACACTTGGATAATAAGCTTCAAACATGAATATGGAGGTTGTTCTTTATTTTGTTTTTTTCCTTGATGTGCGAGAGAAGGAGAATGAATAAGGTTTCAACTGTTGCACTGCGTTCAACGAATGCATGCTACTACCATAACCGTGACTACCAGATTTCAGACCCTTCAAATCATTTGTTAACTTTAGTACGGTTTGCTCATTTTGTTTTTTGTAAGTACAAAATTTTTCAGTAGAGACAGGAGATATACGTGCGCTGTTGGTCAGTTAAGGATTTCGAGGGAAAGAATTGTGAGAAAAACCTTAGTACAGTTATCAACTCTGAGGTCTTTTATTCCTTAGAGCATCTGCAATGGTAACTTGGTGTGCATCTTTTGTGGAAGTTTTTTTTTCTTATGTAAAGACCAAATTTTCCTTAATTTGAGGAGATGAAAGAAAAATATCTCCAACCACACATTGTGTTTCTTTAGTTTTGAACTTTTTAAGCAATTGATCAAAATTATATATCTAATCATAACCATTAATAATGATGAGTAGGATGTTCACATCCTCTAAGAGAACCTCTAAAACTAGAGAATAGCTTTGAGGATGTCTACATAACTACCATACACATCATCTTTACATTCTCCTTTCACATTCTCATTGGAGATGATTTTTTGGTTATATCCTTGAAAATCCTATGTGGCCTTATATTTAGGATGTTTTCAATGTCTCATTGGAGATGCTTTTATACTCCTTTTGTTTTATTATTGTAGACTATAGGCTCACCTTCTAGTAACTGAAGCCCTAAGAAATGTTTCTTTCCAGCCACCGTGCATAGAAATTGTAATACCTGGGACATTGGGCTGCAACGTTGGGAATCTTAGGATTGGTGTAAGGGTATTTTAGTAAATCAATAAATTCACTTATAAATTAACCAACCCTAAAATTTTCTTTAGACAATTTAAACGGAGAGTGGAGACTAGCAGAGTGAAGGAGAGAGGCGTCTACCAAGGGAACCGGAGTTCTAGTGATGAGAAGTTGCTTTACCCGAGAATCAAATAGTGGTTGATGATCTAAGTTTTGGTTTTAGTTGGGAATCACTACTCATAGCTTGAGATCAAAGAGAAGAGAGATACAAATCTTTGAAATAATTGTCATAATGACTTTTCCTCTCAAATCCAAGTTATTACTGGGATCTCTAGTCTGATAAGGATGGTAGAATCAGTTCTTCCACCCCGAAATAAGGTAAGATCTGTAAGATATTAGTGTTTGATATTTTCATGGTATTAGCCCACAGATGTTCATGTTTATGTTTTTTCTATGTATGCGATTGAAGCCCATGTTCTTGATTCACATCATCCAACTATCGATGACTATGTTCACCTCATATCTCGGAAATCAAGATTGAGCTCCCGGCCATAATGCTAATTGAACGTAGTTCTATGTAGGTACATTTTTTCGAACCTGGATTGCATTTGGACAATTGATTGCTAGTGCACTCTGTTGAAATGTAGATTTGCGGAAAATTCAAAATCTTACGATAATTAATGGTTAGAGATTTTCTAAGTTGTTTGTTGGTTTTGCTAAGCTTTTGGACGGAGTATGTAATTGGTTTTAGTTTGAAACTTTTCAAGGTGTATTTGTATCGATGCGGTACTTGTATCTCATTGGTGTTTGACGTTACATCCCTATTTTGATGCTTGATAGGATCTTATATATTGAAGATATATATTTAAGCTTGAATTGTATGTCCCTGCATTTTGTTGTCGAATTAGTGCCTTATTACATAAAAACACAACTAGTTCATATCGGAGAACCTGTAATGTAGATTTTGAAAGAAATACTTTAAGGGTTGTCTTTAACCATTCATTTCTTATCTGTTACTTGGAAAGTGGCATTGATGACAATTTACTCATGTAAGCATGCATATCTTAGGCTCTTCATATTAATTTGAGAAACTATTAGTAACTCTTATATTTTTCTTTGTAGTTCTTATATATGAATACATAGCAGGTCTTACTGCGGTCGTTAGCATTCATTGCAGAGTACTTCATGTTGGACTTTTGGTTAAAAAATTTTATATGCTTCTTGTAGGATCGGGTGAATGCACAAATCATCTTACCTCATTTTAGCTAGGATTTGGTATATTGATTAGTTATTTGCACTGGTCATGGAATGTATAGCGGAAGGAACATTTTAAGTTATAAAGCAATGCCAAGGCCATGTTCATAATCATCAATGTTTGACTAGTAAATCGGTAGTTTTATGGAATGCAAGGGAATCCTACGATTCACGAGAATTTTAACTCATGTGCAAAGTTGCCGGTTCATTAGTTGCAACAAGGTGAGCATTCGAACCTACACCAATAGTCGATGTATCCAGCGGTTCGAAGGAAAGCGGGGAAGGCCGAAAGTACCAACTTTAAGCAACCAAGGGCAACAAGGTGAGCATTCCGAACCTACACCAACGATCGATGTATCCGAGGTTCAATTGAAAAGGCGTAGGGGTAGGCCAAGGAAGTATAATCTCCCGTCACATACATCAAGACATTTGTAGGGTAGAGATTGGAGGATGGTTTGGATATAATTAAGCTAAAAGTTGGTAATATGACGATGTATAAGGATTCGCAAACGGGTAGGACTTATAGACACTACCATACGAAGATAGAGTCTTACATAGATCAACTTCACGAGGTTATTCGCGAGTTTGTTGTGTACACGGATGATGTCGATGGAGATGGAAATTGGCTATCATGCCACATTTGAACAATTAGGAATCTTCGAGACTACATTAGTAAAGGAATGACACCATGCCGATATGCTAGAATGAGGATGGCCGATCAACTTGTGAAGAAGAGGAGCTTTTATGAGCAATTGGTTGGTCATGACGAGGTGTTTGATGATATGTGTGCTCAAGTGCAAGGACCTGAGCAGAGATGGCATTTCTTCCTTCTCAATATTGGATGAGGATGCCGCTTTGTGGGCATCTAGTAGCGGATACATTTAATTGTATTGTTCATTATTTTACCCCCACCGTAGTCACTACATTTACACAAAATGGCAAAAATGCGAGGGATCCCTTAAGACGAGAAAGAGTTGTTTTGGCGTACGTGAACGGCAATCATTTCGTCGTTCTTAAACTCGGGGACAATTGTCCATTGCCACCGTTTGTGGGATGGTTAAAAACAAGGAACTAGATCCAAATATGGAAGGGATGGATGGCGTTGAGCGAGGAGAATCACCAATTATGGGATGCTTTGGCCTTATCAAAGAAACCTCCTCTGCAGGAGGAGGAGTTGCAACTTCATACGTGTGGAAGCGATGATGAGTAATTTGGATTAATGTTGAGTAATTTGGATTAATGTGGTTCACTAATACGCCACCTTTTGTTTTTTTGGAAGTTTGAATTGTAATCATTGAACCATATGCCATGTACGTGCCATTGTGATTTAATTCAAACTTTACTACGGCGGGAGAGGTGTCATCGAGCGTTGCAAAATATGTTCTCGTTTGTCTTTGGAATAACAACTTAAGTACGGATATGCAAAGACCAAATACCATAAAATAACATACGCAAAGTGTAAACAAACCAAATGTAAAGTTAAGATGTTCCAAACCGAAAACAAATGAAGCAAAGATGTTCAAAGTTTAAATCCACACAAACAAACATAAACCAAAGTAACACTATTAAAGAATCACAAGATCACTCGGTTCTTGGCCTCTTGTATACCCTCTTCTTCTTTCGCCCCACAAGTCTTTTTCCTCGAAATCTTCTATTTGGTCTATCTTTTGTGACGACGTTCCTCCATTTTCTTTAAGGTCAAAGAACTCTCCTTTCTTGGTCTTCTTCTTAAAGAACCTTCCCAAGTTTCCAATACCAGCCATTAGCTGGATTTTTCAGCATGTATTTAGTACGTTACAAATTTATAAGTTGGTAGATATAGATTAAGAGAATAGTAATGAACGCACCAACAACGTAACGAGTCAGAAGTCCGGCACATGTCTCGGAGTTGTAGAGGGACGTCTTTGGTGGTGGAGGGACCTCTACCGTATCCGGGCGTACAACATAAGGATGTGAGTACCGTAGATGCCCGTTTAGGAATGTTGGTTCACTATCAAAACCGTTTCAGCCAATTCCCAATCACCCCTATCCAAAGACAAGTTCTTCTTTCTTCCCTTTCGATCCAATGTGCGAGAATTGGTTCGGGTCGTAGCATACCATAGTATGGTTCTCATTTGATTGGCATTTAGTAAAGTCATGAGAATATTTATGATAAGATGTATCCGTGAGATCTTTATAGCTTGTAACCGAGTTGGCGATCACGCCGGAGAGGGTTATGCATAACAAATCCTTTTGGATGAAAGAACGCAGTCCGTTGTAAATGAAACATTTTCGTGTCTACGAAGGTGAACTCCTCCGACATTCCTATAAGGGTCGAACACAACGTGTTCCACGAAAAAAGAGTCCGTGAGCGATTTCATTTGTAAAAACCGTTTCTTGTTAGGCGAAGGGGTATTTTTGAAGTAGTATTTACGAGCTAGAGCCATATTCGGTTGGTAATCATGCCAAATTTCCAATCCTTTATACCACATGAACAAATCTCTATGTTCATAAGCCCACACTGTGCCCATAAATTTTATAAGAAAATAAACATTTGGAAACTAACAAATGTAACGATAACAATCACAAAATAGGTAGTTCACCTTACTCCGAATCACGGTGAAATTCCCATTAAATTGACTGGCCTTTTCGCCTTAGAAGCTCGACGCATTTACGCAAAAAAAATGAGCCAAGAAAGCGATGCCCCATGAATACTTATGAACGTCTTCCAACGGATCCAAGTAATTTAGGTTGTTCATATGCACTCTACTGTTACCATTAGAGTCGGGGAATATAGCGGTTCCCAAAATGAATGAAAGATATATGCGGCAGATTTGTTGAGCTTGTGCGGGAGTCAATTCCCCTGTTCTTCGTATTCCCAAACAATTGAATGAGTTTGACGAATGTTATAGTCTTTGTCTACGAGCGCCTCGTTTCTTGTACAAATTTGCAACGTGGTTTCCTTGTTCCATCCAAACAACTTTCTTCGTGAGTTCATAGATCTTTTCCCACCCTAGGTCCTTCGACTTGTCTCCAACCTTAACCGGTTTCCCAAGAACCTCTAGTCCTATTATCCTTTGGACATCTTCAGGATAATGGTCATCTACCAAAATTAAAATGCATGGTGTCGGTTTCACCATAAAACCTCTCCAAAAAGCAATTTACGGTGATTTCATACGGTGGCCACATAATTTTCTATCGCATGATACAACCTGCATGCTCCGATTATTTGTTGAACAGCCGGACACTCATCCTCCAAAGGCCACACATCCGATTGTTGATGGCGGCTAACACGCCTGTGCTTTCCGTGGTCCTATAAAAACACAACAAACTTAATTAAATTGATCACAAGAAAATAATATAATAATAAGATACAAACGTCTTACATAAGTTTGATAGATCCAACGAGCCCAAGAGTCTTTATACGAAAATAAAAGTTGCGGGTTTATCGGTTGACCCCAATGTTTGCCATCATTGCGGACATGAATCAACTCTAACTTATCGGGGAAGTGAAGAGGGGTGCCTTTTCATCATCGGTTTGTCCTAAACCACCTGCTGTGAGGATGAGCCACCGTATTACCGGGATTCGCGGTGGAGTTTCCTCATCATCATCATCGATTGTTGAGTCGCTTATAGGATCCCGAATTGTGACCTTAGCAATGAGCAGTTTTTGACGTTTACGAGAAGACTTACGCTTTGATTCTTCAAATACCTTTTCCTTTTCCTTTGTCCTTTCTTGGTGCATGAGACCTATGTTCCAACACGTTAAATTGAGTTACATACTACATGTCGGCATACAAAAGGAACATACTTAAAACCGGCAGCATAAATAGACATATACGAAATGCAGGAACTGATACCGGCATCTTAAAGAATATAACGGAGAATGCCGTTTTGGTTGAATTGTATCCAGGATTTACAAATTTTAGGGACCGAAAACCGGATATCAAAACAAAATAATGACCAATGCCGTATAACTTCCGGCATTCCTTTAAAAAAAACTACTATGCCGGTTATATTGAATTATATGTAGAAAATTCTAAGCCGTATGAAAAACAAACCGGTATAAATTGTTACCATACATTAAGTCGGAACAGATAATGCATATTCAATATTAATACGTTGAATGCCGGTTTTGGTTGAATTGTATCCAGGATTCACAATTTTTAGGGACCGAAAAACCGCATATCAAAATAACATACGACAATGCCGGTATAACTTCCCATTACTTAAAAATACTACTATGCTGTTATATTGAATTATATGTAGAAAATTCTAAGCGATGAAAAACAAACCTAGTATAAATTGTTACCATACATTAAGTGCCGGAACAGATACCTAACATATCCAATATTAATACGTTGAATGCCGTTTTTGGTTGAATTGTATCCAGGATTCACAATTTTTAGGACCGAAAAACCGCATCGAAAAATAAAATGGATAGTGCCGGTGGCATTTCCCAGATTCTTAAATGGCAATACATCTATGCCGGTTTTAGAAATTTTTTCTGAGGTTCTTAGTGTTTTTGGGTTTTTGATTTTCAAACTCAATTCAATTGACTAGAATTGAATTTCATCTTACTAGAATTCAATTTCAAAACCCTAATCAGAATTTTCAATCCGTCATGAACCCTAGCATGTTTGACTTTGTGTTATATATTATTGGGTAAACCCTAAAAGTACTTCAATTCAAAAGGAGACTTTGTGTTATACATCACTTACCGAATCAAATCTTATTACGTCACTTCACCAGGAGACTCTTGAGGACTTTTTTTGCATCGTATATTTACGGATTGGGTTTGCGGCGCCATTGCTTTGGTATAGAAGACGAAAAAAAAATCTAAGGAGAGATTGAATAGATTGAATATTTTTCTTTCCAAAACCGTCACTTATATAGCATGACTAGTTTGAAACCGAAGCGAGTTGATTGAAATTGTAACCATCAAACAAGTTGAATGAACTTGTAAATCACAAACAAGTTGAATGAAATTGTAATCACAAACTAGTAGGGGGAAATCGTAATCATCATAAATCCGGCATAGAAAAATACATATCAACTATGCCAGTATTACAAGTTGATTATTTTTTGTATCATGCTAGCAAAACAACATAGCCGGAACTCTAATTTATTTCAAATGTAATCCTTGTCGCGAGAAGCACGAATGCACTTAGCACGTGCATCAAGCCTTTAAACCACTTGGTGACCCAATAGGACGAGTTATAGTCTCGTGAGGGTTTACATAGAGATGTACCCACAAAACTTACGAAAAAACCTTAGCAAATACAACTAAACTTTCAATCTTCTTAAGAAGAATCCGTTTCCCATTCACCCGGTGGTGGTACTCGGTGACTTTGGTTACAATATGGTTCACGTTGGCTTCAAACATGAATGGTTCTCCCTTTTCTTGTAAGTAACAAGGCTTTCACTACTTCATGCTACAAAAACAACACACAAACTTTGTTGGTTACATAAAATTGAAAAATAGTAGATTGTGCCGAATTATTCATAAAGATACTTACGAGTTGTTGGGGGCAACCTATTGTGATGAGCGTTATCGATCCGTTACTTCATTTTTAGATACTCAACCACAACATTTAGGATGATGTCGTGTCGTCGTTGCTCGATTTGTTGAGCAGTTCTTCCTTTCTGTTCCGTAATCGTGAACAAACTTCCTAAAAATCTTCAACCACATGGAATCCTCCGTCTGCTATCTATAGTTGAAGGACGAGTTTGCGTACCATGCTTGGGTGATTGCTAAATCTTCCTCGAGTCAAACGATGCCATTTGTTGTATGTGGGATTAGGTTCTATAATAAGCTATTTATAGATCACTATTCTAGGGTTTAGGGTTTCTTAAGTTAAGATTCTCAAGGAGATCTATAAGAACACACGATTTTTGGGCATTTGGGTTCAAGTATTAGCTCTCTTTATATAGAGGAAAACCTCAACGGCTAGTTTTTTTGAAATTACATAAATTAAGGCATTGTAGTTAATCTGTCATATGGCGCCGACAAGTAAATTTCTTATCGAGATTATCCCAAATATGTAACCGATACCGGCATTGTAAAACAACATGGTTCCAGCTACTGGCATCAAATACCGGCATTACATGTATAATTGCGAATACGCTGCTAAGTACTTGTTAATTTCAAATAAAACGGCTAGTTTTTGAAAAATAAGACCGTTGTTCAATTATACATAATAACACCAAATCCGGCATAGTTAATTACATACCAATCCGCCAGATTACAATTTAATGATTTATTGGAACGAGCTTGAACAAGTAAAGTCCAAATGCCTAAAAGGCTCTTTTCTCCACTTCGTATATGCATCCCGAGCTTCATACCTATCACCATTGTATCTTGCAAGAAATTCGTTGTATTTGAGACATGATTTGATGAGTGCAAATTGTTCGAATGCGTACTATTTGATGTGCGTATTCAATTATGCGGTTCTTACGGTCAAACTTGTTATGCTTGTAAGAACCAGTCATTACAAGGCCCCAAAAAACATCCTGGGCGTTGATCCTCCCGAATCCGATACTATGTAGTAATTTCTAATCCACTGTTTCCTCCTGAACATCCGCTATCTTAGCTTCTTTTTGACGTTTAACCTCTTCCCTCGGCTTCCGCTTTTATCTTATCTAATTTTCGATAATAACGTTCAAGCTTTGCTTCCTCTTCTTCTTCTTTTTCTCTTAATTATCTCTTCTTCCATTGCGGCAATTGACTTGGTGGTTTCTTCTTTCCTTCTAGTTTTTCTAGTATTGTAAACGGAGTTGGTCGTAGTTGATGATTGATTTCCTGTTGGGGTTGACAATATTTTCCTCATGTGTTTTTCTTTCTCCGTTGAATTGATGAACTTGTCAGTCAGTGATTGATAATCCATTGGAGATATATCTGTGCACTATCAATCTACAATGGGTGAATCCATTCCTTTAAATAGATGTGGACATAACGGATCTTTTCCACTTTAGTACGGCACTCTAAGTAACTTATATCCCACGCCGGAACTATTGTTTTCAAGTGTATTGTTTAAAAAACTAGCCGTTAGCATTCAATTTCCAAACCGGCATACTTAGGTGGAACTAAATATATGCATTATTATGATCCCAAGACCGCATGGTATAACACGATGATGCCTGTGTGCGAAAATCTTTACGGAAAACTAACAAAATATGCATATAATACCGGCATTTTTGTTTAGTAATATCTATGCCGGAAGCAGGGAAAATCAAAAAAACGGCTACTTTTTTGAAAAATATGGCCAGTTGAGACATCATTTCTATATAACATCACCCATTCCTTTGGCAAAACCCACACAAATCAAGCACCAAATAACATCTACCTCTATTTGCAACACTAAAAAAACCATTCTCTCAAGTAAGCAAGCAAGGCTCAAAGAACTGGGGATTCATCATCTACCTCTATCTGCAAAGTAAGTATATTTCCTAACAACATGCTCTTCAATACTATGAAGGAAAACTAATACAATTTTTTATTACGGAATCATCATTGCAAGTGTCAAATTTGCAAGTCACCTTCTCACCCTAGCCATGGACTGTCCATTTATTTATTCAAAGTGTAGAAGCTGTGATGGGACACGCCGGTTTTGGACCGTGAAAAGCGATGATGTTTGAAAATGGAAGAATGTTTACGAGGTGTTTGAATCACCCAAAGTGCGATGAGTTTCAATGGTTTGACAAAGCGGTTGAACTAGCGAGTCAAGAGAAACCACAAGAATTGGTGATGGGTGTGATGGGTGTTATATGAAGGGAAAGGAATACGTTGAAAAAGAAGAAGAGCCAATGAGGATGATCCTTGACACCCCATTCCGGACGATGTCTTTGAGCAGTTAGGGAATTGCTCAAAGGCTCCGCAATTGTTGAAAAGGGATGGAAATAGATTATCTTTGAATCAGTGCAATCCATTCACCTTGTTTTAATTTAAAGTTTGTAATCCAATGTAGTCGATTACTTCCAAACGAAATAAAAGAGAATTTGAAATGAATTAATCAAGGTGCCGGCATTGTGGAAATCGATCGAGCAAACCGGTTTTATGTCAACTCTAAAAGATAATTTGGAAATCTAACATACCGGCATTGTCAAAATGAATCTTACAATGCCGGTTTTCTATCACATTTTCAGAAGTATATAGATATTTGCAATACTAGGCATTCGTCTAAGCAAACGTAACAATACTGGTACATGTCTGTTTCTATCACAGAACCAAATAATTTAACTTTGATTGTTCCAAGCACCAAAATTTCTATCTTAGGGACTAGGTTCCGCTGTGTTTTGAGCATGCGGATATGCTTGCAGGTATGTGTACATATATTTCGAAATCCGACCTCTACTACGACGGAACATTTTAACTTGCAAACTACAAATCTTAACATGTTCAACATAAACCAAAGAACTAAACAGTTAACCCACAGTACAAAACCAAAAACAAGTTTGAAATTGTTTTTGACGTAACCAAACTTCTAAAAAGTTAACCATCAAACATTGGCATCAATTCTCTCAAACTAAATTAGTCTTTTGTTTCTTTTGTGTCCGCCTTCCTTGTTTCCCCATACATAGCTACGCGATAAAGGGTGGGTTTCTTCAATTCTATGAAGCTTTTCCTCTAGTTCCTTGATTTCTTGAAGAGATAGCACCACCCCCGTCATTATGCTTGCAACCTAACATCTTCGTAACCTTGCCCAAGCCGACGTCGCTATATTAATACATCAAACACATATTAAGTACATATGTTAATATATGATTATGTTTACATTTAATGAATATAAGCAATTAAGAAAACTTACCACCATTGCAAAAGTCCTAAGAAGGTTGGCCATCGTAGGTTGTGGAGGTGGAGTAATTTCAACAGGAGGGTTTTCTTGGTGTGGAGCTTGACGGAGGGAGGACGTCACGACATAAGGATGTGACCATTCCGGGTAATCCCTCATGTAGTTGTCATCAACTTCATAACCATTTTCCGCACTCTCCCACTTACTAATATCAACCAAACGACGTGGCTCTCTATCCCTCCAATGTGTTGGTTAGGTTCGGATCATACACTACATGCAACTTGTTGGGAGTTGAATTGCACCGAGAAAAGTAAAGATGATAATTATCAACGAGTTCGACCAATGACGGATAATTGCTTAAATCCATGTTGGCGCATCACACGGCATGGATCGACCATGATGTATCATTTTGGGTGGTACAACGGCCCATGGTAAAATGCAACATCTCTTGGAATTGGATTTTACCCTCTAATCTCCTTATAGGTGTCGAACACAACGTCTTCCTTCCTCATAGCATCCAAAGCCAATCTCATATTGATGACTCGACCTTTGTTACTGGGGCTTCGGATTCTGACCCAAAACTCAAACCTCCGAGCTCTAGGGTATCGGGTTCGGGAAGGTCTTTGATCTTCAAGAATTGGCAGTCCTTGAATAAGGTTGGGAAGTGTTCATAACACCACACCTAATCCAATTTGAACAATATACATGTGAACATAAGTAAAAAAAATACATCTCCACAATAGATTAAACAAATTTGTACACAGAGTAGAGTGAAATTCCCGACAAATTGGTTTGTTTGCCAATGAAGCCCTTCTCATCTCCGCCATCAAATGTGCCATGACTTCGCGGTGCCCCAAGAATAGCCATGGACACCTTCCAATGGTCAAGGTACTGGAGAAAGTTTGCACTTACCCTTGCCGTTAGTGTCGGGGAATGCCCTAGTGCCCAAAATGTATAACGGGTATGCGGCGGTATATCCGAATCTGTGCGGTGGTCCCATCCATCCTTCGAGCTTCTAGCCTTTGTATTTTCAAACATCTTCTTAAGCATCGTCAACTTGAATGTCTTCGTCTTACTTCCGTTCGATGCTACATAAAAGCTATCCGAAGAAGTTTTGAAGTCCCAACCAAAATGCTTTTGGGTCAAATCGTGCAACTTCGACCATTCTAGGTCCCAATACTCAACTCCTCTCGAAATTGATTTGCCGATAACATTCAAGCCTAGAATGTTATGAGCATCTTCGAGGAATCAAGGTCATCTCACCAAACGGGAAGTGCATTGTATCTGTTTCACCATGGTACCTCTCAACGAAGCAATTGACGGTCACGATGCTCTGGATTCACGTAATTTTCAACCAAAGAATACAGACCGAGTTCTTTACTAATGTTTGGACATCTTCATGCTCCAACGACAAGTCCCAATGAGCGCGGCTTGGTTTAGCAAACACGCACAGCCTTAGTATGATCCTACAAATACGAGATAATACGATTAAGAGATGATGTAAAAGATAAAACAACGTACATGCACAAAATAAAAAAATGCTTACATAAGTTTGAAAGATAGTACGAGCCCAAGAGTGCTTGTATCCAAAGAGTACTTTAGGTTCGGAGCTTGTCCCCAAATTTTACCATCATCGCGGTCGGGTAACATGTCATCAAGGTGAGGAAGGTGACAACCTTTAACTTTCGGTTTTCGGCTGCCCTTGCCCTTACCTTGTGTTGGTTGTTGACTAGTCCCACCAACTTCGCTTTGGCACCGCTAATTGACTTGGGGAACCTCATCATCTTCCTCCTCACTTTCCACTCCATCATGCTCATCGCCCTCATGTGTTCCAAGTCGTTCACGGATTGCAAGTGCACTACGTTCACCACCACTCTCCCAAATTGACCCTCTTGTTTCAAACCCCAAACGTTTCTTGCGACCCGCATCTTTCCCCCGTGGAGGCGGGGGACCGAGGAGTATCAAGACCGTCCTTCCTCCTTCTCTTAGTGAGGATAGGACCTTTATCTTTCCTCGCTTCTTTGGCTCTTGACCTATAACATAAACAAACATTAGAAAAGGCATGGCGGTTTAGGAACCGGCATACCAATTTCTAAACAAACCAATACCGGTATGAACCGCAGCACACACCATAAATATCGAGCATGCGGGAGGTATCGTTGAACCAAGCATTGTGCGGAAACTAAATTAAATGCCGGTATTAAGCACCATTTCAAAGTGATGTTCTGTATGTTTTAAGTGTAATCTGAAGCATTAATGAACTGAACTAACATATGCCGGTTTTAAAAAACCGCAATCACGAAACCTAGATATAATGCCGGTACATCTAATTAAGTTCTGTGTGTTTTTAGTTGCAAACCCGGTATGGTAATCGACCCAAATTCTATCTTAGGTATAAAACATTCGATTTCAGGAATGAAACCGTATGGTATTCGACCCAAATTCTATCTTGCTGTATAAAAAATTCGATTTAGAATGCAAACCGGTATGGTATTCGAGCCAAATTTTATGTAGGTAGCTAAACCTGCATGGTATTCAAACCAAGATCCAATGCTTGTTTCTCAGAACTCATCGATTTCAACTATTGTGGGCGATTCTAACCTAAACCCATGGCTACAAATCGAGTAAAACAATCATAAATGAGTTCAAAAATCACTTACCTTCTCGGAGAAGCCATGAGTGTTTGATCATCCTAGTGCAACTGCTGCGTCGTCTTCTAGTTGTTGAGCAATATTCTCGATTCTTTGTTCATGTGTTTGTTGAGCAGCCGTTTTGGTTCTCGATTTTGCTTTCGATTTGGTTCTTGGAGGCATGGTTATGTTATGTTAATCGACGAAGAAATTTTTTGATTCAACGATTAATCGTCGATGAAGAATGAACGATGAGGAAGAAGATGAAGATTTTTTTTTTTTTCAGAAACAAAGCTATGCCGGTTCGGAATTGAATTGGGGGATATATGATTTTGGTTATTTGATTTTATGTTTTAGTTGAAAGGGTATAACAGTCTTTTCATAATATTTTTAATTAATCTAAGGGTGTTTTAGTATTTTTCGCCTCCAAAAAACACCCCTTAACAGCCACCTATGGTTGGGGAAGTAATTCATATCCCCCAATTAGATTATATATCCCCCAATTGCGCGTTGTAATTTTAGTTGTTCCTTCCTTCTCTAGGAATTATCCAACTACCATCAAAACATTATTTTCAAAAACCATTCTTCAAAATTCAAACTTTGGGACCTTAGTTGTCGAATCAGATGGCGATTGACGTGGAACTTGCTCAACGGGCTGCTATCCAAATATCCATTTGGATCAGTTTAAGGGCAATTTGGTAAATCACAATTACTCTTAATAACCAAACCCTATAACTTTTAGGTAGAACTTGGAAGTTTCACCCTAGAGTGAGAGTAGAGGCAAGCAGTGTGACTTAGGCGGTTAATAAATCAATCAAACCCTATAACTTTGGTAGAAGTTTCACACCAGAGTGAGAGTAGAGGTCAGGAGTGTGACTGAGGCGGCGACGGTGTTGAGGAAAAAAAACAGTAGACGGAGTTCTTTAACCGTCACCTGAATCAGATGTGGGTGTACGATAAAAGTAGTTTTGGTTTAATGTGGGAAGCATTACACTTAGCTTGGAGATCAAAGAGAAGAGAGATCCAGAAACCAGATCTCCCGAAATTGTCATAATGACTTCTCCTCTACAATCTAATTAGTATTGTACTCAGCTTTGCGTATCTGGTAAGATCTGTAAAATAATGGTTCTTAGTATTTTGATTGTTCTCGTATTTATATTAGATATTAGCGTGGTTTCAGTTTTTTGTTCATCTTCGGACTCTTTAAGCAGGAGAAATAGATCAAGTCAGCAATTTTTTTTTATTTTTTTATCGCAGATCAGTTATTGAATATCGTAGACAACAATTTGGTTCTATTTGTTGACATGATACTGTAGCTTCCTTTGAAGTGGTATGTCTGGCGTCCAATAAATAATCAATCTCAGAGATAGCTAGTTGCAAACGCCATTCCATTTATTTTATCGATAGTCATTAAAACAGGACACAATGATTATAACTAGATAATGGAATGTATTTTGGATTCTAGTTATAGTCCTACATTTCTTGACGTTTATGGATTCTGGTGTAGTGATTGTTTGAGCTACTAAAGATGTGAATGAAATTTGGTAGTATTTTTTTGGTTGTTTATTTGTTTTTGGTATATGGTTTGACGTATATCGGCGTTGAGTTTGAGCTGCATTTGTAAAAGGTATATGGAGCAAACTGCTACGGATTGGTGAATTCAACACCCTCCGATTGACCCCACCAATGAGTAAAACCCAATATGATTAGCTAGGGTTAGATTTGGGCCACTCCGTCTGTGTTGGTAAGTTTTTTTCTATCTAATGAATTAAATTGTATTTGGGTAAGTTTAGATTATATTATCCAAAATTTACCAGAAATAAAACATATAATCTTGCGTACCCCACTGTGTCCTATATGTAGGTATTTGTAGCCTCAAGACGATGGTAAAGTATCAAACAAATTCTAGGCTATTTCAGATTATCAAACCCCGGCTACCCCGGGCAATTCCCAACTGGAAGTTGTAGCTCTTTTCTTTTTCTTTAGTTTTGTTCAATTGTTAAATATCAAAGCTTGATCAAATCCAACCTAACCTCTATAAATCATTAAATCACCTCAAAATCTATATGTGGATCGATCTATCTCAGAATCTGTCGTGAATTCAAATCTGAGATCAAAAATAATCAATTTGAAAACACTTCATCGGTAACCTGAAGTTGAATTATGTTGACGAAACGATGAATTACAACAAATTCTCTGTAAAACTGTTAGATCGCCTCCTCAATACTTCTCTCACCGGCTCCCTGTCTTGAGTTCATGTTTGAGATCTGAAATTTTCGATTTCAAATCCTTATTATATATCTGGAATCGGTTCAAGGGTAGTTACGGGATATTGCCAGTACAGAAAATCGGGATCGTGAACCACTTTTGGACTAACTCGTCCATATTTGGACCTAACGGTTGGAGGCGGGGCTTTTTTGGACTAGAGAGTACTAGGCCTGAGATGAGTGGACTAAAGCGTCCCAAACCCAGTAACTTTGGGACTAAACATCAATTTCTACATTAATCAAATTGTATTTGGGTAAATTTAGATTATATTATCCAAAATTTACTGGAAATAAAACATATAATCTCGCGTACCCGCTGTGTCCTATATGTAGATATTTGTGGCCTCAAGACGATGGTAAAGTATCAAACAAATTCTAGGCTATTTCAGATTATCAAACCGGCTACCCCAGGTAATTCCCATCTGGATGTTCTAGTAGCTCTTTTTTATTTCTTTGGCTTTGTTTCTGTGTGAGTTTCAACTTTCATCCTCCGTTATAATTCAATAATCAGTGATCACTATACGACACTGTGTAGGCTGTAGAAATTGTAATACCCGGGCCTGCACACTGGGCTGCAACGCTGGGATTAGCTGTAGGGCATTTTAGTAAATCACATAGCTTATAAAAGCAACCTAGCCCTAAAATTTACACAGAGAGTGATAATAGAAAGCAGCAGTGTGACTGAGGAGGCGGCGTTGATGGAGTAGTTCCCTGCTGATGAGAGTTTACCAGATTCAGATCCGATGGTGCTTTATGAGGAAAGTAGTTTTGGTTTTTTATGGGAATCATTACACATAGCTTGGAGATCAAAGAGAAGAGAGTCACAGATCTATGAAATCGTCATAATGACTTTTCCTCTCAAATCAAACTTGTTTCCTTCTCAGATCTCCTTATAAGGTAAGATCTGTAAAATAATGATGTTTGATATATTGATTTTCTCATATTTATATGACATATCAGTTCTAGCTTCATTTTTATGTCCGTCTTCAGAATCTTTAAGGGTATTTAGCTGACTTGATATTGTACTTGCCTTTGAAATGCTAATTCTACAGAAAATATAAGATCTTATGTTTTTGTAATCAATGGATTGGAGATGTTTTAAGTCTGCTTGTCTGTTCAAGTATCTAATTTAACAATAGATTTGAAACAAAGTAGCTAATTGGTTTTAGATGGAAAAAGTTTCAGGGGGAATTCGTATCTTATTTTGGTAGTGTTGTTCTAGTAACTTTGTTTATCTAAAAAGATCAATTCAGAGCTTACATTTTAATTGTTAGAGAACAATTTCTCTGTAGACCTTATATTTAAATATTTAGTTTAGATTTTCAAAAGTTGTTTGTTTGAATTGATATCACACTACATTTTTGTTGTTAAATGTTGTCAGGTTGCACTCACTGCAATCTTGTGGAAACGCTCAACGAAGAAGCCTCGGACATGAATAAGGTTAAGTCAGGTTTTGAATCAGCATATATTCTTATGGATAGTGGTTTATAAGGAAAACTTAAGACATTAATAAGGTTCCTGCAGGCGTAAGAGAAGTGTGACTGTTGTCCAGGAAAAGCATGCTACTACCGTTTTAGCAGTTTTTATATATGCTGGCTGTTCTGCGGAACCAAAGATGATCCATATTGTTGATGTAGCCTCTGGGTTGTATCCCGGTTTAGGGACAACTCTAATGTATGAAAATTTGTGGCCTGTCGTGCTATGTTGATCATGTATATTGTTCATTCTTAGAGAAATTGTCTATAAATTTCATGGAATGGGAGGTGAATTTATGTTTGATCTAGACATAAAATTTAAGATATTAGATCTGGGTAATCACTGGAAATAGTGAAATGGTGGTGGTGTACTTGTAAGTTTGTTTTATGAGATCACGGGACTGTGGGAAAAATAGATAGATCAGTAGAGACCCGTAGCTTATGCTTCAATTGTTAGAAACAGCAGGGTAGACTTTTTTTGACCGTATTTAAAGCTACAAATATTTACTCCAGTTTAGATTTTGATGATAATGCTTGTCAATTTCCTCCACCCATTGCTTTGTTGGAGTGTATTAGTGATTGTTTGTTGGTTGAAGAACATCTAAAAATGCGGGTGAAATTTGGCATGGGGGTTGTAGTGTTGCACTTTGCCTTTCAGATTTCCCACCTTCTTCCCCTCTATATCTCTTAAGTACCAGTATGATTACCATCGGTTATTTTTGAGATGCATCTGTAAAAGGGATATGGTGCATACAGCTGCAGCTACTCTCTTAAGCATCCAAACTTCTTTCCCATCGTTCAGTAAAATGGTGGAATGCCTCTTTGCACAAACCGGCGCACAAATCTGGCATACATTCATGTTATTGATTACGTCACATAGTATAATATATGTCAGCAATCGTATAATTGCATCTGGCAGATTAGTGAATTCAACGCCCTCCACTCGACCTCACAAATGAGCAAAACCCAATATGATCTGCTAGGATTAGATTTTGGCCATTCCCGCTCTCTAGATAAGTTATTTCCTGTCTTTTAGGCTTACGTTGTAGTCTTTGGTACCCCATAGATCGGTTCATCTTAGGGACAAGATGTAGATCTGCCGAAAATTTAAGATCTTATATATTGGTAATGGTAATCACTGGTTTTAGAGATGTTTTGAGTTGTTTGTTTGTTCAAGTTGCAATTCCTATCGGACTCAGGTAGTGAACATAGAAAGATCAGTTGAAAGTTTAAATTTCAATTACTGGAGGAAATTTTCTTTATGGACCTTATTATTTTCAAACATTTAGCTTACATTTACTTAATTACTTCTTCAATAATTGTTGTTTATTGTAATTGATTTAATTCATCTATTATTGTTGTTTCTTTGATAATAGCTAGTTAACATTACATACATATTTTGATGCTTGATAGGATCTTATATCTCGAAGCTATTTAAGCTTGAATTGATATCATCGTCGAATTAGTTCTGTTACTTATTACTGAAAAACATCATAATTTACAGAGCAACTAGTTCATATGGGAGAGCCTGTAATGTAGTTTTTGAAAGAAATATATAGTAGGGGGTAGTCTTTAACCCATTCATTTCTTACTTGTTACTTGGAAAGTGGCATTTTACATCAATTAACTCTTGTAAGCAATAAGCATGCATATCTTAATCTGAGGCTCCACCATCTATCCAACTAATTTGAGAAACTACAAGTAATTCTCTATTTTTATACACCTCTTCTGGGACTGGTGAATGCACAAATCGCCTTACCTCAGATTAGCTGGGATTGGATATATCGATAAGTTATTTGGTCATGCAATGTACACACATCACAGGAATAGAGGAAGGAGAATATTAAGTTATAAAGCAATGCCGAAGGCGGAATACATATTCATCGATGTTTGACTGAAATACTAAAACAGTAGTTTCCGTGGTGTGCGTCACTTCTGCAAGGGCTTTCGATCAATGATATGTCCTTCCTTTGTTGTGGTGTGGGAGTGTGTTAGTGGTGTTGTAATGTCCTCCAAATTGCACTGCTGCGTGATATTTACATTATTATGTTATAAAATTTGTTACAAAGTGAAGGCATTGATGACCTTTACTGCTCCTGATCGAAATCTGAGGCTCCACCATCCAAAGCAGAACTTCATGAACCTTGATGACTGCTCCAAAATCTAAGACACCAAGATTTTAACGAGATAATGGAGTTTATTGTGGATTCCAGCCAGTTATAGTTATAGTCCTAGACTTCTTGATGTCCATGGATTCTTGTAGCCCCTTAATGATTGTTTGAACTAATAAAGATGCGAGTGAAATTTGGTATTGTTTTTTCCGTGATATCTTGTAGTCTTTTGTACCATAAATCCGAACTACTCAAACAAGGAAGATAGGTAGGTCAGGTGTTGCTTATTCTTCTATTTGAGTATTGATCATTGAAAATACCGCTACTACTGCTTTTTCCTCCCCTTGATCCAATAGTTCACCAATAATGGACCATAAAATGATGCTGCTCTGCGGAGGTATATGTGGCCTCAACACAATAGTAAACTACCATACAAGTGCATTTATCGCGCGCTATGACTCTCCCTATGGCATTTATAAACTTAGAAAGTAGTACTCCAGGTTATTTCAGATATTCGAACCCGGCTACATTGGGCATTTCCCAACCTGAGGTTCCAAGCCTTGTTTCTTTGGTTTTGTAAGGTCGTGCGTAGAAATTGTAGCACATGGTATATTGGGCAGCAACGTTGGGAATCTTGGGATTAGTTTAAGGGTATTTTAGTAAATCACACAAATTCACTTATAAATTAACCAACCCTAAAATTTTCTTTAGACTTTTTTCACAGAGAGTGGAGACCAACAGAGTGAAGGAGCGAGGCGGCTGCCAAGGGAACCGGAGTTCTAGTGATGAGAAGTTGCCGGTACCATAATCAGATGGTGGTTGATGATCTAAGTTTTGGTTTTAGTTGGGAATCACTACTCATTGTTTGGAGATCAAAGAAAAGAGAGATACAGATCTTTGAAATAATTGTCATAATGACTTCTCCTCTCAAATCCAAGTTATTTTTGAGGTCTCTAGTCTGAGAAGGATGGTAGAATCAGTTAAGATATATTAGTGTTTGATATTTTCATGGTATTAGCCCACAGCAGATGTTCATGTTTATGTTTTTTCATTGAAGTTCAGGCCCATGCTGCTGATTCACATCATCAACTATGCTAATGATTATGTTCACCTCATATCTCAAGGAAATCAAGATGAGCTCCACAGGCGTAATGCAAATTGAGTGCAGTTTGATGTGGCTGTTTTGGGTAAATTGGGTAGGATTTAGACAATCGAATGTTATCGCTGCTTCGGTTGAATGTAGATCTGCAGAAAATTATACCTGTAAGAGATTCTGTGGTTTTTGGTCAAAATTTTGTAAGCATGACTCTCAATGAGCAGATCTGAAGTATAATGTTCTTGGATTTTCAGCGAACCATCCGCATTCATTTTGTTGCAATGTAGGAATCAATATATATAGTAGTTTATGTAGCACTAGTTGGAAGTGTTTCAAGTCCAACATTTCTACTAAGCTGGTACTTATTCTAGCCTTTTGGTCTCAGCTTCATCTTTGTCTGTTGTTTCATTCAATCCGTCTAATCACTTTACATGATCCAAATTCTCAATCTGCATACATTTTTGTAGTTATTGGTTATCCAAACATCGACCAGAATTACATGAATTACATTTGTATTTAGATCTATAAAAGATTTAATTAGTACATTTGATTAGTTTTTCATTATCCAAATATTGAGCAGAACTGCATTGGTATTCTTTTACGGTGGTGATCCATATTCTTGAGAAATTGCATTGGTATCCAAGTAGGTGCTTCATGATGTAGAGAAATTGCAGAAGGAATTTATGGTGGTGATCCATATTGTTGATCTAGTAATACTTGAAACGATTATTAGATTTAAGCAAAACCTATGGGTTGTGTCCCAGTTTAAGGACAACTCTAATGTATGAACTTTTGTGACCTGTCATGCTATGTTGATCATATGAATTGTTCATTGTTCATTTTTAGTTAAAATAGTCTATAATGTATTGAGCTGCTTCATGAAACGGGAAGGTGAATTTATTTTTGATCTAGACATAGAATTTAAGGTCTTATATATCGGTAATCAAGGGATAATCTAATTATGGTGGTGATGTACTTGTAATTTTTACTTATCTGAATGGCCGGACAAAATAGATAGATCCGTACAAACTCCAGAGTTTATGCTTCAATTGTTAGAGATAACTGGAGTAGACTTTTCTGGGTCGTATTTAATGTTGCGAATATGTACTCCAGTTTAGATTCGATGATAATGCTTGTCAATTTCCTCCATCTATTGCTTTGTCGGAGTGTATTAGTGATTGTTGGTTGAAGAAAATCTAAAAATGCGAGTGAAATTTGGCATGAGGGCTGCACTTTGCCTTTCAAATTCCAACCTTCCCCTCTATATCTCTCTCTACGAACTATGGAGGTAAACCATAGAAGGATTCACCCATGTCTTGTTGTAATTTAGTTAGCTTTATTAACTCAAGTAATACAGTGGTGCAGGATAACAAGAGTTGCAGTGCAGGTTAAGAGTTCAAATATCTTTTCCCTCTCTGCAGTCACGTGTCGTGTGTTATGTATGACCTGTAATCACACATACTTTCTGTACGTGTACTCTACTGATAGTGACTGTTAAGTCGGTCTTTAATGTTGTATTAATACTTGAGATACAGCTCATTAAACTCTGTAATGAAAGTCTTGTGTTTTGTAAGAAATGAGAAGAAACAATGTCGGCCATTGTTTTGTAAGATATGAGAAGAAACAATGGAGTGTGATTAAGCTTTCCAATGGGTGCGAGTCTATGGAATTACGATGCACCACTATTAGACACTGAGCATTGTATCGTGGTATGTAGCACGCCTTTTTCGAGGTTATCCTCCGCAAATAACCAGAAAGAACTATTGAGATGATTGACTTGTCTCCAGCTTTGCTACGTACGTAATGGAATGTATTTTGGATTCTGGCTACAGTTAGAGTTCTCCACTTCTTGACGCTCATGTGTTCCATTTTGTATCGACCATACCAAAAACATAAAATTACATAAAAAAAGGTAATGGAATGTATTTTGGATACTTGCTCTTGTAAACATTACAAGTGCGCTTATGTCTTGCGCTGTCTCAAGATGATAACTCAAGAACGTCGGGAATCTTAGGAATATTATAAGGGTATTTTAGTAAATCCTCTTATTCACTAATAAATTAACAAACCCTAAAATTTTCTTAACATTATACACAGAGAATGGAGTGAGTGACTGAGGCGGCTAACTGGTGATGAGAAGTTTTGTGGTATTAGAATCAGATGGTGGTTTATGATCTAAGTTTTGGTCATAATGTGGGAAGCATTACACATAGCTTGGAGATCAAATCTAAGAGAGATACGGATCTTTGAAACAATTATCATAATGATTTTTCCTCTCAAATCTAACATTTTTTGTGGTTTTAAATCGGATGTAGTTGGTTGCATCATTTGATTCATCCAAAAATTAAGTAAGATAACAGTAAACTAGTACCATACAAGTTTATTTATGGCTGTGACTCTCCCTATAGCATTTATACACTTTGAAAGTAGTTTCAAATTTTCGATTCAGGTTCTAACTCATTTTTCTTTGGTTTTGTTTTTATTTACGCTTTTGAACCGAACTCAAGGCTCGTAAAGTCGTCGATATCCACGGTGCATAGAAATTGTAGTACCATCTGGGACATTGGGCCGCAACGTTGGGAATCTTGGGATTAGTTTAAGGGTATTTTAGTAAATCACACAAACTCACTTATAAATTGACCAACCCTAAAATTTTCTTTACACATTTCACGCAGAGAGTGGAGACTAACAGAGTGAAGAAGTGAGGCGGCTACTACTGGTGATGAGAAGTTTCCAGTTGTTGATGGTGGTTTTTAAACAAGGGGTAAAATCGTAAAACCCCATGACCTAGTATTACCCGCAACACATTAAATAAGAGCATTTAACTCAGGTGTAAATAATTAATAGGGGTATTTTTTCAAAATACCAGATTAGGGTTTTCAACACAAAACCCTAATTCCAAAACTAAGCCGCATCTGCGCACCATGGAAACAATGCCAAACCAAGCCGCATCATTAGACCATGGCAACCATGCCAAAACAAGCGATATCTGCGCGCCATGGCAACAATGCCAAACCAAGCCGCAGATCTCTGCGCACCATGGCAACCATGCTAAAACAAGCCGCATCTCGCGCACCATGGCAACCATGCCAAACCAAGCCGCATACTGCGCGCACCATGGCAACCCGTGCCAAGCCAAGCCGCACTCAGTGCACCATGGCAACCATGCCAAGCCAAGCCGCACTCTGCGCACCATGGCAACCATGCAAAAACAAGCCGCATCATCAAGCGCACCATGGCAACCATGCCAAACCAAGCCGCACTCTGCGCAAGTTCATGGCAACCATGCTAAAACAAGTCGCATCTCGCGCACCATGGCAACCATGCCAAACCAAGCCGCATCTTGCGCACCATGGCAACCGTGCCAAGCCAAGCCGCACTCTGCGCACCATGGCAACCATGCCAAACCAAGCCGCACCTCCGCACCATGGCAACAACGCCAAATTCGAGCCGCTATGCCTTTGGCCCACGCCCAACATAGCACCCTAGGTTTGCAAGACTTGCAACTAGGTCAACATGGCCGCACGCGCCATTGGCACATGCCAACACGTGTCGCAAGCCATACTTCCAAGCCGCTATGCCTTTGGCCCACGCCAAACATAGCGCCCTAGGCTTGCAAAACATGCAACTAGGTCAAACATGGCCGTGCGTGCCAATGGCACATGCCAACATGCTCGCTAGCTGTTTTTCTACAAAGCCACGGCCCTAACGGCCCCGCATGCCATTTGCACATGCCAACATGCTCGCTTGCTAGCTTCCCTATCAAGGTCACGGCCCTAACGGCCCCTCATGCCATTGGCACATGCCAACATGCTCGCTTAGCTAGCTTCCCTATCAAGGTCACGGCCCTAACGGCCCCGCATGCCATTGGCACATGCCAACATGCTCGCTAGCTAGCTTCCCTATCAAGGTCACGGCCCTAACGGCCCCGCATGCCATTGGCACATGCCAACATGCTCGCTAGCTAGTTTCCTATCACGGGCCCTAACGTCCACATGCATGCCTAGTTTCCCCATCGCCACGCATGCCAACATGCTTGTTAGCTAGTTTCCCTATCAAGGTCACGGCCCTAATGGCCACGCATGCCATTGGCACATGCCAAACGCACACGTCGGTAGCCTAACTTGCAAACCGTGCAACCTACCACCAAGGCATTCCGCACATGCCATTGGCACATGCCAAACGCACACGCTGGTAGCCTAACTTGCAAACCGTGCAACCTACCACCAAGGCATTACGCACATGCCATCGGCACATGCCAAACGCACACGCTGGTAGCCAAAACTTGCAAACCGTGCAAACTACCACCAAGGCATTCCGCACATGCCATTGGCACATGCCACACGCGCCACTAGCGGCGCCCTTGCACTCAAGATGCAACCAACATTCGAGACATCAACACAACCGGGGATGCTTCTTTAGGGTTTTGGTTTGGCGGTCACAGCATGCGTAAACACACTACGCTCACATTAAGAAAGCGTGAAAAGGAATAAAGCGGTCAAATAAAGAGGAATAATGGTGAAAACGCTTTCGCCCATTAAACCATGCGGTTACCACCTCCTCCCATTATTTCACCCTTTACTATCTTCCTTCATGAGGCCAGGGTACGTTTCAATCTCGACTTGTATAAATAGGTCTTACCTATTTCCACCAGACAACAAGTCTCGGTCAGGAGAAATATACTACACTTACACTCTCAGAAAGGAAACTTTGCAAGCTCTCTCAAAAGATTCCATCTCTTGCAAGCTTCCTAAGCTTTCACTTTCTGATACAAGTCGAGATACTACTCTCCTCAACACCTTTCTTTGCTTCCCTCCCCAAATCAACCCTTCTCCTCCACTTTGTGACCGAAGCAAGTCCGGAACGACCATTTCTTGGTTTAGGCCGGACTTGTACGGGATCGATCTCTCGAACCTATAAAGTGCTCACGTGCAGCACATTTGTTTAGGGTTTGAATCGGTTTCTCACTCACTCACCGAAATTCAAATCAATCAGTGAACGATTTTCACCCATAAACAATTGGCGACCACAGCGGAGGATTGATCTATCGGCTACAATGTCGAGCCCCGTCGATCTCGTTCTTTCGACCCGTATGTCAAGATGGTGGGGGAAGGCGACTCGATCCGACGCAACTACCAGACAACCCGGTTACTAGTTGTAAAACTACACGAGAAAACTCGGGGCTTGCCAAAGATGCTACCGCTCAATCCGACTCAACTGCTAGACGCCCCAGTTACCAGTTGTAAAACTACAACTGGGGACTCGTTGAAGATGCTACCAGCGATTGGGGACTTGCGACTCAGTCCGACTCAACTGCCAGGCAACCCGGTTACCAGTTGTAAAACTACACCTGAAAACTGGGGACTCGTTGAAGATGCTACCAGCGATTGGGGACTTGCGACTCAGTCTGACTCAATCGCTGTGCAACCCTAGGTTATCGATTATTAAAACTACACCGTAAAACCGGAGACTCGTAAGACGCTACCGAAGAATCGGGGACTAATCGGCGATGCTACCAGCCAAAGCCGCCTTTTACACGGAGAGGGGCGTGTTCCCAAAACTTATGAAGTGAGTAAATTCAGATCGCACAAGATATACGATCTATTTTTAGGTTCTATTAAAAAATCATCTTCTTTGAGTCTTGTGCCAATTGCTAGCACACACTCTCATAGAAGCAATATTCCTTTCCAAAAACATAATCAGAGTCATATTATCAAAACCATTCATCCTAGAAATAATCCAACACCCAAAAAAGCTACCAGCTGTCTATCAAAAGTCAAGCTTTGAACCGGACATCCAATATGTCTCTCAAAAAAAAAAAAAAAGAAAAAAGAAGAGAGAACCTAAATGAAAGATCAACAGAGAAACGTTCAAGGAAAATATTCATCCAACAGAAGCCTGCTCTTCTTGGAAAAAGTCAACTTTGCATCTTCAAGAGCCGCTTTCTTTATAGTCAACATCTTGGAAATCTTTTCGAGTTCCACCTCCTCAAGTCGTGCAATCTCCTCGGCGGAAAGGCTTTGATTCTTGCATCTTTCAACTTTTGGATCTCGGCAAGGCCTTCGACAAACCACGAAGTGTTGAACTCCTTTCTACGCGACACGTCGTAATGGTGCTCCCGATGGGCAATAACGTCTTCAAACGGTGTGACCATCCACCTCACGCATATCCTCGATGGAAGATAAAGCCTCTTCCACACGCTTAACCCGGTGCAAATCGACTAGTGACTTTCTTGGTTGTGGCCATATGTCTATACTTCTCCCAGATTACGGTGTACAACGCCTCGTGCTTAGCCGAAGACACCGAAGCCGCCAACCAAGACATGACTTGGATAAGGAACCAAGTACGGAGGATCAAAAAAGGCGCTTCACCTCGGCCTCACGACTCGCAAAGGGTCTTCTTCCATGTCTACGGCAGCAACCATCAGAGAATCATCCGCCGTTTGAGCCACATCTGTGCCCGGCAATTGGCTAACGCCCATCTCCAAGTCACCAGCGGTGGTCACCAAAGGCAAGTTTTCGTGTGGCTCTACCCCAGAATCATCCTCCGAACCGGATTCCTCCTGCGAACTTGAGTTAGACATTTTTCAAAAAGAAGAAACAGAAGAAGAAAGAAAAAAAGCGCTTGCCAGACGCGCTTGCCAGACGCGCTTACTAGACGTGCTTACCAGACACGCTTACCGGACGCACATGCCAGGCACACATGCCGCACGCGCATGCTAGCCACAGTACCACACTCTGTGCTAACAATTTGCATCCTTCCAGCGCTAACATCTTGCGCCCTTCCAGCACCATCCTCTCCCTTCGAAACAGCACCATGAACTCAACCCATCTATCAAAAGAACGCAATGGGCTTTGGCACATCCTGAAATCAATATTGGAAGAGGAATATACCCCTTTATGAAAACAGAACCGTATGGTGTTCTCTAGGCGAACCGAACGTGTCTTCTTTTCATCTTCACCACCGGTTAACAAAATTGGCACGAAACCTGGGTGATTCTTCCGAGCAGAGGCAAGTTTTTTGACGAAGAATTCATCATCCGTGTTTGGTTTGGAACTATGGACATCTTTCGATGAGGCGAAATTCTGTTCAGGTAACATCTTACCGGATATCTTCATAGCAACTTAGTAACAAGATATCTGCACACGGAGAAAGACAAAATTATCTCCCTGACACATAACCGCGCCCAACAAAGGAAAACCTGAAATACAAAAAAAAAAAAGGAAAAGAGAGAAAGGGTGTATTCTTTACTGGCTCAAGACTGCACACGCAGTATCATTCTTCGGGTTCAAAATTATTTATGGAGCACTTTCCTGCGGGTTCAAATCATATATGCAGTATTTCCCTTGGGTGCATATATACAATATTTTCTACAAGAAGCACGCCAAGAAATCACATGCGCAATATCATTGCAAGCGCTTACTCTTAGGGTTTACACCTACGCGAAAGGGAAACAACAAAAGTACTGGCAGGCATGCTTGGAAGCCGGTTCCTCTTTATGACTGTATTTGGTATGAAAATATGAAAGTGCAAGATGGGAGAAAGGGACTTTATATATATATGCGTGAAGATTCTGAAATAGGGAAGGATTTCCCCTTACCAAAATCGTGCGTGTAAGAAACGGGCCCACAAGGGCGCCCAACTTCCCAATGTCGCCCAAGTTGCACCGGCCCCACCAATTGCACCGACTTCCCAATGACCGCCCAAGTCACGCCTGCAAGCACGCACAGCTTCCACACCTTGCGCCGGTCCCACCTAGCACGCTCAGTTTCCCAAGTCACGCCTGCAAGCACTCACAGCTTCCACACCTTGCGCCGGTCCCACCAGCTAGCACGCTCAGTTGCCCAAGTCACGCCTGCAAGCACGCACAGCCTCTACACCTTGCGCCGGTCCCACCAGCTAGCACGCTCAGTTGCCCAAGTCACGCTTGCAAGCACGCACAGCCTCTACACCTTGCGCCGGTCCCACCAGCTAGCACACTCAGCTCCCCAACTCACGCCGACTTCCCAATGTCGCCCAAGCTACACCGGGCCCACCAATTGTGCCAGCCTCCTGATTTGTGCAAAACTACCAGAGGCAAGGATTCCAAATCCTATTTATTAAAAAGTCAGACAAGCCCCTCAATCCTCTTTACGTTTTGTTGTTGATAGTCTGTCACCATCTTATGCTTACCTCGCAACAAAGCCCCTGTTCCGAGCTAAGCAGGGGACTTAATGTTGATGGTGGTTTTTAAATAAGGGGTAAAATCGTAAAACCCCATGACCTAGTGTTACCCGCAACACATTAAATAAGAGCATTTAACTCAGGTGTAAATAATTAATAGGGGTATTTTTTTAAAATACCAGATTAGGGTTTTCAACACAAAACCCTAATTCCAAAACTAAGCCGCATACTGCGCACCATGGCAACAATGCCAAACCAAGCCGCATACTGCGCACCATGGCAACCATGCCAAAACAAGCCGCATACTGCGCACCATGGCAACAATGCCAAACCAAGCCGCATACTGCGCACCATGGCAACCATGCCAAAACAAGCCGCATACTGCGCACCATGGCAACCATGCCAAACCAAGCCGCATACTGCGCACCATGGCAACCGTGCCAAGCCAAGCCGCACTCTGTGCACCATGGCAACCATGCCAAACCAAGCCGCACTCTGCGCACCATGGCAACCATGCCAAAACAAGCCGCATACTGCGCACCATGGCAACCATGCCAAACCAAGCCGCACTCTGCGCACCATGGCAACCATGCCAAAAACAAGCCGCATACTGCGCACCATGGCAACCATGCCAAACCAAGCCGCATACTGCGCACCATGGCAACCATGCCAAACCAAGCCGCACTCTGCGCACCATGGCAACCATGCCAAACCAAGCCGCACCCTGCGCACCATGGCAACAACGCCAAATTCCGAGCCGCTATGCCTTTGGCCCACGCCCAACATAGCGCCCTAGGTTTGCAAGACTTGCAACTAGGTCAACATGGCCGCACGCGCCATTGGCACATGCCAACACGTGTCGCAAGCCATACTTCCAAGCCGCTATGCCTTTGGCCCACGCCAAACATAGCGCCCTAGGCTTGCAAAACATGCAACTAGGTCAAACATGGCCGTACGTGCCAATGGCACATGCCAACATACACGCTAGCTGCTTTTTCTACCAAAGCCACGGCCCTAACGGCCCCGCATGCCATTGGCACATGCCAACATGCTCGCTTAGCTTCCCTATCAAGGTCATGGCCCTAACGGCCCTTATGCCATTGGCACATGCCAACATGCTCGCTAGCTAGCTTCCCTATCAAGGTCACGGCCCTAACGGCCCCGCATGCCATTGGCACATGCCAACATGCTCGCTAGCTAGCTTCCCTATCAAGGTCACGGCCCTAACGGCCCCGCATGCCATTGGCACATGCCAACATGCTCGCTAGCTAGTTTCCCTATCACGGCCCTAACGGCCACGCATGCCATCGGCACATGCCAACATGCTTGTTAGCTAGTTTCCCTATCACGGCCCTAACGGCCACGCATGCCATTGGCACATGCCAACATGCTCGCTAGCTGGTTTCCCTATCAAGGTCACGGCCCTAATGGCCACGCATGCCATTGGCACATGCCAAACGCACACGCTGGTAGCCTAACTTGCAAACCGTGCAACCTACCACCAAGGCATTCCGCACATGCCATTGGCACATGCCATTGGCACATGCCAAACGCACACGCTGGTAGCCTAACTTGCAAACCGTGCAACCTACCACCAAGGCATTCCGCACATGCCATCGGCACATGCCAAACGCACACGCTGGTAGCCAAAACTTGCAAACCGTGCAAACTACCACCAAGGCATTCCGCACATGCCATTGGCACATGCCACACGCGCCACTAGCAGCGCCACTTGCACTCAAGATGCAACCAACATTCGAGACATCAACACAAACTGGGATGCTTCTTTAGGGTTTTGGTTTGGCGGTCACAAAGATGCGGCGTATACTACGCTCACATTAAGAAAGCGTGAAAAGGAATAAAGCGGTCAAATAAAAGAGGAAATAATGGTGAAAAACGTTTTCTCCCATTAAACCATGCGGTTACCACCTCCTCCCATTATTTCACCCTTTACTCTCTTCCTTCATGAGGCCGTGGTACGTTTCAATCTCGACTTGTATAAATAGGTCTTACCTATTTCCACCAGACAACAAGTCTCGATCAGGAGAAATATACTACACTTACACTCTCAGAAAGGCAACTTTGCAAGCTCTCTCAAAAGCTTCCATCTCTTGCAAGCTTCCTAAGCTTTCACTTTCTGATACAAGTCGAGATACTACTCTCCTCAACACCTTTCTTTTGCTTCCTCCCCAAATCAACCCTTCTCCTCCACTTTGTGACCGAAGCAAGTCTGGAATGGCCATTTCTTGGTTTAGGCTGGGACTTGTACAGATCGATCTCTCGAACCTATAAAGTGCTCACGTGCAGCACATTTGTTTAGGGTTTGAATCAGTTTCTCACTCACTCACCGAAATTACTGAAATCAGCAGAAACGATTTTCACCCATAAACACCAGTACCAGAATCAGATGGTGGTTGATGATCTGAGTTTTGGTTATATGTGGGAAGCATTACATATAGCATGGAGATCAAATAGAAGAGAGACACGGATCTTTGAAATAATTGTCATAATGATTTCTCCTCTCAAATCTAAGTTATTTATAGGCTTGGAAGTATGATAATATTTGGGGAATCCTCTATTGGATCCCAAAATAAAGTAAGATCTGTAAGATAATGGTGTTTGATAGTTTCATTTGTATATGAGATTTCAGGTCATTTTTGTATATGAGATTTCAGGTCTTCCCAAATTGTTTAACTTCATCTGAAAACTCTATTCGTTAAAAGATGGATCAGTTGACCTACAAACAGAATTAGGTGTCATTTTGACAATTCGGTACTCTTAATTATTCTGCTCAAATGTAGATCTGCAGAAAATTCAAGATCTTGTTTTATGTTGTTTGTTTGTTGAAGTAGCAGTTCATATCATGTTAAGGTATAAGATTGGTACAAAGTATGTAATTGGTTTTAGTTGGATTTTTTTTCATGGTGTATCATATCTGATTCATGTAGTGTTGTATGTACTTGTATCTTAAGCTTATCAAAAATATTACAGAAAATTTTCTTTATTGAACTTATTTACAGAAATGTTGTTTGTAGTTTTGGCGTTCTATTTACTTCATCTGTAATTGTTGTTTGTGTTTGATGATAGTTAATATGTTGGCGAATCAGTTCTGTTTCCCAAGTCACTACCTTACTACTCAAAAACATTGTTATGTTCATAATTTGTCATAGAGAACCTAGTTCATATCACAAAGCCTGTCGAAGAAAAATAGTGTTTCATTTCTTACTTGGAAAGTGGCATTGACATCAATTGACTCTTGTAAGCAAGCAATTCTTAATCTGATTCTCCGGCATCTATCCAACTATTTGTGAAACTACAAGTCACTCTTATTTGTATAGGTAACCATATTAAACTTCACCGGTTTGCAATGTACACATCTCACAAGTACGGAGAGGAAGGAGAAGTTTAAGTTCAAATTTAATTGAATGCATATCTCGAGAACCAACAAAGATGAACATCAAGATGCAAACACTTAGCGCTAGGGGTCGTCAGAACGTGATCACGGCCATGTTATGCGTCCAATAAATGATTAATGTCAGAGATAGCTGCAAATGCCATTTCCATTCATGTTGTCCATAGCATGTCACGCCCAAGTTATACGCATCATATAACCATTGTGTACAATAATCAGTCATCTGGACAATAATAACTTGAACAGTAGCCTTGGCCTGTGGCATGGTACTATTGGCCCCCTTTTCTTGTTATGGGCATTTTCTTTTTTTTGTTATCAGCACCCAATGTCGTAAATCTCTATTGATAATGTTCTTGTGGTTTTTGACAATACCACATGGCATTGATAATATTCCATGTTCCAACTGTTCATCAAAAATGTAAGAATTTCACTCAAAAACTTTAACAATGGAACCAAATTCCCTTCCTGGAACTGAACTAAAGAACAAAACTTATCCATGGGAACTCTAGCTCTAATTTCAGTTGTTATTCTTTCTCCAGGCATTAACCAGCTACCATCAAACAATTGTCTACAAAAACCATTCTCTGCAATTCAAAAAACAAACTCTGAGATCTTAGTTGTTGAACCAAATGGCGTTGGGTTATCATATTCGCCAGTTGAAATTTTCAGATATAACAGTCTTTTGAGTTCATTTGTGAAAAATGGAAGATTAGAAGAAGCACATAGCATGTTTGATGAAATGCCTTAATGAAATGAGGTTTCTTGGGCTACGATTATATCTGGTTATACTAGGTCCGGAGATTACTCGAAAGTATTTGATTTGTTAGATGAGATGTGGAAAGAAGGTTTGAGACCTAATGAATTTGCGATAGGTAGTCTCACTATGCCGAGTTCGGGTTTGAAGGATGTTTGTATCGGTAGGCAGCTGCATGGGTGGTGGATATGTAGTGGGTATGTAATTGATGTTTATGTGGAAACTTCTCTGGTGTTAAATTATGCGGGTATCCAACTCAAAACCAATTGGCTATGAGTGGAGCAGCCCTTCCATATTATATTTTAAGTCTGTTATGCGGAATCTAGTGATGTGGGACTATTGTCCTTTCACACCCTCCCTCACGTGTAAGGCCAGTCACTTGTCCTAACAGGTGGACCGACACACGTGTAGGTCATGGGTGTGCAGTTGACATTCAGTCACGGTCCACCCCACGTACAGGTCATACGGGTGACCAGTCCTTCAGTCACGGGTGCACATGTGACCAGTTCATTCGGTCACGGTGGCCACTAATTCGGCCTACACCCCACGTACGGGCCTAGCTCGATACCATGTTAAAGTCTGCGGGCATTCAACTCAAAACCAATTGGCTATGAATGGAGCAGCCCTTCCATATTATATTTTAAGTTTTTTATGCGGAAAGTAGTGATGTGGGACTATTGTCCTTTCACATCTGGTCCTCTGAGGAATTCTATTATAGCTGCTTATGTTTATGTTGGGTGTTTATCTGACGCTCGAAGGGTTTTTGACGGGGTTTCTGTTTCGTGTTTAAGTGATGGTCCTTTGTGGAATTCTATTATAGCTGCTTGTTCAGCTGTATGGTTTTGACTGGAAGTGTTGCGCCCACGAATTTTACTTACGCTAGTATGATTAGCGCTTGTACTAATGCGCAAGAGGAGATGTACGGGAAGATAATTCACGGAATGGTGATCAAAAATGGCAAATTCGATGACACAATGATGGATAATTCTCTTGTTACATTCTATGCCAAGTGTGGGAAGTTACAAGATGCAAATAGAGTTTTTGAGGGGATACGTACGACGAGTGTTGTTTCTTGGAATTCAATCATTGCAGGGAACGAACAGAATGGGGAAGAAGAGGCTGCAAATAATTTATTCCATAGGATGATCGAGTGAGGACATTATTTACGACCGAATCGTATTGCCTTCCTCAGTGTACTCAGTTCTGTTTCTAAACTGTCAGATTTAAATCTTGGGAAAGAGATACATGCTCGTTTGATGAAATCTTTTCTTGAACCAAAAACAAGCATATCTAATTCCTTGATCACCATGTACTCTAAATGCAAAGAAGTGGGAAAAGCGAGTCTACTTTGGAGATGTTGCCTTTCAAGGACCAGAAAGATGTCTTCAGCTCTTCAAGAAAATGCCACTACTAGGAGTTAAACAGGATGATCATACTTACACTGCTATTCTTGTTGCAGTTTCATCCTTGCCCAGGTATGTAAAACTGTGTAAGGAAATCCATGGCTATATATTAAGGAGGGCCAATGTAGTACGACTCGGGGATCCGCCCTAGCTCAGCTGGGAACCAATCCCCGAGTATTTCCCGATCCCGGCCGATCCAGACCGAGTAACTCGGTGAGTAATACCTATGCATATAGTTTCTAGATATGTGAACTATTTGTGATGTGAAAGAAGAATGAGAATAAAAATGGTGAAAAAAATGTTCAAAAAGAAGTAGAAACTTATAGAGCTGGCAATTACTTGTGCCTCAACTGCTGGTTTAAGTTTTTAGGGTTTTATATAGTGGTTTGGCAACTATTTTGATCCTAGTCTGCCGATTAACTCAGTCCGAGTCACGACTAACTCGGCGAGTATATATAGAATACCCCCGTTCGTCCGAGTTTTTGAGGATCGTATATAAAGACCGATACCCGGTTACTCGCGAGTAACTCTACTGACTCTACCGAGGCGTACTACATTGAAGAGGGATGTACTTAATGGAGTGCCTACTTTTACATCTAATGCGATACCTACGATGTATTCTAAGATAAATCAGATCGAAAATGCAGAGAAAGTTTTCAAAGGAATGAATGAGAAAGATAACTACTCCTAGAATGCCATGATGGATGGATATTCTATTAATGGCCGTCTCGAAGATAGTATAAAAATATTTCTAGATAGACAGGAGAAAAACTTGTCATTTGATTATTTAACCTTTTCAATTGTTCTTACAACTTGCGGAAGATTGGTTTCTTTCAATCTTGGTAAGCAATTTCATGCTCTTACCGTTAAGAGCATCAGTGGTTGTGGTAAGATTCACCCTAATCATTTGATGTCCATCAAAAACTCTTTGATATCCATGTGCTCAAAATGTGGAAGCATTAGTGATGCAGCTCTATTGTTTTCAAGAATGAGAAGAATAGATGCGTTTTCATGGACAGCTATGATCACTGGTTATGCGCACCATGGAATGGCATATGAATCACTTGATTGCTTTGACAGGATGCAACAAGATGGTTTAAAGCCTAACTCGGTAACATTTCTTGGTTTACTGACAGCTTGTTCTCATGCTGGTCTTATTAAAGAAGGACTACATTATTTCAGCTCCATGAACTGTTACCATAATCTCAATCCAAGCATTGAACATTATGCATGTATGGTTGATCTGTTTAGACGAGCGGGTCATTTTGAACAAGCCCTTGAATTCGTAAGATCTGGGTCTACTCAGTTTTTTCGTAACTGGTGGATGCTTGAGTTTGTGGAGGGTGTTACTTTGGGTCTGCCATGCTCATCAACAACTCGAGCTTCGTGTTATCGCAGGGCCTGATCCAACATATCCAAGGGCATTTTTGTAAATCAAAAAATTTCTTAATAAATTAACCTAACCCTAGAGCTTTTAGACATAATTTTAAACAATAGTGAGAGAGTAGAGACCACCTTTATGAGTGAGGAGGCCGTGTTTAGGGGAAAAAATCAGTAGCCAGAGTTCTCTGCTGATGAGAGTTTTCTGTTACCAAAATCAGATGGGTCTTGTACATCTTAGAAAATGTTGAAAGCATTACACATAGCTTGGAGATCAAAGAAAAGAGGGACACAAATCTTTGAAAAATCATCATAATGAATTCTCCTCTCAAATCTAACTTGTAGCCTTTCGAGATCTCCTTACAAGGTAAAGATCTGTAAAATTATGGAGTTTGATTTTTCGATTGTTCTCATATTTAGATCAAATATCATCTCTGGCTTCAATTTTATGTTCATCTTCAGACTCTTTAAGCAAGAAAATAGAATATCGTTGTATTTTGTTCACTTGATATTGTAGCTGCAGGAAATTTAGGGTCTTATATGTAGGTAATCAATGAATTAGAGATGTTTTAAGATTGGTGTAAAGGTATTTTAGTAAATCAAGAAATTCACTTATAAATTAACCAACCCTAAAATTTTCTTTAGACAATTTAAACGGAGAGTGGAGACTAGCAGAGTGAAGGAGCGAGGCGGCTACCAAGGGAACCGGAGTTCTAGTGATGAGAAGTTTCCGGTACCAGAATCAAATAGTGGTTGATGATCTAAGTTTTGGTTTTAGTTGGGAATTACTCATAGCTTGGAGATCAAAGAGGAGAGAGATACAAATCTTTGAAATAATTGTCATAATGACTTTTCCTCTCAAATCCAAGTTATTTAAGGATGCTAGAATCAGTTCTTCCACCCCGAAATAAGGTAAGATCTGTAAGATATTAGTGTTTGATATTTTCATGGTATTAGCCCACAGTAGATGTTCATGTTTATGTTTTTTCTATGCAGTTGAAGCCCATGTTCCTTATTCACATCATCCAACTATGCTGATGACTATGTTCACCTCATATCTCAGGGAAACCAAGATTGAGCTCCCCAGCCGCAATGCTAATTGAATGTAGTTCTATGTGGCTGTTTTCATAAACTGGATTGCATTTGGACAATTGATTGCTAGTGCACTCTGTTGAAATGTAGATTTGCAGAAAATTCAAAATCTTACGATAATTAATGGTTAGAGATTTTCTAAGTTGTTTGTTGGTTTTGCTAAGCTTTTGGACAGAGTATGTAATTGGTTTTAGTTTGAAACTTTTCAAGGTGTATTTGTATCTGATGCAGGTACTTGTATCTGTTGGTGTTTGACGTTACATCCCTATTTTGATGCTTGATAGGATCTTATATATTGAAGATATATATTTAAGCTTGAATTGGTATGTCCCTGCATTTTTGTTGTCGAATTAGTGCCTTATTACATAAAAACACAACTAGTTCATATTGAGAACCCGTAATGTAGATTTTGAAAGAAATACTTTAAGGGTTGTCTTTAACCATTCATTTCTTATCTGTTACTTGGAAAGTGGCATTGACAGCAATTTACTCATGTAAGCATGCATATCTTAGGCTCCTTCATATTAATTTGAGAAACTATTAGTAACTCTTATATTTTTCTTTGTAGTTCTTATATATGAATACATAGCAGTGTGATGCGGTCAGTTATCATTCATTGCAGAGTACTTCATGTTGGACTTT
Organism: Papaver armeniacum; assembly: GCA_023531295.1. Classification (NCBI taxonomy): domain Eukaryota; kingdom Viridiplantae; phylum Streptophyta; class Magnoliopsida; order Ranunculales; family Papaveraceae; genus Papaver; species Papaver armeniacum. The sequence goes on along the minus strand of JAJJWW010013329.1, from coordinate 96,370 downwards.
TGGTTCTGGGAATTTTATATGCTTCTTGTAGGACTGGTGAATGCACAAATCATCTTACCTCATTTTAGCTAGGATTTGGTATATTGATTAGTTATTTGCACTGGTCATGGAATGTATAGCGGAAGGAACATTTTAAGTTATAAAGCAATGCCGAAGGCCATGTTCATAATCATCAATGTTTGACTAGTAAATCAGTAGTTTCTGTGGAATGCAAGGGAATCCTACAGTTACCGAGAATTTTAACTCATGTGCAGGTTGCCAGGTTCATTAGTTGCATCTTTGCATTAAAATTTTGATGCGCCTACCTGTATATGGTTCTGCGGCTATTGGTCAACAAATTGTAAGCATGATCCTCCATGAGTAGATGTTAAGTAATATTCTTAGACATGCAGCCAACCATATGCAGCACTAGTTGGCAATGTTTCAAGTTTAACCTTTTTACTAAGTTGGTATGCATTCTAGCCTTTAATCTCGGCTTCATCTGTCTGTTGTGTCATTCAATTGTCTCAATACTTGCATTTTCCAAATGTTTAATCTGTATAATTAGTACATTATGTTATCCAAATATTGATACAAAAATTTACCGGTAATAAAACATATAATGGGGTCATCTCACGTACCCACAAAGTGTCGTATATGTAGGTATATGTGGCCTCAAGACGATAGTAAACTATCATACAAAATTTTCTTATAGTATTTATCCAATTTGATAGTACGTAGTAATCAACTACTAGGCTATTTCAGATTATCAAACCCCGGCTACCCCGGGAAATTCCCAACTTGAAGTTGTAGCTCTTTTCTTTTGGTTTTACCTATTTCCAATCCTCATTTTCCCTATTTCCCATCACCTTCACAATTTCTAAAAATAATTTACTTTTCAATTATAGTTTTTCCTATGTACCATCCATAAAAGTCAAATTGATCATGACCATAACCTTTATTATTTTTATTTGTCTTCTTCTTCCTTGATCCCGCTTTTCCATTAAGAAAACCCAAAAACTATCGAGCAAGAAACTCTAAATTAGATCAATATAGTACATCTACTTTTTATTTTTTGTCATTTAATTTGTCAAGACAAAGATGAAGTGATCGGCGATTAATCGATAAACCATTATGATGGAAGATCTAATTTATTAAAAAAACTAGGAGAATATCTAAACCTTAATTCAATCGGATTATGTTAATTCCATTGAAAATCTATTTTGAGAACGAAGTTTAGAGGTGATCACGAGTAGGGTAGTCATAAATATATGATCATCTAAGTGCAAACAATAATTCCAACCGCACCTACTATATACATAAACACACTAATCCAAATTAACGTAAAAGATAGCATTATAGTAGAATTTGCTCCCACTAGTAATGTATGCTTCAAAACCCAATCAATACATCGTAAATCGCTGACTCAATATGTGCTCCACCTATTTTAAGTAATATGATACCCTAATCTCTCTCATCCGCCATTCTTAATGTTTAGCCTACATCACACACCAAGTTTTATCCTTCTTTGGTGATGAATCATGGAGACGTAGTAGAAGAGATTGTGGCCTTCGGTGGAGATGGAGAAGACGGTGATTTGTTTCTTAGGTTTTTCTATTTTGTTTAATTGGGTGTAAAAATAAAAGTCAATAGATGATATTTAGGAAATATGAAATTTTACATGGATGGTACTTAGGATTATTGGGGATAGGGTTTATGGGGGATTGGAAATAGGAAAAGTGAGGATAGGAAATAGGAAAACCTTTCTTTTTCTTTGGTTTTGTTCAATTGTGAGCTTTATCATCCATCATAATTGTAGGATGTATAAATTGTTATACCCTGGGCTTGCAAGTTGGGCGCAACTTTGGGATTAGTTGTAGGGCATTTTAGTAAATCACATATATTTTCTTATAAAATGAACTCGAGCCCTAAAATTTACACAGAGTGATAATAGAGAGCAGCAGTGTGACGAGAAGGTGGAGTTGAGGGAGTAGTTCTATGCCGATGAGAGTTTACTCAATCGATCGATGGGGGCTTATGGTGATACTAGTTTTGGTTTCATGTGGGAATCACTACACATCCCCTGGTGGAGATTAGAGAGACAAAGATGTTTGAAAATGTCATAATGACTTCTCCTCTCAAATCTAAGTTGTTTGTATGATTGCAAATCCGTTGGGTGTCGTGCAATCTATTCTTTCAACCCAAAATAAGGTAAGATCTGTAAAAATAATGGTGTTTGCTATCTTCATTGTTTTAGCCCATAACACTGACATTCATGTTTCTGTTTTATCTATGCAGGGATTTTCTCATCTTTGTATAGGAGATTTCATGTCTCCCCAACTTGGTTCAATTCATCTCCAAACTCTATCCCTGAATAAATGGATTTGGACAATTGACTGCTCCTGATGCTTCTTCAAAAATGTAGATCTATAAAAAATTTAAAAACATATATATTGGTAATCACTGGTTTAGAGATGTTTTATGTTGTTTGTTCAAGTAGGAATTCCAATCTTGTTAAGCTTTTGGATAGAGACAAAGTATGTAATCGGCTTTAGTGGGAAAATTTTCAGGGTTATTATTTATATCTGATTCGGGTTTTTTTGTATGTACTTGTATCTTTCGATTATCTGAACACAAAAAGATCAGTTAGAAAGCTTACTGAAATGCTGAATTAATTCGTCTGCAATTGTGATTTTTTAATTTACTTCATGTATAATTAGTGTTTGTTTTTGATGATAGTTAACACTACTGCACACATATTTTGATGCGTGATAGGATCTTATATCTCGAAGCTTGAGGTTCAATTGATATCTCCCTACAAAAAAATTTCTTTATGGACCTTATTTAAGAATATTTTGTTCAGATTTACTAAATTACTTCGTCTACAATTGTTGTTTGGGTTTGATTTACATACATATTTGGATGCTTAATAGGATTTTACATGTTGACTTGAGATTGAATTGATATCTCCTTGCATTTTTGTTGTCTAATAAGTTCTATTTTCCAAGTCACTCATATTTACCTTACTACTAAAAATGTTGTCATGTACATAAATTGCTACGGAGCAACTATTTCATATCGGAGAGCCTGTATTGTTGGATTCGAAAGAAATACCGCGGAGTTAGTCTTTTAACTGTTCATTTCTTCCTTGAAAAGTGGCATTGACAACAATTGTTGGATATTTTCAATATCTTAGAAAATAAAATGGTTTTCTGTTTTGGTTTGCCGCTATGACGGGGAAGTGTTCTGTGTTGGTGTTGATGGTGGATTTTAGACAAGGGGTAAAATCGTAAAACCCCATGACCTAGTGTTACCCGCAACACATTAACTAAGAGCATTTAACTCAGGTGTAAATAATTAATAGGGGTATTTTTTTCAAAATACCAGATTAGGGTTTTCAACACAAAACCCTAATTCCAAAACCAAGCCGCATCATCGCGCACCATGGCAACCATGCCAAACCAAGCCGCACTCTGCGCACCATGGCAACCATGCCAAACCAAGCCGCATATCGCGCACCATGGCAACCATGCCAAACCAAGCCGCAGATCGCGCACCATGGCAACCATGCCAAACCAAGCCGCATATCACACCATGGCAACCATGCCAAACCAAGCCGCACTCACGCACCATGGCAACCATGCCAAACCAAGCCGCATACCGCGCACCATGGCAACCATGCCAAACCAAGCCGCACTCGCGCACCATGGCAACCATGCCAAACCAAGCCGCACTCGCACCATGGCAACCATGCCAAACCAAGCCGCATCTCACACGCGACCATGGCAACAACGCCAAATTCCAAGCCGCTATGCCTTTGGCCCACGCCCAACATAGCGCCCTAGGTTTGCAAGACTTGCAACTAGGTCAACATGGCCGCACGTGCCATTGGCACATGCCAACGCGTGTCGCAAGCCATATTTCCGAGCCGCTATGCCTTTGGCCCACGCCAAACATAGCGCCCAAGGTTTGCAAGACTTGCAACTAGGTCAACATGGACGCACGTGCCATTGGCACATGCCAACGCGTGTCGCAAGCCATATTTCCGAGCCGCTATGCCTTTGGCCCACGCCAAACATAGCGCCCTAGGTTTGCAAGACTTGCAACTAGGTCAACATGGCCGCACGTGCCATTGGCACATGCCAACGCGTGTCGCAAGCCATATTTCCAAGCCGCTATGCCTTTGGCCCACGCCCAACATAGCGCCCAGGTTTGCAAGACTTGCAACCGGGTCAACATGGCCGCACGTGCCATTGGCACATGCCAACACGTGTCGCAAGCCATATTTCCAAGCCGCTATGTCTTTGGCCCACGCCAACATAGCGCCCTAGGTTTGCAAGACTTGCAACTGGGTCAACATGGCCGCACGTGCCATTGGCACATGCCAACACGTGTCGCAAAGCCATATTTCCAAGACGCTATGCCTTTGGCCCACGCCAAACATAGCGCCCTAGGTTTGCAAGACTTGCAACTAGGTCAACATGGCCGCACGTGCCATTGGAACATGCCGACACGTGCCGCAAGCCATATTTCCAAGCCGCTATGCCTGGGGCCCACGCCAAACATAGCGCCCTAGGTTTGCAAGACTTGCAACTAGGTCAACATGGCCGCACGCGCCATTGGCACATGCCAACACGTGCCGCAAGCCATATTTCCCAGCCGCTATGCCTTTGGCCCACGCCAAACATAACGCCCTAGGTTTGCAAGACTTGCAACTAGGTCAACATGGCCGCACGCGCTATTGGCACATGCCAACACGTGCCGCAAGCTATATTTCTAAGCCGCTATGCCTTTGGCCCACGCCAAACATAGCGCCCTAGGTTTGCAAGACTCGCAACTAGGTCAACATGGCCGCACGCGCCATTGGCACATGCCAACACGTGCCGCAAGCCATATTTCTAAGCCGTTATGCCTTTGGCCCACGCCAAACATAGCGCCCTAGGTTTGCAAGGCTTGCAACTAGGTCAACATGGCCGCACGCGCCATTGGCACATGCCAAACACACACGCTGGTAGCCTTACTTGCGAACCGTGCAACCTACCACCAAGGCATTCCGCACATGCCATTGGCACATGCCAAACACACACGCTGGTAGCCTAACTTGCGAACCGTGCAACCTACCACCAAGGCATTCCGCACATGCCATTGGCACATGCCAAACACACACGCCGGTAGCCTAACTTGCGAACCGTGCAACCTACCACCAAGGCATTCCGCACATGCCATTGGCACATGCCAAACACACACGCCGGTAACCTAACTTGCAAACCGTGCAACCTACCACCAAGGCATTCCGCACATGCCATTGGCACATGCCACACGCGCCACTAGCAGACCACTTGCACTCAAGATGCAACCAACACTCGAGACATCGACACAAACCGGGGATGCTTCTTTAGGGTTTTGGTTTACGGTCACAAAGATGCGCGTACACTACGCTCACATTAAGAAAGCGTGAAAAGGAATAAAGCGGTCAAATAAAAGAGGAAATAATGGTGAAAAACGTTTTCACCCATTAAACCATGCGGTTACCACCTCCTCCCATTATTTCACCCTTTACTCTCTTCCTTCATGAGGCCAGTGGTACGTTTCAATCTCGACTTGTATAAATAGGTCTTACCTATTTCCACCAGACAACAAGTCTCGGTCGGGAGAAATACACTACACTTACACTCTCGAAAGGCAACTTTGCAAGCTCTCCCAAAAGCTTCTATCTCTTGCAAGCTTCCTAAGCTTTCACTTTCGATACAAGTCGAGATACTACTCTCCTCAATACCTTTCTTTGCTTCCCTCCCCAAATCAACCCTTCTCCTCCACTTTGTGACCGAAGCAAGTCCGGAAACGGCCATTTCTTGGTTTAGGCCGGACTTGTACAAATCGATCTCTCGAATCCACAAAGTGCTCACGTGCAGCACATTTGTTTAGGGTTTGAATCAATTTCTCACTCACCCACCGAAATTACCGAAATCGACGAAACGATTTTCACCCATATACAATTGGCGACCACAAATGGGAGGATTGATCTATCGGCTAAAATGTCGGACTCAGTCGATCTCGTTCTTCACCCGGATGTCAATATGGTAGGGGAAGGCGACTCAATCCGACTCAACCACCGCACGACCTTGCCATCGGGTTGTAAAAACTACATGAGGAAACCGGGGGACTCGCCAAGATACTACCAGCGATTGGGGACTTGTCGGCGATGTTACCAAGCAAAGCCGCCAAGAAAAACCGCCTTTTACATGGAGAGGAGCATGTTCGCAAAACCTATGAAGTGAGTAAATTCAGATCGGGCAAGATATACAATCTATTTTTAGGTTCTTAGTAAAACCGTCATACTACCGAGTCTTGTGCCTATTGCTAGCACACACTTTCATAAAAGCAATATTCCTTTCCCAAAACATAATCGAGTTATATTATCAAAACCATTCATCCCGTAAATAATCCAATACCCTAAAAAGCTACCAACTGTCTATCAAAGATCAAGTTTTGAACCCGGACATCCAATATGTCATTTAAAAAAAAAAAAAGAACCTAAATGAAAGTTTAACGAGAAACGTTCAAGGAAAATCGTCCAATGAAGTCTGCGCTCTTCTTGGAAAAAGTCAACTTTGCGTCTTGAGAGCCGCTCTCTTCATAGTCAACATCTTGGAAAGCTTTTCGAGTTCCATCTCCCTGTCGGGCAATCTCCTCGGCGGAAAGGCTTTCGATTGCTGCATCTTTCAACTTTTGATCTCAAGAAGTCCTTCGACAAACCACGAAGTGTTGAACTCCTTTGCTAAGCACACGTCGCGATGGTGCTCCCAGTCGGCGATAACGTCTTCCGTAACGGTGTGACCAGTCACCCCACGCATATCCTCGATGGAAGATAAAGCCTCTTCCAAACGCTTAACCAGCGCAAATCGACTAGCGACTTTCTTGGTTGTAGCCATATGTCCATGCTTCTCCCCGATTCTGTGTACAACGCCTCATGCTTAGCCAAGCACGCTAAAGCCGCCAACCAAAGACATGACCTGGATAAGGAACCAAGTACGGGGATCAAAATGGCGCCTGCAAGTGGCCTCACGACTCGCAAAGGGTCTTCTTCCATGTCTACAAACAACAACCATCGTGAGAATCATCCACCGTTTGAACCACGTCCGTGCCCGACAATTGGCTAACTCCCATCTCCAAGTCACCGGCGGTGGTCACCAAAGGCAAGTTTTCGTGTGACTCCACCCCGAATCGTCCTCCGAACCGGATTCCTCCCTGCAAACTTGAATTAGACATTTTTCAAAAGAAGAAACAGAAGAAGAAGAAAGAAAAGAAGCGTGAAACTCACCGAACCACTTCCCGAAACAGAACCAGTACCACTGCTGCCGGAGGAATCACTCTCACTGGTTGAACCCTCTTCTCTCTCCGAGCAACTAGTTCATATCAGAGAGCCTGTAATGTAGGTTTTGAAAGAAATACTGCAAGGGTTGTAAAGCAATGCATCTCTGCAAGAGCATTTTAAGTTATAAAGCAATGCCGAAGGCGAAGTTTGTAATCATCAATGCTTGACTAGTAAATCGCAGTTTCGTGGTATGCATCTCTCTGCGTATGCATCTCTCGCAAGAGCATCCTACGATGAAGGAGAATTTTAGCTCATGTGCAGGTTCATTAGTTTCATCTTTGCAATATTATTTTGATATGCACACCTGCAAAAGAATCTGTGGTGTTTCAGAAACAAGTTGTAAGCATGATTCTCAATGAGCAGATCTTAAGTAATGTTCTTACAAGTTGTAACCATATGCAGCACTAGTTGGCAATGTTTTAAGTTTAACGTTTTTACTAAGTTGGTGTGCATTCTAGCCTTTTAGTCTCGCTTTTCATCTCCCGTTGTCTCATTCAATTGTCTCAATACTTGCATTTTCCAAATATTTAATCTTTGTAATTAGTACATTATATTATCCAAACATTGAGTAGAGTTAGGTGAATTTTTTAGTACCAAGATGCACTAATTCTAAAACCAATATTTGAAGCTTAAAATGGGGTTATAAAAGTCCGCAAAAGCAAATAGCTTGGCATAATTGATGTTATGGGATTATAACCATGTCCATTACCACCAGCGGTTTCGGGCAATCATGTATTCTCTTTTAAAAGCCAAGTGATAGAGTTATTAAGAGTTGTCATGTCCTCAAATTCTTCATCCCTTTAGGAGACCGAGCTATTAAGATATTAAGTCGGCATGCATGTATTATCTGAACGCTTCTCCGTAACCAACAAAGAGAAACTACTGGATCATCACAATCTGTTAAAGTCTTGGGAGACTTTAACACAATCAAAACACTATCTCGTTATTGTCTTGACAACGTGATCACGACCATGTCCGGCGTCCAATAAATAATCAATCGAGAGATAGCTAGTTGCACTTTAAGTGGCTTATGTTTCAACCAAAAGCCAATTTGCGGAGCGAAGTCAATTTTATTTCTAATGACGTTCGATTTGTATTGAAAGTTGGCAATAGCAATAATAGCAATAAGCAATTCTCGGTGCCTATCAAATCTCTTAATTTTGAATAAGGGTGCGAACTAGTTGATTTGTTCAACCTTGATTTGTTTCATAACATGAATTTTGATGTGTTATTTGTTAGTTTTAATCAACTCGTACTTGTTTGGTGTATTTGGTTAATGTTTGTGTTGTGTATTTTGTTGCATTTGTAGGCACTTCTTTTCGATTGGTCAAGTAGACAGAGACTTGAAAGTTGTTGGGCTTTTCCTGCACAATGTTTGAATTGTCTTGTCTTCCTGGACCACGGATGTTGAAATAGCTATATGGACGAGTGTAGATAAATTTGTACGGATGCAAACATGATCAATATTGTTGAAAATATGGTGTTGTGTCCCAGTTTAATGTATGAACTTTGTGACCGGGTCATCCTATGTTGATTATATAAATTGTTCATTATATTGAATGCTCTAATCGGGAAGGTGAATTTATGTTTGATCTAGACATAGAATTTAAGATCTTATATATAATCACCGGATTATTCAATTGTGACAGTTGATGTACGTGTAACTTCCGTTTATACGAAACAAGGGGACAATGGGAAATATAGATAGATCATAGAGACTCTAAGCTTATGCTTCAATTGTTAGAGATAGCATGATAGAACTTGTTGGACCGTATTTAACGCTACAAATATCTACCAGCAGTCTATATTTGATGATATTGCTTGTCAATTTCCTCCATCCATTGCTTTGTTGGAGTGTATTGTTTGTTGGTTGAAAACCATCTAAAAATGCGAGTGAAATTCGGCATGGGGTTGCGTATTGAACTTTGCCTTCGCATTTCCCACCTATCCCTCTATATCTCGTAGGTACCAATATGATTAGCATCGATTCTCTTTAACTTCGACATGGTGTATACAACTGCTCTCTAGTAGTATCCATACTTCTTTCCCATGGTTCAGTGAAATGGTGGAATGCCTTGTTTTTTGAACAAATCCCCCATACCTTCATGTTAACGATTACGTCACATGATATAATATAGGGATTGAATCTTGCGGACGGGTGAATTTCAACTCTCTCCGCTCTACCCCCACCAATGAGCAAAACCCAATATGATTAGCTAGGATTAGATTTTGGCCATTGCGTCTGTCTGGGTATGTGCATAAATCCAATTTACTCGAACAAGAAATTAAACTGTGTTGCACTGAAACTTTCTCAGTAGGCCGGGTAAGGAACTGCTACCTGTTCTAACTCTTTTTTCCTTGGTTTTGTTTTCGTTTTGAACTGAACTTAAGGCTTGTAAAGGATTCAATTATCCATGGTGCGTAGAAATTGTAACGGAAAATGGGTCATTTGTCCAAAAAAAAATTAAAACACGGTTCAAATGGACGAGTAAAAAATTTTATGGGTGAAATGGACAAAGAAAAAATAGCAAGGATGAAACTCTGGATTCATCCTGGCTTAAACTTAAAAAATAGCAAGGATGAAACTTGGATGCATCCTGTGTAAAATAAAAAGAAGAAAAATATTTGAAAATGGACAGGATGAAACCAGTTACATCCTTGCTATTTTTAAATTTTTGTCCATTTCAACAGTATCTAAATCTAAGTGTCCTTTTCACCCAGGAAATTTTGATGTTGGTCTTTTTAACCAATTTTGTGAAATTGTAATACCTGGGATATTGGGAATCTTGGGATTTGTTAAGGGGTATTTTAGTAAATCACATAAATTCAGTAATAAGTTAACCAACCCTAAAATTTTCTTAAACATTTTACACAGAATGAAGTGAGTGACCGAGGCGGCTCCCCTTTGGTGATAAGAAGTTTCCGTGCACTTAATCGGATGGCGGTCGTTTATGATCTAAGTTTTGGTTATACGTGGGAAACATTACATATTGCTCGAAATCAAAGAGAGAGACGGATGTTTGAAATTGTCATAATGACTTCTCCTCTCAAATCCAAGTTATTTTTGTCATTTGAAATCTCATAAAGATGGTAGAATAAATCCTTTCATCCCGAATAAGGTAAGATCCGTAAGATTATACGGTGTTTGGTATCGTCATTGTTTTAGTCCATAAAAATGGCATTCATGTTTTTTGTTTTTCATGTGCAGGGACCCATCAAATTTGTATTTGAGATTTCGGGTCTATGAAAATTGTTTAACTTCATCTGCAAGTTATTTTCCTGAATAAATGGATTGGCTGACCTTAGGAACGAGATTGGGTATCGTTTTGACAATCGAGTGTTGTTGATTCTTCTGGTCAAATGTAGATCTGCAGAAAATTTAAGATCGTATATATATTGGTAATCACTGCTTTAGAGATGTTTTGAGTTGTTTGTTTGTAATTCCTATCTGATTAAGGTAGTGAACATTGGAGGAAATTTTCTTTATGGATCTTACTATTTTCAAACATTTGGCTTACAATTACTTAATTACTTCTTAGATAATTGTTATTTATGGATTCCGGCCGAGTTATAGTTATAGTCCTAAACTTCTTGATGTCCATGGATTTTGGCAGCCCCTTAATGATTGTTTGAACTACTAAAGATGTGAGGGAGATTTGGTAGTGTTTATTTGTTTGTTCTTGGTGTATGGGTTGGTCTATAATGGCGTCCATTCTTAGCTGGCTTTGGTGACAGTTCAAAATTGAAAACCATGACAGTTCACGGATGAACTGTCACAAAAGAATAATATATGCGATATAGGTTACAGTTTTATAAAAGAACTCTTACAAATATTGGTGAACAACCGTGACAGTTTTGAAACTGTTACAGAATAAATATACAATGACAGTTCTTGTAGAGAAATGTTGTCTTACATTGATGTACAATAACAGTTGTAAACTGTTACGGTTTTTAAGCTATGGTAACTGTTTTATATAGAAACTGTCATCAAACTGTAACATATATATAACAGTTCTTTTAATTACCGCCACTTCCATTTATAACAACTGTGTTGAACCAAAACTGCTGTTATCCCTATAATCTAACGAAGGATGTACAAGTAGTTTAAGTCCTTGACCATTATGCACGTACGAGTAGTGGGTCTGTTTTGTGTTAGTGGGTTGAGTGTTTTAGTTCGTAGATGTAGCTTGACACGTGTTATAAAAAAGAAAGAAGGAAACATTGTGGACATACTGCTCTCCCTTGGTTAGGAACTTAGGTCAGGGTAAAGAGGGAAAGAGAAAAAAGATTTCCTTTCCTCATGTTTTTAGATCTAGGAATCCCTTTCTCTGAATTTATTCTCCAGAGATTGAATGATTCCAACTACTAGTTGTAGAGATCTTTTCATCAAACCCTCCTCTCAAATCTAGGGTTGCACAATCATTTAAAAAGAGCAAAGTTAGTTTTTTCTCATTTTGAATTTTAAGATGATCAATCAAATTGCTCACAGATTTCCTTCCACCACAATCATACTAATAAATCACCAGTTCAAACTTCTTCGAAAACGCCATTGAATCGATCAAATCACTGTCCTTTTCATGCAAAGTAGATCAAAAACAGAGAAGTTTCATTAGGTAATGTTCTTCACATCTCTATACTTATAACTTTCTCTCCTTTCATTTCTATGACTTGGTTTGGTGTTTCTGTATATGGTTTTTATTGTGTATAGAGATGGGTTTTTTTGTAATAGTGATTTGCTGTGCTAATTTGAATATATTTGATTTTAAGATTCAATTTCGTGTTTTCATGTGTTTGATGATTTGTTGGAGAGAAGGTTATAATTACTAATGTTCTTCACGTTGAGTGTTTGATAATTTTGGATTAATTTAGTGTTTATACTGGTATTGGTATAGGATTAGGATGTATCACTAGGTTCCCTAATTACTAGTAACTGCTGCCACGGCAACATCGACATAAGATTTAACCTGGCAATGCAGTAAATTGGAAGAAATTGTTGTTACTTGTTTCTCGCTTAGTTAATGACTGACAGGAATCGCTCTTTAGCCACCACAGGAGGACCTTGTACATTGGCCAACTAGAATTAAAATTTGGAGATGAACCAAAATTGGATCCTGTGTAGTAGTTTTTCAGACCCTCTTTTTGGTCCGATCCTTCGGTTATTGTCACAAATCGAAAATCGGAAAGGAAAGAATGGATGAAATTAAAATCTGTAAGTATCAAGATTCCTGATTGCTTCATGTTTATATATATTTCTGATTGCTTCTTAACCAACTTACCATGCTGGCATGAACACTTCTAAGTTGGTTTTCTTTAACTTAGAATACTGAACTTTTGTATTCTTAGGGCTGTCAATGGAATACCGAGTTCCGGATTCTGTTACCGATAATTCGAGTTCCTATAGGAAATTTTCCGACATAACGGTATCGGAAATCGGTAATGGAAAAATTATCGGTAATTTTTGCCTTATTGGAACGGTATCGGTTTAGGCACTTACCGTTCCATTAATTACATTACCGTATCTATTGTCACACATGTATATGATAGTGTTAGTATTACCCGTTTTGAATTTCTTTGTGTTTTTTTTTTTTTGTAAGAACATATAACTAAGAACATTGTGTTTTGCATGGATTTGGAACCTAAAAAATTCTTATTTTGAACTAATTTTTAGTATGAGAAATAGGTTATGTATAATATTGTCACTTAACGGTATTTATCGGTAAAATTACCGATATCCGTTAACTTAATGGAACGGTAGCGGTTTTGATTTTAAAATTCCGCCGAAATTATCGGTATCGGAATTCCGGTAGGAAATATCGGTAACGGTAATGGAAGAGCTAGTTACCGTTCTAATAGGTTCCATTGACAGCCCTATGTATTCTTGTCAAGATTCCTCATCTTATTTGTTTTCCTCTTTACCTTATCATCGATCCTTGTGATAGGATATCCCATGTTTGGCTGAAATCTTGTGAACTTAATTTTTCCCACTTAGAACTCAAATTTTCTAACATTGTGTCGAAAGAACTTTTTCGCAATGTCTTGGTTATCTGCTGAATGTCGGGTGGTGAATAACGGTGTAGGTACGTGCCCCATCTTGTGCGCGCCGATTAGTAGATTATCTGGAATGAAAGAAGATTCCGGAATAAAGAATATCGATGGTTTTGCCGCCCCCTACTGCTGCAGCAGTCATCTAGTTAACCTTCTTCTAATCAGTGATTGGGGCAAGTCTTTCATTTACTTCCTAATTTTAAATTTTAGAAAATTATCCCATCAATAATTGTATTTCATTTTACTAATGCTTTAATCAAGTGTGATTTCATCAAATTATGTCGTGCGACTGTGTGTATCATATGTTAGTTGTCCTTTTGATCATGCAGGGATTTGTTTGGGTTATTTGGGCTAAGAATGATGCCCAATTTTTAGCCGATGATTGGGTTAAAAATGAGTATGTTACGGACTGATGATTGTTACTTAATTTCTTCTGTTTTATTTGGGATCGAGATGCTCTATGTTGGTTTGGTTAACATTTCGGGATTTAGTGATGAATTTGTGGATGACCTTAACTTAATCTGGAGATAATGTCTAGTGTTGGTGCCACTCTTATGTCATTCAGTTAGACTCATGCTTTAAGTTGGTGGAACGGATGCTTGTTAATTGATTCTTCTGATGTGCTTATTATTTTTTTCGTCACATGTAATTGATTATTTTGTGAATTATTGTCTTATTAGTGGACCAACACCTAGATGAAGTGAACGTTGTCATCTACACCCAGAACATTATTGTACTTGATTCATGTCTAGTTTATGTCCGATATCTAGGTCCTTGAATCCTTGTTACCCTGAAACCCCTCAAAAACTACTTTTTGTAGTTACTAGCAAATTATCTCAGGGTTTAAACTTGCTGCAGGGCAATCCTAGTCATATATTTCACCCTTGAATAGTTACATCCTTACTGTTTTCTCTTGCTTCTGTTCTTGTTTCTAGCTTAGCATTTAGATCTTTGCTTATATATAATGTTTTTTGCAGGCATCTGGGCTGGTTGCGTTTAATTCAAATAAGGAATTGATTGTCTATTTAGCTTGTATTACTCGTTTCTAATCTGCATACAGCAAATGTGTTTGCTTACTGTGTCTTCCGATTTGCATACTCCTTAGTTCAGATTTTGTTTGTGAACAATAAAGTTTGATGCATAATCTGGGTTGCACTTGGTCTACAAAAAATAGACAGAGACTTCATTATTGTTTCTTTGTTCTACGTGATTCAGATGGAGGTGCAATAGAGATGTACAGGGATTTTGCTGGTAAAATTCAGAATCAGGAAAATTCTAACAGAAGGCCATTTCATTAGTATTAAGGTAGTCACTCACATCCTTTTTGTTGTTTTCAGCTAATTCACTCCATGATATAGGAATCGATTGTTGTTAATCTTCGCAGATTCAAGTGCAGTTGAAGTATCTGTTAAATTCCTTAAGAGCTTCGTCCAATAGAGAATGAACTGGGAAACCTTTCTAATATTGCATCTTTATTATTTTCATGCAGGAAATCTTAAGTCGTCCTGTAATTCGACCCCTTTTGAGCCAGAGTTATTAGGAATAAGGATTTAAGCGAGTCGAACAAGCCCCGAAGTCCAATGTTGTTACCCAAGCGCTCATGTGAATTAGGCTAGACATATTAGTTGAAGGTTCTACGGAGAACAACAGTAGAAATGAGTAAGAATGGGAAAGTGCTACAGAAGTTCGCTGGGATGGCTGCGACTATGCAAATTCTTCTGAAGAAAGCGTGAACAAGACCCTCCAAACGAGAGGGGCAGCGGAAGCTACTAAATTGAAAACATTAAAGTTCATGATTTTTCATCTCATGTATTTTATTTATTCTTATCCTTTGTTGTATCGTTTTGTTAAACCTTGAATTTCAATGAAAACGAAGTATTTAAGAAATACATATGCTTTTTTTAGCTCCGCTCTTCAATTTAAAGTATCACTTAACATTAAGCGCAACAAGTTTGTAAGATGGTAGTAGTGTGGAAAATCTGTAACCTTGGAGCTTGGTATATGATGACGGTTTTACTAATAATATGTCACATATTAGGGCTTATGATGACAGTTTATCTAAAAAATTTACATACCATGATAGTTTCATCGAGGAACTGTTACCTTAGTGGAAGAATTTGAGTTTCCAGTGACAGTTCTATGTAAAAGATGTTACCGTAACTTGTCAACAATGACAGGTTTATGAAGAAACTGTTATGTTACTACACGAAATTGAATGTCTGATGACAGTTTTATTTAGAAAATGTTATCATAAGTTGTCAACAGCAGCAGGTTTACGAAAAAACTGTTACCTTATAGTCAAATTCCGTAACAGTTTTTAAAAGACCTTTCGTAACAGAGGCTTTGGTGACAGTGCATTTATTTTCCTGAAACTGTCACATAAGTATTTTGGTGACAGTTTTAAACTGTCACCTAAGCCCATTTTTGTACTAGTGGCTACTCTCTAAGTACCCACACTTCTCCTTTTCAAGCGGTGCTACTACTGTTTTTTCCTCCCTTGATAGAAAATAAAATGATGCTGCTCTACGGAAGTATATATATATATATATGTGGCCTCAACACAAAAGTAAACTAGTACCATACAAGTGTATTTATCGCTGTGACTCTCCCTATAGCATTTATACACTTTGAAAGTAGTACTCCAGGTTATTTCAAATTTTCGATTCCCAACCGGAGGTTCTAACTCATTTCTCTTCGGTTTTGTTTTCGTTTGAATTTTGAACCGAACTCAAGGCTCGGAAAGTCGCAGATATCCACGATGCATAGAAATTGTAGTACCGTTGGGAAACTCAAGGCTGGGACATTGGGCCGCAACGTTGGGAATTTTGGGATTAGTTTAAGGGTATTTTAGTAATTCACACAAATCCACTTATAAATTCACCAACCCTAAAATTTTGTTTACAAATTCCATACAGAGAGTGGAGACTAACAGAGTAAAGGAGTGTGGCGATGAGAAGTTTCCAGTACCAGAATCAGATGGTGGTTGTTGATCTGAGTTTTGGTTATATGTGGGAAGCATTACATATAGCATGGAGATCAAAGAGAAGAGAGACACGGATCTTTAAAATAATTGTCATAATGATTTCTCCTCTCAAATCTAAATTATTTATAGGCTTGGAAGTATGATAATGCTTGGGAAATACTTTATTTGATCCCAAAATAAAGTAAGATCTGTAAGATAATGGTGTTTGATATTTTCATTTGTCTTAGCCCACAACACTGATATTCATGTTTCATTTTATTTATTTTTTTGTGCAGGGATGTTCTCATTTTAACTTCATCTGAAAACTCTATTCGTGAAAAGATGGATCAGTTGACCTACAAACAGAATTAGGTGTCATTTTGACAATTCAGTGCTCTTGATTCTTCTGCTCAAATGTAGATCTGTAGAAATTTCAAGATTTGTTTTATGTTGTTTGTTTGTTGAAGTAGCAATTCGTATCCTGTTAAGGTATAAGATTGGTACAAATTATGTAATTGGTTTCAGTTGGAATTTTTTTTCACGGTGTATCATATCTGATTCATATCTTAAGCTTATCAAGACCAGTTGAAAGCTTACATTACAGAAAATTTTCTTTATTGACCTTATTTACAGAAATGTTGTTCATATTTTTTCGTTTGATTTACTTCATTTGTAATTGTTTTTTGTGTTTGATGGTAGTTAATATGTTGGCGAATCAGTTTTGTTTCCCAAGTCACTACCTTACTACTCAAAAACATTGTTATGTTCATAATTTGTCATAGAGAACCTAGTTAATATCACAAAGCCTGTCGAAGAAAAATAGTGTTTCATTTCTTACTTGGAAAGTGGCATTGACAGCAATTGACTCTTGTAAGCATGCAATTCTTAATCTGATGCTACGGCGTCTATCCAACTAATTTGAGAAACTACAAGTAACTCTTATTTGTATAGGTAACCATATTAAACTTCACCAGTTTGCAATGTACACATCTCACAAGTATGGGGAGGAAGGAGAAGTTTAAGTTCAACTTTAATTGAATGCATATCTCGAGAACCAACAAAGAGGAACACCAAGATGCAAACACTTAGCGCTAGGGGTCGTCAGAACGTGATCACGGCCATTTTATGCGTCCAATAAATGCTTAATGTCAGAGATAGCTGCAAATGCCATTTCCATTCATTTTGTCCATAGCATGTCATGCCCAAATTATACGCATCATATAACCATTGTGTACAATAATCAGTCATCCGGACAATAATAACTTGAACAGTAGCGTTATGGGCGTGTGGCTATGGTACTATTGTCCCCCTTTTCTTGTTATGGGCATTTTCTTTTTTTTGTTATCAGCACCCAATGTCGTAAATCTCTATTGATAACGTTCTTGTGGTGTTTGACAATACCACATGGCATAGCTCTAACTCTGAAGGCTCTTTTATTCCAAGTTCCAACTGTTCATCAAAAATGTAAGAATTTCACTCAAAAACTTTAACAATGGAACCAAATTCCCCTTCCTGGAACTGAACTAAAGAACAAAACTTATCCATGGGAACTCCAACTCTAAGTTCAGTTGTTCTTGTTCCTTCTCCAGGCATTAACCAGCTACCATCAAACCATTGTCTACAAAAACCATTCTCAGGAATTCAAAAATCAAACTTTGGGACATCAGTTATTGAACTAGATGGCATTGGGTTATCACATTCACAAGTTGATATCTTCAAATATAATAGTCTCTTGAGTTCATTTGTGAAAAATGGGAGATTAGAAGAAGCACATTGGGTGTTTGATGAAATGCCTCAAAGAAATGAGGTTTCTTGGGCTACTGGTTTTACTCGGTCTGGGGATTACTTGAAAGCATTTGATTTGTTAGATGAGATGTGGGAGGAAGGTTTGAGACCTAATTAATTTGCAATGGGGAGTCTCATTAAGGCGAGTTTGTATTTGAAGGATGTTTGTATAGGTTGGCAGTTGCATGAGTGGTGGATACGTAGTGGTTATGGAATTGATGCTTATGTCGAAACTTCGCTCGTAACAATGTATGCAAATGTTGGGTGTTTATCTGATGCTCGGCGGGGTTTCTGTTTCCTGTTTAAATGATGTTCCTTTGTGGAATTCGATTATAGCAGCTTATGTGCTTCATGAGTGTTGGATTGAGGCGTCTGAATTGTTTAGTCGTATGGTTTAGTCTGGAAGTGTTGCACCCACGAAGTTTACTTATGCTATTATTATTAGTGCTTGCACTAGTGGGAGAGGGGAAAAGTACGGGAAGATAATTCATGGACTGGTGATCAAAGATGGCGAATTTGATGACACAATAACTTTTAATGAGGTTGAACGTGTGGGAATGGAATATCGCACAAGTAATGAGTATGCGAAGTGAAGATTGTCTAATATAAGCGAGGACTATCGCACATAGTATAATCAAGGTGACGCATTGGATGATGTCAGCAAAGTCAGGAGTATAGTCTGATGGTCTATGCGAAGTGTATATGAGCGAATGTAACGCATGATGATTAGAAAATAATGGATTTCTTAGTCCAAATCATCCACTATGTAGAGCCCATATAAGGGAGAGTTATCACACCTAGGGAGTCTTTAGTGTGTGTTAGACAAGAAACTTAGAGAGAGAATGTTTATTTGGAGAGCAAGTTAAGTCATTGTAATATCTTTTAACCAACTTGAATCTTAATAATCAATAAAAAATTCTATTATGATCACTTAGAGTTATGTTTAGATAAATTGGGATGTGGTTGTAGGATTTCTACAACTACAGAACGTGAAATACACATTATCACTAATAACCTTTATATATCTCTCTTTCATAGTTATTTTGCCTAATCAACTTTATCTCACTTTTAGGACCGTGAAAGATTTCAGCTTTACACTAAGATATAAACTTTCAATATGTTTTTGGAAAAATTCAATTATTTGACTCATTTTTGGAATTTGATGTTAAATTATTTTGTCTAGTTTGATTTTTCTTTTGATTCCTTTCAAATTAACGAGATTTGGAAAATTAGGGCCACCCTGGGACCCAACTTTTTTTTTTCAATTGAGAGCCAGATTGAAAATAACTTTTAATGAGGTTGAACAAGAAATAAACATTATAACTAATCAACATATATATGTCTTTATTTTGTCTAATCATCTTTATCTCTCTTTTAAGACCATGAAAGATTTCATCTTTACACTAAGATATAAGTTTTCAATATGTTTGTTGAGAAATTCAATTATTTGACTAATTTTTAGAATTTGATGTTATATTTTTTTTTCTAGTTTGATTTTTCTTTTGGTCCCTTTCAAATTAACGAGATTTGGAAAATTAAAGCCAATGCGGGACCCAATTTTATTTTCAACCGAGAGTCAGATTGAATAATAATTTTTAATAAGGTTGGACAAGAAATAAACATCATCACTAATCAACTTTATTTTGTCGAATCAGCTTTACCTCTCTTTTAGGATCGTGAAAGATTTCAGCTTTATACTAAGATATATAAGCTTTCTGAAACAAATTCAATTATTAACTCATTTATTGGAGTTTGATATTAAGTTATTTTGTTTAGTTTGATTTTTCTATTGGTCCCTTTTAAATTAACGAGATTTGGAAAATTCATATCAAAGCGGGGTTTGATTTTGTTTTTAACGGAGAACTACATTGAAAAGAACTTTTAACGAAGTGGAACATGAAATACCCGTTATCGCTTATACATCTCTTTCACCAAAATCAATGAATTTTGAGCTTGGTACAAAGAAAAAAATGGGTAGGTTCTTAATTTTTGTACTAATGTAAGTCAGTATGTCTGTCAAGAAATTCAATAATTTGACTCACTTTTTAGAATTTGTTACTAAAGTTATTTGGTTTAGGTTGATTTTTCTTTTGGTCCTTTTTTTTTTTTTTTTTTTTTTTTTTGAGTAGAAAGGTTAAATCTTTATTGATAAAAAGGAAAGGGTATAACCTTCGAGTCTGAGAAACAAACAAGGGAAAAATATCGTTTGGTCCTTTTTGAGGTGGGCCCATGTATCTGCTTTGGTCGGCTTTGGTCAAACGCTTTTCTGTTTGGTCCATAATTATTTAAAAATATTTAAATAGACAAAAATACCCTTCCGTGTTAATTTTTTTTTTTGTAAGAGAATTTTCGTGCAAACAAAACAGACTTCATTCCCAGGAATGAAGTCCATACAAAAAATCAAAAAAAAACAGACTTCATTCCCAGGAATGAAGTCCATACAAAAAATCCAAAAAAACAGACTTCATTCCCAGGAATGAAGTCCATACAAAAACAAAAAAAGCAGAGACTTCATTCCCGTGAATGAAGTCCATACAAAAGTTAAAATAAAGACTTCATTCCAGGAATGAAGTCCATAAAACATATACAAACAAACTTCATTTGGAATGAAGTACATATAAAAACATGAAAAAAACATACTTCATTCCCGGAATGAAGTCCATATAAAAGCACAAAAAAATGACTTCATTTTAAGAATGAAGTCCATATAAACATGAAAAAAGCAGACTTCATTCCCTGGAATGAAGTCCATATAAAAGCCTAAAAAACAGACTTCATTCCGAAATGAAGTCTACATATAAAACATATACAAACATACTTCATTTCTCGAATGAATTCCATATAAAAACATGAAAAAAGTACTTCATTCCCGAATGAAGTCCATATAAAAAGCCTAAAAATGACTTCATTTCCGAATGAAGTCCATATAAACATCAACATCTTCATCTTCATCTTCAACAACAACATCTTCTTAGACGTCTTCAACACCAAAGAGCAACATAAATCGATTTATAGATACTCAAAAACATCAAGATCTTATACATCAAGAAACAAGATCTTCGTCTTAATCTCAACACGATTCATTTCTTCTTCGCAGCGACGAGCCGTTCGAGATCTTCTTCATCAACAAAGAAGAGATGAACTCGTCGTAAATCATCAACAACCGCACAATGAAAGCAAACATGAGTTCAACAAAGAAAAGCAGATGAATCTTTGACAAATTTGTGCAATCAAGAATATAAAACAAGATGACGAGATGAATCTTCGACAAAATGGATCTTCAACAACGGAGATGAGTTCGTCTTCATCATCAACAACCGCAATGACAACGACAAACATGAGTTCGTCGTAAAAATCATCTTTATCATCAGCAACATGAGCAACAACAAACATATTTAACATTAACAGCAACAACGTATTCATCGTCAACAACTAATATCATCGTCTTCATCATTTGTTTGCTCGTGGAGACGCCATTGTTAGGGCAAGAAGAAAAAAGAAGAAGAAAAAAGGAAAGAGAAAGTAGATCTAAAAATATTGAGGTGAGAGAAAATAAATCTGAGAATAATATCTTTTCTCTTGATAATTGAGTATATATGCCCAGGGTGACGTCATGGATGATGTAATGGTCCCAAAAGGGTATTTCTGCCACCACAAGATGATATTTACATCATCCATGACGTCATCACAGGAGCAAACTATAATATATATTCCTAAATAGGACCAAACGGACACGAGTCGGGTCAATGAGACTAGACCCTCTCTAATATATTATTCCTAGGACCTAATGGTATTTCCTACAACAAACAAAGGGGTTACAAATTAGCTATCAATGATAACTTTCCAATGTGTGACAAGATCCCTAAATAGGGTTGTCCTAAACCATTTGTTTTCCAAGCACCAAAGAAATACAGAGCTTTTCACTTCATTAATGATCACTTTAACCGGTCTTGGTGTCTTCTTTGCCATAATTCTTCTATTGCTTTCACCCCACAAGACCCAACAAATTGCGAAAAAGAGAATGGGCCATATAATCCTCCCCCTATTTCTCCATTTTCTCACTTTCCATACCATTAGTTGAGATGACAAATCTCTGGTTTATAACTTCTTGGAAAGACCCTTTTTCCACAAGACCTTTCCACGGACACACTCCTATTTTTCAAAAGCCTTTCCACATATTGTAACCGTTAGATATAGCAACTGAGAGGTAAACTGAAAATAACTTTTGGCGAGGTTGGACACGGAATACACACGATATCGCTAGTCAGCTTTAGATATCTCTTTCGCGTCTAGGACCGTGAAGGATTTGAGCTTTTACTTTGAATTTTGTACCTATCCTTCGACTTTGGCCCATACACTAAGAAATAGATATATGTATATTCTTAATTTCTGTACTATATGCACATGTGGTGGACGTAACCGATACGTTCTCGACTCTCGTTAGAGGCTCAAGTTTTCGGGGTGGTCAGACACTGATTGCAATGGTCAACAAGAAGTGAAGTTCGTATTATTACACTCAGTCACATCGAACAAGACAAGCGAGGGAAGGGCACAACGAAATCAATGGGAAACTTGTTAGAATATGTAGACCAAGATAAATATTGAGGTGGTCAAGGTGAAGTAATCAAGACCGACGGAGTTAATGCAATATAGAAGGTCGACGGAGATAAGTTAAGTTTCCTAGAATGAATTATCTTCTGCAATTTAGGTTTTAATCGTTCGATTGGTGAACTTCATGCGCATGTGGTGGCAGTGACTAGTACGTTATTTGATAGCAATCACCACTGATTGCAACGGTCAACAAAAACAAAATTGCAAGTTGTGATGAAACTTTTGCCTCTTGTTATTCAAACTCGTAAGTCTTTTAATGACAAGAGAAAACAAAAAGAAACCATGTTATATAAAACCTTCTTAGACTTTGTTAATCCTCACTTGAAAATTGAAATCGCTTCTTCGTGTAATATTTAGAATGTCGCTACGTGTAAACGTTGTCTCCATTACTTTATCAGTTACTCTCTTTCTGTTGGTTTCATCTTACCATGTTGTTGTCTCCGCTTCAGGATCTTCTTCTTTTTTAACTCATAAAAAACAGTTACAAGTAGCAGCTGAAGAGGAAGTAGATGCTCTTTTGAAATGGAAATTAACCCTCATTAACAATACTCATCTGTTCCTCCCTTCTTGGAATAGAAATTATAATGCTAATTCTACGGGTCCATGCAAATGGTACGGAATCACTTGTAATAATGAGGGAAGCGTCGCTAAATTGAACATAACAAGTTTGGGTCTACAAGGTACGCTTCATAACTTCAATTTTTCCTCTTTCTCAAACATTGTTAGTCTTGACTTGAGCGACAACAGACTCTTCGGAAACATTCCATCCAAAATTATTTATCTTCCAAAACTCACTTTCCTTGATCTTTCTGCCAATAAAATTTCTGGACGTATTCCACCGGAAATAGGCTTTCTCCGAGGTCTGCGGTTTTTATGGCTTTCCCAAAATCAAATAAGTGGTTCAATCCCTATTTCTTTATGCAATTTGACAAACTTAACCATTTTAGGCATAGATCAAAATTACCTTTCTGGCACCATACCTATAAATATAGGAAAGATGAGGTCTCTTACCATCTTATTAATGCATAGCAATAATCTCACTGGTTCAATACCTGCTTCTTTAACCAATTTGACGAACCTGAACACTCTCTACCTATATGAAAACCAACTTTCTGGTGTCATTCCTCAAGATATAGGAAGGCTACGCTCTATTGTACGTTTTGATTTGTCCTCAAACAATTTCATTGGTTCAATCCCAACTTCAATATGCCACTTGGAGAACCTCACTTATCTATCAGTTCAAGGAAACCAGTTTACTGGTGTTATCCCACAAGACATTGGAAAATTAAGGTCTCTTATTATTCTTAGTTTGAGCGTAAATAATCTCAGTGGTTCAATCCCTGCTTCTTTAACCAGTTTAACTAACCTGGACACTCTTTACCTATATCAAAACCAATTTTCTGGCGTCATTCCTCAAGATATTGGAAAGCTAGGTTCTCTTAGAAATTTTTGCTTGTGGAAAAACAATTTCACTGGTTCCATCCCAACTTCTATATGCAACTTGGATAACTTGATCCTTTTATCGGTTTATGGAAACCAACTCTCTGGTACCATCCCACAAGATATAGGAAACTTAAAGTCTTTAACTATCTTATATTTGTCCATGAACCAACTAACTGGTTCAACCCCTGCTTCAATGACTAATTTGAGCAGCTTAAGGGTGTTAAGTATTTTTAACAACCATTTTACTGGGTTCTTACCAACAGAGTTGAACAAGCTAACCCATTTGGAACTACTAGCATTGGAAAATAACTCTTTTTCTGGGATTATACCTACTAGTATATGGCATTGCAGGAATCTAACCTATCTAAATCTTGGAAGTAACAATCTCACTGGAAAAATTCCAAATGAGATTGAAACAGCTGGCAAATTGGTATATCTTTTATTAAATGACAACAATCTCAGTGGTACTCCTCCTGAATCCATCGGTAAGCTTCAATATTTGAAAGTTCTCGACTTATCAAATAACAGGTTCGAAGGAAATATACCTACGGAGTTTTGTTCACTACGTGACCTACATATCCTTTCTTTAAAGTCCAACAAGTTCAATGGTTCAATCCCTATGAAGATTAATCATTTGCGTCAACTCCGTATTTTGGATCTATCACAAAACAGTCTCACCAGTCTAATCCCTAGTAGCATAGGGAGCCTGGATATGTTAGTAAGTAGACTTAATAATAAATTCTCGATCGACAATATAGTTGGGTTTGTACAAGTGAAGATGGTGATAAAAGGACACGACATGGAGATTGCAATAATGTCCAGCTATACCTCAGGAATTGATCTATCGTGCAACAATTTCGATGGTAATATTCCAAAAGAGATAAGTTTGTTAAAGGGACTTTATACCCTTTAATTTGTCCCACAATCATTTCTCAGGTAATATCCCTACAAATGTCGGAGACATGTCCAGCTTAGAGTCTCTTGATTTAAGTTGCAATAGATTGGTTGGATATATCCCACAATCTTTGACAACAATAGACTCTCTTGCATTTCTAAACTTATCTTACAATAAGTTGAGTGGTAGGATACCAAGAGGAACTCACTTTGAGACATTAAGCTGGGATGGTTCAGCTTTTCTTGGGAATGATTTACTATGTGGATTCCCAACAGATAAAGTTTGCAAGGGTGACCAAAATATTACCGTTGGTGACGAAGAAGATGATCAAGAGGATGCGAACGAGAGATTATTGGTTTACGGTATTATAGCCATGGGGTTTGGAGTTGGATTTTGGGGTTTGTTCTCTGTTATGCTTCTTAAAAAAAGTGGTGGTCTAGGTATTGGAAATTTATTGATTCTGTTGCGATTAGAATAATACGTTGTATTCACAACAATTGATAGTAAAACCAGTATTCTTGTTTCTTTCTTTATTTATTTCTTATAACTTGTTATGGCACAATTTAAATTTGACCCTTGAGGTTAGAAAAAGTTCTCGCGTAGCTCCCATGCTCTTCCGTATTTTTTTCAACCTAACGGATATTTCTTCCTTAATATATCGGAATCGGATTAGGCTCCATCCGAATTGTTAATATCCGATATCCGATAGACCAAGAACTTATTTGTGATTTACCCTAACCATATTAGAGTCGAGTAGAAACAAATGAGGAAAAATATCGATGTCCGATATGATACGTTTGAGAGATTGAACTTAAATTTCAATTATGACCATGTTTTACACGGTTTTTAATAAAAAAATTTTTATCGAAACCGGATATTATCCGGATAAATATCCGATATCCGATAACAAGCCTATCATAATCGATATCTGATTTTTATATCGTATAGGATATTATCGGTGTTGATGGTGGTTTTTAGCTTAGGGTTAAAATCGTGAAACACTAAACCCTAGCAGACAAAGATGTCACAACATTTAAAGTACTCCCTCCGTTCCAATTTAGATGATGTTGTAGAGTTTTTCACGCAGATTAAGAAACATCAAAGAGAGTAATGTTTTTCCAAATCTGCCCATATTAATACCTTCCTAAAAATTTAAACCTCCTAGTTTTTTGTTTCTAGATTCAGTATAAATAATGAATCCCCATGTAATTTCACTTGGGATGACCAAATATCCTAAGATAATAGAGAATAAATTTAAAATCTTCAATTAAAATTAATTATCTCTCACTGATAACAAGGGCAATGAATGTTATGTTGTGATTCCAAAGCAGGGGTAAATCAGTGAGAATTTAGAGAAAATAGCTAAACTCTCATCTATTTTGGAACATACAAAAAACCCTATAACATCACCTAAAGTGGAACGGAGGGAGTAACAAGCATTTACTAGGCACATTTACTGAAACCTTTAATGTGTCCCTAAATAATTACCAGGGTATCTTTTTCAAATTAGGGTTACGACAAGCCAAACCCTAATTCCCACGTGTGCCAATGTAAAATCATGCAAGCCAAACTGACCGCGCCAAAGTATTCCAACCATGCTAGACGCACCTCTGTGCCAATGGCAAATCATGCCAGCCACACCGACCGCGCCTAAGCATGCCAACCATGCTAGCCGCACCTCTGTGACAATGTCAAATCATGCCAGCCACACCAACCGCGCCAAAGCATGCCAACCATGCTAGCCGCACCTCTGTGCCAAAGGAAAATCATGCCAACCACACCGACCGCGCCAAAGCATGCCAACCATGCTAGCCGCACCTCTGTGCCAATGGCAAATCATGCCATCCATGCTAGCCGCACCTCAGTGCCAATGGCAAATCATGCCGACCACACCTCTGCGCGTCGTGCCAAGCGCCTCGCCATGGCCCCATGTCGCGCCACCATCTGCCTTCACTACGTAGCTATCAAAACGGCGTGCAACAATCAACGGTTGCCCTTCAATCCCGAGCAAATCCTGGCCGTCTAAGGTTACCAAATGACCTTTGACCCAAAACCCTAGCTTGTCACGCACCTAGCCCAAGCTAGCCACGCCACGCCTATAGCAAGCCCTTGGCCCCACACACCAAGCCAAACCAAACCTAGCCAAGCTAGTCGCGCCATGCCAAGCGCACTTTGCCTTGGCCCTAGCCATGCTAGTCACATCATGCCAAGCCAAACGCGCTTGCCTTGGCCCTAGCCACGCTATACTCCCATGGAAATCCTTTGGCCCCACATGCCAATCCAAAACCGCACCTAGCCCAAGCTAGTCACGCCATGCTCCTATGGCAAACCCTTGGACCCACATGCCAAGACAAAACCGCACCTAGCCCAAGCTAGCTACGCCATGCGCCTATGGAAAACCCTTGGCCCCACATGCCAAGCTAAAATCGCACCTAGCCCAATCTATCCACGCCATGCGCCTATGGCAAACCCTTGGCCCCACATGCCAAGCCAAAACCGCACCTAGCCTGCTAGTCACGCCATGCGCCTATGGAAAACCCTTGGCCCCACATGCCAAGCCAAAACCGCACCTAGCCCAAGCTGGCCACGCCATGCGCCTATGGCAAACCCTTGGCCCCACATGCCAAGCCAAAACCGCACCTAGCCCAAGCTAGTCACGCCATGCGCCTATGGCAAACCCTTGGCCCCACATGCTGGGCCAAAACCGCACCTAGCCAAAGATAGCCACGTCCATGGCGAACCCTTTGCCCCACATGCCAAGCCAAACCAAATCCTAGCCAAGCTAGCGCCATGCCAAACACACTTTTCCTTGGCCTAGCCATGCTAGTCATATCATGCCAAGACAAACGCCCTTGCCTTTGCCTAGCCACGCCATACGCCCATGGCAAACCCTTGGCCCTACATGCCAAGCCAAACCAAACCTATCCAAGCTAGCCGCGCCATGCCAAACGTGACTTTGCCTTGGACCTAGCCATGATAGTCACATCGTGCCAAGCCAAACGCCCTTGCCTTGGCCCTAGCCACGCTATACGCCCATGGAAATCCCTTGGCCTCACATGCCAATCCAAAACCGCACCTAGCCCAAGCTAGTCACGCCATGCGCCTATGGAAAACCCTTGGCCCCACATGCCAAGACAAAACCGCACCTAGCCCAAGCTAGCCACGCCATGCGCCTATGGCAAACCTTGGCCCCACATGCCAAGCTAAAATTGCACCTAGCCCAAGCTATCCACGCCATGCGCCTATGGCAAACCCTTGGCCCCACATGCCAAGCCAAAACCGCACCCTAGCCCAAGCTAGTCACGCCATGCGCCTATGGAAACCCTTGGCCCCACATGCCAAGCCAAAACCGCACCTAGCCCAAAGTGGCCACGCCATCCGCCTATGGCAAACCCTTGGCCCCACATGGCAAGCCAAAACCGCACCTAGCCCAAGCTAGTCACGCCATGCGCCTATGGCAAACCCTTGGCCCCACATGCCAAGCCAAAACCGCACGTAGCCAAAGATAGCCACGCCCATGGCGAACCCTTTGCCCCACATGCCAAGCCAAACCAAACCTAGCCAAGCTAGCCGCGCCATGCCAAACACACTTTTCCTTGGCCCTTAGCCATGCTAGTCATATCATGCCAAGACAAACGCCCTTCTGCCTTTGCCCTAGCCACGCCATACGCCCATGGCAAACCCGGCCCTACATGCCAAGCCAAACCAAACCTATCCAAGCTAGCCGCGCCATGCCAACGCACTTTGCCTTGGACCTAGCCATGATAGTCACATCGTGCCAAGCCAAACGCCCTTGCCTTGCCCTAGCCACGCTATACGCCCATGGGAAATCCCTTGGCCCCACATGCCAATCCAAAACTGCACCTAGCCCAAGCTAGTCACGCCATGCGCCTATGGAAAACCCTTGGCCCCACATGCCAAGACAAAACCGCACCTAGCCCAAGCTAGCCACGCCATGCGCCTATGGCAAACCCTTGGCCCCACATGCCAAGCTAAAATCGCACCTAGCCCAAGCTATCCACGCCATGCCCTATGGCAAACCCTTGGCCCCACATGCCAAGCCAAAACCGCACCTAGCCCAAGCTAGTCACGTCATGCGCCTATGGCAAACCCATGGCCCCACATGCCAAGCCAAAACCGCACCTAGCCCAAGCTGGCCACGCCATGTGCCTATGGCAAACCCTTGGCCCCACATGCCAAACCAAAACCGCACCTAGCCAAAGATAGCCACGCCCATGGCGAACCATTTGCCCCACATGCCAAGCCAAACCAAACCTAGCCAAGCTAGCCGCGCCATGCCAAACACACTTTTCCTTGGCCCTAGCCATGCTAGTCATATCATGCCAAGCCAAACGCTCTTGCCTTTGCTCTAGCCACGCCATACGCCCATTGCAAACCCTTGAACCTACATGTCAAGCCAAACCAAACCTATCCAAGCTAGCCGCGCCATGCCAAATGCACTTTTCCTTGGCCCTAGCCATGTTAGTCACATCATGCCAAGCCAAACTCCCTTGCCTTAGCCCTATCCACGCCATACGCCCATGGAAAACCCTTGGCCCCATATGCCGGCCAAAATCGCACCTAGCCAAAGCTAGCCACGCCCAAGGCGAACCCTTGGTCTACATGCCAAGCCTAACCACACCCTAGTCGCGCCACTGCTGGCCTTCCCTACGCTACCCACTAAAATGAAGGCGTGCAACAATCAATCTGTTACCCTTCAATCCCAGGAGAAAATCCTAGCCATCCAAGGTTACCCAGACGACACATGGTAACCTTTGGCCCGAAAATTTTAAGTTTGGCCATGCCATGCACTCTATGGCAAACCCTTGGCCCCACATGCCAAGCCAAACCAAACCTAGACAAGCTAGCCGCCTCCCCGGCCGCCAAACGCACTTTCCCTTGGACCTAGCCATGCTAGTCACATCGTGTAAGCCAAACGCCCTTGCCTTGGCCCTGGCCACGCCTACGCCCATGGAAATCCTTTGGCCCCACATGCCAATCCAAACCCGCACCTAGCCCAAGCTAGTCACGCCATGCGCCTATGGCAAACCCTTGGCCCCACATGCCAAGACAAAACCGCACCTAGCCCAAAATAGCCACGCCATGCGCCTATGGAAAACCCTTGGCCCCACATGCGAAGCTAAAATCGCACCTAGCCCAAGCTAGTCACGCCATGCGCCTATGGCAAACCCTTGGCCCCACATGCCAAGCCAAAACCGCACCTAGCCAAAGATAGCCACGTCCATGGCGAACCCTTTGCCCCACACACGCTAAGCCAAACCAAACCTAGCCAAGCTAGCGCGCCATGCCAAACACACTTTTCCTTGGCCTAGCCATGCTAGTCATATCATGCCAAAGCCAAACGCCCTTGCCTTTGCCCTAGCCACGCCATACGCCCATGGCAAACCCTTTGTCCCTACATGCCAAGCCAAACCAAACCTATCCAAGCTAGCCGCGCCATGCCAAACGCACTTTGCCTTGGCCCTAGCCATGTTAGTCACATCGTGGCAAGCCAAACTCCTTGCCTTGGCAAGAGCCACGCGATACGCCCATGGCAAACCCTTATTCACATGCCGGCCAAAATCGTACCTAGCCAAAGCTAGCCACGCCCAAGAGGCGAACCCTTGTCCCTACATGCCAAGCCTAACCACACCCTAGCCGCGCCACCTGTTGGCCTTCCCTACGCGACCACTAAAATGAAGGCGTGGCAACAATCAACGGTTGCCCTTCAATCCTGGAGCAAATCCTAGCCATCCAAGGTTACCAGACGACACATGGTAACCTTTGCCTGAAAACCTAAGTTTGGCCACGCTATGCACCTATGGCAAAACCATGGCCCCACATGTCAAGCCAAACCAAACCTAGACAAGCTAGCCGCACCATGCAAAACGCACTTTGCCTTGGCCCTAGCCATGCTAGTCACATCGTGCCAAGCCAAACTCCCTGCCTTGGCCCTAGCCACGGCATACGCCCATGGCGAACCCTTGGTCCTACATGCCAAGCCTAACCACACCCTAGACGCGCAACCCCGTTGGCCTTCACTACGCTGCCACCAAAACGTGGCGTGCAACAATCAACGGTTTCCCTTCAATCCTGTGAGCAAATCCTAGCCATCCAAGGTTACCAGACGACACATGGTAACCTTTGGCCCGAAATCCTAAGTTTGGCCACGCCATGCACCTATGGCAAACCCTTGGCCCCACATGCCAAGCCAAACCAAACCTATCCAAGCTAGGCTGCGCGCATGCAAACGCACTTTGCCTTGGACCTAGCCATGCTAGTCACATCGTGCCAAGCCAAACGCCCTTGCCTTGGCCCTAGCCACGCCATACGCCCATGGCAAACCCTTGGCCCCACATGCCAGGCCAAAATCATACCTAGCCAAAGCTAGCCACGCCTGGCGAACCCTTGGTCCTACATGCCAAGCCTAACCACACCCTAGCCAGCGCCACCTCTGTTGGCCTTCCCTACGGGGCCACTAAAATGAAGGTGTGCAACAATCAATGGTCGCCCTTCAATCCCAGAGCAAATCCTAGCCAAAACCGCACCTAGCCCAAGCTAGTCACGCCATGCGCCTATGGAAAACTCTTGGCCCTACATGTCAAGCCAAAACCGCACCTAGCCCAAAGCCGCCACGCCATGCGCCTATGGCAAACCCTGACCCCACATGCTGCCAAAACCAAGCACCTAGCCCAAGCTAGTCACGCCGGCGCGCCTATGGCAAACCCTTGGCCCCACATGCCAAGCCAAAACCGCACCTAGCCAAAGATAGCCACGCCCATGGCGAACCCTTTGCCCCACATGCCAAGCCAAACCAAACCTAGCCAAGCTAGCCGCGCCATGCCAAACACACTTTTCCTTGGCCCTAGCCATGCTAGTCATATCATGCCAAGACAAACGCCCTTGCCTTTGCCCTAGCCACGCCATACGCCCATGGCAAACCCTTGGCCCTACATGCCAAGCCAAACCAAACCTATCCAAGCTAGCCGCGCCATGCCAAACGCACTTTGCCTTGGACCTAGCCATGATAGTCACATCGTGCCAAGCCAAACGCCCTTGCCTTGGCCCTAGCCACGCTATACGCCCATGGAAATCCCTTGGCCCCACATGCCAATCCAAAACCGCACCTAGCCCAAGCTAGTCACGCCATGCGCCTATGGAAAACCCTTGGCCCCACATGCCAAGACAAAACCGCACCTAGCCCAAGCTAGCCACGCCATGCGCCTATGGCAAACCCTTGGCCCCACATGCCAAGCTAAAATTGCACCTAGCCCAAGCTATCCACGCCATGCGCCTATGGCAAACCCTTGGCCCCACATGCCAAGCCAAAACCGCACCTAGCCCAAGCTAGTCACGCCATGCGCCTATGGAAAACCCTTGGCCCCACATGCCAAGCCAAAACCGCACCTAGCCCAAGCTGGCCACGCCATCCGCCTATGGCAAACCCTTGGCCCCACATGGCAAGCCAAAACCGCACCTAGCCCAAGCTAGTCACGCCATGCGCCTATGGCAAACCCTTGGCCCCACATGCCAAGCCAAAACCGCACGTAGCCAAAGATAGCCACGCCCATGGCGAACCCACCCCATGACAAGCCAAACCAAACCTAGCCAAGCTAGCCACCATGCCAAACACACTTTCCTTGGCCCTAGCCATGCTAGTCATATCATGCCAAGACAAACGCCCTTGCCTTTGCCCTAGCCACGCCATACGCCCATGGCAAACCCTTGGCCCTACATGCCAAGCCAAACCAAACCTATCCAAGCTAGTCAGCCATGCCAAACGCACTTTGCCTTGACCTAGCCATGATAGTCACATCGTGCCAAGCCAAACGCCCTTGCCTTGGCCCTAGCCACGCTATACGCCCATGGAAATCCCTTGGCCCCACATGCCAATCCAAACGCACCTAGCCCAAGCTAGTCACGCCATGCGCCTATGGAAAACCCTTGGCCCCACATGCCAAGACAAAACCGCACCTAGCCCAAGCTAGCCACGCCATGCGCCTATGGCAAACCCTTGGCCCCACATGCCAATCCAAAATCGCACCTAGCCCAAGCTATCCACGCCATGCGCCCATGGCAAACCCTTGGCCACACATGTCAAGCCAAAACCGTACCCAGCCCAAGCTAGCCACGTCATGCACCTATGGCAAACCCATGGCCCCACATGCCAAGCCAAAACCGCACCTAGCCTGGTGGCCACGCCATGTGCCTATGGCAAACCCTTGGCCCCACATGCCAAACCAAAACCGCACTGAGCCAAAGATAGCCACGCCATGGCGAACCATTTGCCCCCACATGCCAAGCCAAACCAAACCTAGCCAAGCTAGCCGCGCCATGCCAAACACACTTTTCCTTGGCCCTAGCCATGCTAGTCATATCATGCCAAGCCAAACGCTCTTGCCTTTGCTCTAGCCACGCCATACGCCCATTGCAAACCCTTGAACCTACATGTCAAGCCAAACCAAACCTATCCAAGCTAGCCGCGCCATGCCAAATGCACTTTTCCTTGGCCCTAGCCATGTTAGTCACATCATGCCAAGCCAAACTCCCTTGCCTTAGCCCTATCCACGCCATACGCCCATGGAAAACCCTTGGCCCCATATGCCAGGCCAAAATCGCACCTAGCCAAAGCTAGCCACGCCCAAGGCGAACCCTTGGGTCTACATGCCAAGCCTAACCACACCCTAGTCGCGCCACCCTGTTGGCCTTCCCTACGCGGCCACTAAAATGAAGGCGTGCAATAATCAACGGTTACCCTTCAATCCCAGGAGAAAATCCTAGCCATCCAAGGTTACCAGACGACACATGGTAACCTTTGGCCCGAAATTTTAAGTTTGGCCATGCCATGCACCTATGGCAAACCCTTGGCCCCACATGCCAAGCCAAACCAAACCTAGACAAGCTAGCCGCGCCCGCCAAACGCACTTTCCCTTGGACCTAGCCATGCTAGTCACATCGTGCCAAGCCAAACGCCCTTGCCTTGGCCCTAGCCACGCTATACGCCCATGGAAATCCCTTGGCCCCACATGCCAATCCAAAACCGCACCTAGCCCAAGCTAGTCACGCCATGCGCCTATGGCAAACCCTTGGCCCCACATGCCAAGACAAAACCGCACCTAGCCCAAAATAGCCACGCCATGCGCCTGGAAAACCCTTGGCCCCACATGCGGGTTAAAATCGCACCTAGCCCAAGCTAGTCACGCCATGCGCCTATGGCAAACCCTTGGCCCCACATGCCAAGCCAAAACCGTACCTAGCCAAAGATAGCCACGCCCATGGCGAACCCTTTGCCCCACCTGCTAAGCCAAACCAAACCTAGCCAAGCTAGCGGCGCCATGCCAAACACACTTTTCCTTGGCCCTAGCCATGCTAGTCATATCATGCCAAGCCAAACGCCCTTGCCTTTGCCCTAGCCACGCCATACGCCCATGGCAAACCCTTGTCCCTACATGCCAAGCCAAACCAAACCTATCCAAGCTAGCCGCGCCATGCCAAACGCACTTTGCCTTGGCCCTAGCCATGTTAGTCACATCGTGGCAAGCCAAACTCCCTTGCCTTGGCAAGAGCCACGCGATACGCCCATGGCAAACCCTTGGCCCCACATGCCAGGCCAAAATCGTACCTAGCCAAAGCTAGCCACGCCCAAGGCGAACCCTTGGTCCTACATGCCAAGCCTAACCACACCCTAGCCGCGCCACCCTGTTGGCCTTCCCTACGCGGCCACTAAAATGAAGGCATGCAACAATCAACGGTTGCCCTTCAATCCTAGGAGCAAATCCTAGCCATCCAAGGTTACCAGACGACACATGGTAACCTTTGGCCCGAAAACCTAAGTTTGGCCACGCTATGCACCTATGGCAAAACCATGGCCCCACATGTCAAGCCAAACCAAACCTAGACAAGCTAGCCGCACCATGCAAAACGCACTTTGCCTTGGCCCTAGCCATGCTAGTCACATCGTGCCAAGCCAAACTCCCTTGCCTTGGCCCTAGCCACGACATACGCCCATGGCGAACCCTTGGTCCTACATGCCAAGCCTAACCACACCCTAGACGCGCAACCCTGTTGGCCTTCCCTACGCGGCCACCAAAACGAAGGCGTGCAACAATCAACGGTTTCCCTTCAATCCCAGGAGCAAATCCTAGCCATCCAAGGTTACCAGACGACACATGGTAACCTTTGGCCCGAAAATCTAAGTTTGGCCACGCCATGCACCTATGGCAAACCCTTGGCCCCACATGCCAAGCCAAACCAAACCTATCCAAGCTAGCTGCGCCATGCAAAACGCACTTTGCCTTGGACCTAGCCATGCTAGTCACATCGTGCCAAGCCAAACGCCCTTGCCTTGGCCCTAGCCACGCCATACGCCCATGGCAAACCCTTGGCCCCACATGCCAGGCCAAAATCGTACCTAGCCAAAGCTAGCCACGCCCTAGGCGAACCCTTGGTCCTACATGCCAAGCCTAACCACACCCTAGCCGCGCCACCCTGTTGGCCTTCCCTACGGGGCCACTAAAATGAAGGTGTGCAACAATCAATGGTTGCCCTTCAATCCCAGGAGCAAATCCTAGCCATCCAAGGTTACCAGACGACACATGGTAACCTTTGGCCCGAAAACCTAAGTTTGGCCATCCTATGCACCTATGGCAAAACCATGGCCCCACATGTCAAGCCAAACCAAACCTAGACAAGCTAGCCGCGCCATGCAAAACGCACTTTGCCTTGGCCCTAGCCATGCTAGTCACATCGTGCCAATCCAAACGCCCTTGCCTTGGCCCTAGCCACGACATACGCCCATGGAGAACCCTTGGCCCTACATGCCAAGCCTAACCACACCCTAGTTACAAGAACCTGGCTGCCTTCACTACGCGGCCACCAAAACGAAGGCGTGCAACAATCAACGGTTTCCCTTCAATCCCAGGAGAAAATCCTAGCCATCCAAGGTTACCAGACGACACATGGTAACCTTTGGCCCAAAATCCTAAGTTTGGCCACGCCATGCACCTATGGCAAACCCTTGGCCCCACATGCCAAGCCAAACCAAACCTAGACAAGCTAGCCGCGCCATGCAAAACGCACTTTTCCTTGGACCTAGCTATGCTAGTCACATCATGCCAAGCCAAACGCCCTTGCCTTGGCCCTAGCCATGATATACTCCCATGGCAAACCCTTGGCCCCACATGTCATGCCAAAATCGCACCTAGCCAAAGCTAGCCACGCCCAAGGCGAACCCTTGGCCCCATATGCCAAGCCTAACCACACCCTAGCCGCGCCACCACGTTGGCCCTCACTACGCGGCTGCCAAAACAAAGGCGTGAACGGTTGCCCCTCCTCTCAAGATACAAAATCTCGGCCGTCGAAGGTCACCAGGCTGGCAAGTTTCCGATCTTGACTTGCCAAGTCACAACAACTTGCTACATGTTTTCCAAAACATTAGAGACATCAACATAAACTGGGGATCCTCTTTGGGTATTGGTTTGGAGGTTTACGGCGTGCGGCGTACACTACGCCGTCATAAGGAAGTGTCATAAGGGTGAGGCGGTTAGTAAATACGGGAAGTTATGTGTGAAACGTTCATGGGACATAAAGCACATGCGTTAACAACTTTATGGGACATCAATTCCATAACGTTAGCAGTTTCATGAAAACTAGTTTCATGCGTTAACCACTTTATGGAACATCAATTCCATGCATACGGTTACCACCTCCTCCCATTTACTTCCCCACTCCTTAATGATACCAGGGTACGTTTTTACTCCGACTTGTATAAATAGGTCTTACCTATTTCCATTGAACAATAACTTCATACGGGAGATACAACACTCAGAAATACTTACTTGCTAGCTCACCTTGTTAGCTCTTTCACTTTCTGATAACAAGTCGTAATAACCCAACTACTCTTCCAGAATCAACTATTCTGGTCTCACCACTTTCCTTGTTTCCCTCCCCAAAACCAACCCATTCTCCCCACTTTGTGACCGAAGCAAGTCTGGAACGGCCATTTCTTAGTTTAGGCAGGACTTGTACATATTGATCCCTCGAAGCTAAAGTACTCCCTTGCAGTACATTGTTTAGGGTTTAAATTGTTTCTCACCTACACATCCGCAATTACCGAAATCAGCAGAAACTATTTTCACCTACAAACAATTGGCGACTACAGCGGGACGTTCGATCTTTCGGTTACAATGTCAAATTTCAACCAGCGATCTCATTCTTCGACCCAAGATGGTAGAGGAAGGCGATCCACTCCGACTCAGTTACTCGATGGTCGGATTATCATCATGACACGACAAGGGATGACTAGGGACTTATCAGAGGCTGTAAGCAAAACGATCCGCCCAGGGATTAACGGCGCAGTTATCAGACAACTCAGCAACGACTCGGAAGACCGGGGACTTCCCATGACCATGTTTCTCGAAAAAAAAAAAACTTGGTCCTACACCCGGAAAGTTTATTCTCATCAGAAGACCTGAGAAACCGATTAACTCTTATATCTAGACAAAAATACGTGGTTTGCTTTTTCAAGTTCGATAAAACCTATAGCCATGTTTCATCCCATGTTATCTACCAACACACGGTTCCATGGTTTTCCTGGGATGTCTGCGTCACTTTCATTCATAGCCAAAGACAATTAAATTCTAAACATTTTATTAAAAAGAAAATATATATATAATCCAAAACCGTCAAGTTAGCATTTATCTATTAACCCAAGAAAATTAGAAAATCAAAAACCAAAACCAAAGTCTCATTTGCCTTTCAAAAAAAAAAAAAAACCTAAAGATAAGAGGTCCGGAAGACGCTTATATATTCAAGGGAAGTTTTCCAACAACAACTTGCTCCTTTTGGCAAAGGCCTCCCTCGTGCTTTGGAGAGCCGCCCTCTTAAGTTTCAGCTTCCTGCACAACTTCTTGAATTCCGCTTCATGCTTCTTCATCATGTCCGCGTAAGGACCTTCAACTGCTCCATCCAACGACCTTTCAACATCAGAGAGACCTTCAACGAACCAAGGAATGTTAAATTCGAAGCCCACGCACATGTCACGATGGAACTTCCAGCTCGAGATTACATCTCATCAATCGAAGACAAGGCTTCCTCCACATGCTTGACCAACGCATGTCGACTAGTGATCTTCTTAGTCGTGGCAATGTGACCATAGCTTTCCCAAATCTCGGTGTACAATGTCGCATGTTTAGCTGGCACGCTAAATCCACCAATCAACACATGACCTGGGAAAGGGGACAGATATGGAGGATTTAAGGTAGCACATACAACTGAATCAGCAACTGGAAGGAGATCCCTAACTATGATTTCACCCCCCCAAAATGCTCTCCTCCACCCGAGTCACGGCAGCACCCTCAGGACGATGAATCTCCACGTCCAAGTCGCTTAGTCATCACGGTTTTCCGGCGGAAGTACGGCTACGTATTTACTCCGGTGGTCTTCCACTTCAAGATCATCCCCATGAACGGTTTCCTCCTAAAAATCAAAATTTAGTTTTTATTGCAAAAAAAAAAAAGAGGGGAAAGAAGAAAAACATGGATGGGACTCACCGATTCAGTTTCAGACTGACTAGACGAAGATTCAACACTGCTATCGGAAGAATTGCTCTCGCCACCGCTAGACCCTGAACTCTCATCCTTTTCGAGTTCTCCGTCATCATGGTTAGGCTCTGCAACGCCGCTTTCTGTCTCGAAAAATGATATTTTCTCACTGCTCGCAAGTTTGGCAAAGGCGTTCGTACTACGGATACCCTGGACAGAATACAAGGGCGCATTCTCAGAAAAGTAACAAGGAAATAAACGATCCAGGCCAAGGTCAAGAGGAGAGCCGTACGTACCCTCATATTGGATGAACTAAAAGTCGGCAGAACCGTGGAGTCTGACTGAAAGCCGCCTGCACGATCTTTAGATCTTCGTTCCTTCACCTAGGGATTATCTGCATTTTAACTAACGTATTTTCGCTTGGGATCCCTCAGCAGTGGATGTTCCTCTAAAACTGCAAGAGAAGGATTATCCTGACGATTCTCTACCACATAATTCACGAATCCATGAATAGCAAGAAACTCATCCTGCCAAAATATGTTGTATTTGGAGGTCGTTGATGGATTCCGTTCCGCAAGGAAAGGAAAACTTTTACCCGACACAAAAGCACTAGCATCGAGAACAGTTGATAACGGGATTTCTTGGACAACCGGATGACGAACAAGTGGGACCCCTTGGTCAAAACCCATATGTCGGTGATAGACGCATTTATGTGTCTATATTAGTCTCAATTCTCTGTAATGTTAGCACTCGATTTTGCGCTTATTTTGCTATTTTATGTATGTGTAGGTATTTTTTTGCTAATAAACATTTTTGGAAAAATCGGCTCGAAAAGTTGGTAAAAGCGCCCGAAGGACACATGCTATTCGGACTCTCACTATGGATAAGGGGTACCCAAATTACTAAGGGGAACCCTAAGGACACCCCCAAGGAAGATGCTATTCGCACCCCCACTTTGGATAGGGGGCGACCATCATCTTCCCTATTTGAAATTGAAACTGGCGGGAACTTGGTTTTCACGGCAGATTTTAGGGTTGGAATTTTGGAGGCTTTTTGGAGAGATTCAATCAATGGAACTTGTTGGGATGGACTTGCATTTAGTAAACAGGCCTGGTATGGTTGATGGGATCGATTGAAATGGGCTGGATAATCAGTTCTCAATGAAACAGAGTCGGAGAACTAATATCGGGTTTGGCAGCGATTTGGAAGGAATTGATGCGAGTTTTTCTGTGACGGACCGGAAAATTACGCCTTTGGCGCGTTGCCCCGCAGGCCGTAATCTCCCCGGTGCGCCATGATGAATCTACGATCCGGGCCTCAAAGCTAGGCAAATGCACGTCCAATTGTCCTTGCAAGCCTGCTCGTGGAGCATGACGCAGCTAACTTAGCTTCCACACTGCTCCAACTTACCCTTGTCCCGCAAAAAGGGTTTAAGGCCATAAGGCCAATGCCAATGCATTTTTCATGCGTCTCGGCTTTACCTTTATGTAGGGAATTCATAAATGAATTTCCTAGCTAGCTGAGCAACCGTCACATTGCCGTGTCTTGTCCAGGCATAAGCCTTAGACTTTAGCGTAGGCCACACCAAGCCCTTGCCATTTCCCACGTTAACTCGCTTACCATCTCTTCATAACTTGATAGGAAGTATGAGCATTCACTTACTGGCATGCAACTAAGCCTCATCAAGTCTGGCCACAATCATCTCTTGCGTCGAGCTACCAAGCTTAGATGATTTGAGGGGCCAACGTGCTGGACCGGCAATGCTGCAACTCATTGCGGCTGCCTACGTACCCTTCCCTACTCTAAAGGAATCAAGCACAGACCGTAGTTCATCCGTGAAGGGACAGAAAAATTAAACCAAATCGTTTGCAAGGTGTGGCCTAGCAAAAACGGTAATGGCCTCGGTTCAGTATAGGCCATTCCGCCAAGATGCATAATGATTATGCATCATCGGGTCCGCGCCGTGGCATAGTGATGCCAACGCATCAAATACCCTCTTCGAAAGGCTACGCAACTATAAATGAGCCTTAGGCATCATTTATGCT
This sequence comes from Papaver armeniacum, assembly GCA_023531295.1. Classification (NCBI taxonomy): domain Eukaryota; kingdom Viridiplantae; phylum Streptophyta; class Magnoliopsida; order Ranunculales; family Papaveraceae; genus Papaver; species Papaver armeniacum. Next base: position 55,689 of record JAJJWW010013329.1, on the reverse strand, counting down.
CTTCCGGCTAAGCTATGAAGCTTACTTGGTACATAGTCCGCATATGCACCTTCAACCAACTACCCCTCCCTATATATGTCTTAATGGAATTTCTACAAGTATGAAAAGGGGAGCATATTGACATGCTTCACTATTCATGGTCGTTACATGAATTTCTCAAGGACCGCAATGATTGCCGAAGTCTCCGTTCTATTGCACAATGATTGTGCACCACTCGCTCCGTCTGCTGCACAATGATTGTGCACCAATTGTTCTCAGATGTTGCACAATGATTACACACAACGATTGCGTACAATGATTGGCGCACCACCCCGTCTTTCTTCGATCGCTTTGTTTATTGCACAATGATTTCGGCCGTAAGATCGAGCCCACCTACCCAATCGGCCTAATGCATCATGATGATGCAACATTGGCCCTTGGCCAAATGCCAAACATAATCGCCATTTTTGGCGCGGTATTGGCCTTAAGCCAATCCACCTTTTTCACGCTGCGAAGCTTTGGATGAAGCTTCATCACAAGCAAATGGCGCATCTTTTAGCATGCGCAATGCTAAAAACACGGGGTGTTACATTATCACACCCTTCAAAGAATTTCGTCCCGAAATTCAAAACCAAAGCTATTGTGGACAATCTCTTCGAGTTGGATTTCCCGAGCAAAAGTCCCATACCGGATGCTCGAAATCACGGTTTCTTCAAGTTGTCATGAACAACAGTTTAGACCTTCTGAGCACATGTCCCATACCACCTGCCCAGGAATCCAAAAGTGCCCACAACAAAACCAAGAATCGCAATTGGCCAGTGCCAAGAGGATATCTCGACAAGGTATCCTGAATGCGCAACCCATACTACACACTCAGAAGTCCCTGAAGTTCACAAGTTGAAAGGTGTCATCAAAATGACAAAATTTTAGCACAAATCTTTGTGTGGATCGGTATCCGCCTGCCCACCGTCCCTGACGTTCATCCAGGTTTCCACTCGTAAGTGGGATGCTAGCTGGGCCGGACAACGCACACCCTTGGCCAGTGCCAACGTGTGGGGATGATCGGTCCCATTATCTACCCACCGTCCCTGACGGTCTTAGGATATCCACTCGTAAGTGGGGTGCCACTTAGGCCAGGCAATCTCACAAAGACTTGAACAAGCTCAACCCGATTCGCATAGTAATCAAAAGCGAGTTACAAACTCTTTCCGCGCAAAAGTTGGCCTACTCTCAACTTTATGTTTCCATCAAGGAAAACACTCGCCAATGAGTCCACTCCGCACAAGTCCCTAGAGTTTTCTCAGAACTTGCTCGATACCATCTCGCGGACGGACCGGAAAATTACGCCTTTGGCGCGTTGCCCCGCAGCCGTAATCTCCCCGGTTAAGCGCCATGATGAAGCTACGATCCGGGCCTCAAAGCTAGGCAAATGCACGTCCAATTGTCCTTGCAAGCTTTGCTCATGAGCATGACGCAGCCTAACTTAGCTTCCACACTGTTCCAACTTACCCTTGTCCCGCAAAGGGTTTAAGGCCATAAGGCCAATGCCAATGCATTTTTCATGCGTGTCTGGCTTTACCTTTATGTAGGGAATTCATAAATGAATTTCCTAGCTAGCCGAGCAACCGTCACATTGCCGTGTCTTGTCCAGGCATAAGCCTTAGACTTTAGCGTAGGCCACACAAGCCCTTGCCATTTCCCACGTTAACTCGCTTACCATCTCTTCATAACTTGATAGGAAGTATGAGCATTCACTTACTGGCATGCAACTAAGCCTCATCAAGTCTGGCCACAATCATCTCTTGCGTCGAGCTACCAAGCTTAGATGATTTGAGGGGCCAACGTCTTTGGACCGGCAATCTTGCAACTCATTGCGGCCGCCTACGTACCCTTCCCTACTCTAAAGGAATCAAGCATGTACCGTAGTTCATCCGGTGAAGGGACAGAAAATTAAACCAAATCGTTTGCAAGGTCAGTGGCCTAGCAAAAACGGGTAATGGCCTGGTTAGTATAGGCCATTCCGCCAAGATGCATAATGATTATGCATCATCGGGTCCAGCCGTGGCATAGTGATGCCAACGCATCAAATACCCTCTTCGAAAGGCTACGCAACTATAAATGAGCCTTAGGCATCATTTATGCTCTTCCTAGCTAAGCTATGAAGCTTACTTGGTACATAGTCCGCATATGCACCTTCAACCAACTACCTCCTATATATATGTCTTAATGGAATTTCTACAAGTATGAAAAGGGGAGCATATTGACATGCTTCACTATTCATGGCCGTTGCCATGAATTTCTGAAGGACCGCAATGATTGCCGAGTCTCCGTTCTATTGCACAATGATTGTGCACCACTGGCCTCGCTCCTGCTTGCACAATGATTGTGCACCAATTGTTCGCATTTGCCTGAATGATTACACACAACGATTGCGTACAATGATTAGCACCACCGGTCTTCTGATCGTTTCTGTTTATTGCACAATGATTTCGCTTGTAAGATCGAGCCCACCTACCCAATCGCCTAATGCATCATGATGATGCAACATTGGCCCTTGGCCAAATGCCAAACATAATGCGCCATTTTTGGCGCGGTATTGGCCTTAAGCCAATCCACCTTTTTCACGCTGCGGAAGCTTTGGATGAAGCTTCATCACAAGCAAATGGCGCATCTTTTAGCATGCGCCATGCTAAAAACACGGGGTGTTACATTTTCTATGGGTTTGGATTGGTCTTGGCTTGTTGCGGTGAAACAGGGACGAGAGGAGTTTGGTTTTGAAGAAAAAACATGATCTCGGTACATTCCCGATTAAACGGAGGTGTAGTTTATTCTCGGAATATTTTCCGAGTTATATACTGTACTGGCGTGAAGGAAGAGGAATATATTCCCCGGAGATTTGTTCCTATCATTACAAAAAGAGTTTAGAGGAGTTTGTACTAAAACAGAGACGCATAAAAAGGAAACAAGGAGAATAAATCTTCGGTGACTTGCAGAGAAAAAGGGAAGATTAACACGTGAATTTTGGGTCTGCCGTGTATAAAGAGGAGTTGTGACAGTTCCGGCTAGGGTATCGAGACTTTAGAGGACCGTCAGAGAAGAACAGAAAGGCTGCAGAGGAGTTGTAGCAGTAGCAGGAAGAAGAAGAAGATAAGGAGTTGTAGACGACACTAGGGAAGTGTCATTCTCAAGAACCCTAAACTGAAGAATGAACAGCCGCAGATTCTGCAGCAGAACGAAAAACTATCGTTCTCTCCACAAGTCTTATTCCTTTGTAATGAACTTCGTAACGCCAATACTGAGCGTTGCGAGATTGGCTGAGTTATATAATTTCTTCAATAAAAACACCTTTTGAGCCATGATTTATTATTTTGAGCGTGTTTTTACCATGAGGAGCTAAACCCCAACACTGGGACAAAGGAGGAAGCCATTCTTCATGCATGTGGTAATTCTATTTATTTCTTATATGACTTTTTGCACTTGATTTAATTGTTTTATGATTTTCACTAATTAGTTGTGATTTCGTTTGATGACGTATACTTAGTTTTAGTACTTTTGATGCGTCATGCTTGTGATTTACAATACCTTGGCGAAGATATAGAGTCAATATTGTTCGAGCCATAATTGTCTAGGATAAATATACGAATCGCATGAATGAGTTTATGGTGGAATCCCGAGTCTCAGTAACTCTCGACATTGTGAAAATCTTGTGAATATATTTTATTTGTTTTTAGAGTTTTCTTAAATCAAACCTTTACAAGACCGAGTTGAACGAACTTTTACTACCACTTTACAAACAACTTCAAAATCACATCAGTCGAGCAGCCCTATCAACATTGTAAGAGATCGCTTTGCAAGCTCCTCGAAAAAAAGATGGCACGTGGCCAGGCGTGCAGCTACGCATGAACACCATCTCTCCAACGCTCAGGCCCTCCTCATCAGAAGACAAAGACATATTCGAAGCAGGAGCAAAGGTACTAATCTGAGTTATGGACGCATGCAACGGAGCCCATGGACGAAAATTAACCGCATACGAGTTTTCAAGAAACTTAATCAAATTCGGACCAGTTTTTCGGCGCCTGTTCGACCAACGCAGTATTCTGGAGCCAACCCAAGACTCAGGAAGTATAGACAACGGTTTCGGGGCATACTTCTCGATATGCTCCCACAACCATGCCTGGAGAAAGGCGGCATGAACATACGAATCCACTTTCATATGGTCGTTCGAGGCGCGCATGTCCAAACCAAATGATCTAGTGTGCATACGAGAACCAAGAAACAAACCACCGAGGGGGAGAGCGACGCCCTTTGCTAATTTTATGGCAAATGTGATAAGTTCCTGTCTTATCTCTTTCTTGCCCGAGGCGTTGTCAAAAATATCCCTGGATAGCCAAAGAGCAAAGAATGCCGCGACATGAAGTACGTTATTCTTCTGGTTCGACTCCAACTCGTCAGGAAACCACTGAGACACCCACCAGTCATAAAAGCACTTTGTCTCGTTTTCCTTCCGAACGAATCCATTTGACTTCGCAACCAGGGTGGCGCGAATTTCTTCTTCGTCTGCAGACAGCCTGACATCGAGGTTTCCAATTACAGGAAGATTTAGCAGCACAGCCACGCTCTCCAAAGAAATGGTCATTTCGCCCCACCTGCATATGGCCGTATGGGTGTCTGGACACCATCTGGAAACAAAAGCAACCAACCCTGGAATGTCTTTCCTAATCTGAAGCACTGCGGAAGCCGCAACAGCGTCGACAATCTGCGCCCTGGTCAAATTGGTCTTTACAGGTTCCTGGTCCATCATAAATCGCGTCCATTATCAAAGGAACGCAACGGACTTGCAGGGATTTTAAAGTTGATAGAAGAGGCACGATATTCTTTCCTCTGAAGGCAAAACCTTATTACGCCTCCTGGCCGAACCGATCGATCCTCTCCTTTGCTTTCTGGGCCATTCAGAAGGATCGGCACGTATTGGGGATGGTTTCTCCTAATCGTGGTTGATGCCGTGAAGAACTCGTCATCTATGTTTGTCTTGGAATTACTCCCATCCCTCATCCCGTAAAACTCGTTGACATCTTAACCAAAATTCTCTTACACTGTTTTCACCGCTGCGATAACTACAATGGAACAAGAAGAGCAGAATTATTACATAAAGCATGTAAAATTATTCTATTAGACGCAAGGGAGCCGCCTCGAAACAAACTAATTGGTTTCAAAGTCCTTTCGTGTATACGCGAAAAGTGGGAATTGCAGACTCTACATCACCACTACATGCGGATTTTGAAACTCGCGCTCGGCCCGGATAGAAGTGCCCAAAAAAGGAGGGGACCATGCACACGGCTACACCAAGACAAGGAGTAAACCCTAAAAAAACTAGGTTTTCATGGAAAGGGATAGAAATTACTATCGCGTGCTTACTTTGCACAGCGAGTTGAGGCGGTCAACATTACTACGGTCATGGAAAGGTACACCTACAACTGGGGTTTTTTCACCAATACAAGAAAACAAGAGAAAAAGCAAGTCACAGAGGAAGTAGTGGAAAACATACCTAATCCGCTCACCCGCTTCACCGCTACCAAGCAACAAAAGAAGAAACAATAAGGGTGTGAATCAAAGGGAGAGTCCAGCCATCCTTTTTATAGGCGTGATACTTGGGAGTTTGAACAAGAAAAGGATTTCTAATTTTGAGCCAAGGAAGGAAAAGAGGAAACCGTTCCCGCAAAGACCAATTTCCACGTCCAAGACCACTCACGCCATACTGAGGCCCCACCACCCATGTATGCCATACCTTTCCACGGCCCCAGCCAATCCCTCGCTCCATCACCGCGGCCCCACCACGCCTAGCCTCCCTTACACGTCCCACCATGCCATTGCCGCTGCCCCCCCCTGCCAAGCCATTCGCTACATTACCGCGGCCCCACCACGCCCTGGCCGTCCGTGTACATCTCGTCTTTCTAAGGCCACACTATGCAAATCCGCCTGCTCCACTGTCGCGATCCTATCATCCACGCGCGTTTACCCTACCAAGACCACGCCACCTCTTGGCCCCTCGAGCCAAGCCGCCCACTTGCGTCGCCTTCCAAGACCGCGCCCCCTTTTGCCTTGGAGATGTACGACCAGACCAAGCCGGGAACTTTCATCTCACCACTCCATGGTCTGCATTCTCGCACAATTTATGCGGGCGCCAACACGGGAAGCCAAAACTCTCTTTACCACTCAAAAAGGTTAGTCGGATTCTCCGACCATCTTTGCAATGATTTACACTCGATTCCGTCCTTGTCCTGTCACCATCATATGCTTACCTCGCAACAAGGCACTGTTTCGAGCTAAGCATGGGACTTAGTGTTGATGGTGGTTTTTTTTTTTTTTTTTTTAGCTTAGGGTTAAAATCGTAAAACACTAAACCCCTAGCAGTACAATGATGTAACAACATTTAAAGTAACAAGTATTTACTAGGCACATTTAATAATTACACTGGTATCTTTTTCAAATTAGGGTTACGGCAAGCCAAACCCTAATTCCTACGTGTGCCAATGGCAAATCATGCCCGACCACACCGACCGCGCCAAAGCATGCCAACCATGCTAGCCGCACCTCTGTGCCAATGGCAAATCATGCCCGGCCTTGCAAGCCGCGCCAAAGCATGCCAACCATGTTAGACGCACCTCTGTGCCAATGGCAAATCATGCCAGCCACACCGACCTCGCCAAAGCATGCCAACCATGCTAGCCGCACCTCCGTGCCAATGGAAAATCATGCCAGCCACACCTACTGCGCCATGCCAAATGCACCTCGCCATGGCCCCATGCCGCGCCACCATACTGGACTTCACTATGCGGCTATCAAAACGAAGGCGTGCAACAATCAACGGATGCCCTTCAATCCCAGGAGCAAATCCTAGCCGTTTAAGGTTACCAAATGACCTTTGCCCCAAAACCCTAGCTTGGTCACGCACCTAGCCCAAGCTAGCCACGCCATGCGCCTATGGAAAGCCCTTGTCCCCACACGCCAAGCCAAACCAAACCTAGCCAAGCTATCCGCGCCATGCCAAACGCACTTTGCCTTGGCCTTAGCCATGCTAGTCACATCATGCCAAGCCAAACTCCCTTGCCTTGGCCCTAGACAAGCCATACGCCCATGGCAAACACTTGGACCCACATGCCAAGCCAAAACCGCACCTAGACCAACCTAGTCACACCATGCGCCTATGGCAAACCCTTGGCCCCACATTCAAAGCCAAAACCGCACCTAGCCCAAGCTAACCACGCCATCCGCCTATGGAAAACCCTTGGCCCCACATGCCAAGCCAAAAACGCACCTCGCCCAAGCTAGCCACGCCATGCGCCTACGGGAAACCCTTGGCCCCACATGCCAAGCCAAAACCGCACCTAGCCCAAGCTAGCCACGCCATGCGCCTATGTCAAACCCTTGGCCCCACATGACAATCCAAAACCGCACCTAGCCCAAGCTAGTCACATCATGCGCCTATGGCAAACCCTTGGCCCCACATGCCAAGCCAAAACCGCACCTAGCCAAAGATAGCCACACCCAAGGCAAACCCTTGGACCCACATGCCAAGCCAAACCAAACCTAGCCAAGCTAGTCGTGCCATGCCAAACGCACTTTACCTTGGCCCTAGCCATGCTAGTCATATCATGCCAAGCCAAACGCCATTGCCTTGGACCTAGCCACGCCATACGCCCATGGAATACCCTTGGCCCTACATGCCAAGCCAAACCAAACCTAGCCAAGCTATTCGCGTCATGCCAAACGCACTTTTCCTTGGCCCTAGCCATGTTAGTCACATCATGCCAAGCCAAACGCCCTTTCCTTGGCCCTAGCCATGCCATACGCCCATGGGAAACCCTTGGCCCCATATTCCAAGCCAAAATCGCACCTAGCCAAAGCTAGCCACGCCTAAGGCGAACCCTTGGCCCTACATGCCAAGCCTAACCACACCCTAGCCGCGCCACCCTGTTGGCCTTCCCTACCCGGCCACCAAAACGAAGGCGTGCAACAATCAACGGTTTCCCATCAATACCAGGAGAAAATCCTAGCCATCCAAGATTACCAGACGACACATGGTAACCTTTGGCCCGAAAACCTAAGTTTGGCCACGCCATGCACCTATGGCAAACCCTTGTCCCCACATGCCGTGGCCAAACCAAACCTAGCCAAGCTAGACGCGCCATGCCAAACGCACTTTGCCTTGGCCCTAGACATGCTAGTCACATCGTTCCAAGCCAAACGCCCTTGCCTTGGCCCTAGCCACGCCACACGCCGATGGCAAACCCTTGGCCTCACATGCCAAGACAAAATTGCACCTAGCCAAAGCTAGCCACGCCCAAGGCGAACCATTGGCCCCACATGCCAAGCCTAACCACACCCTAGCCGCGCCACCCTGTTGGCCCTCACTACGCGGCTACCAAAACGAAGGCGTTCAATAATCAACGGTTGCCCTTCAAACTCAGGAGCAAATCCTATTGATGTGATTTTTAATGTTGTTGTAGAAAGTGGTAGTAAGGTTGTCGTTCACTCAGACTTGTAAAGATTTGGTTTCAGAAAATACTAAAAACAAAGAAAATATATACACAAATTTTGTCACGATATCGAGAGATACTAGGACTTCGGATTCCACCAATTCTTATATTCATGTGGTTCAACTGATAATTCTAGACATTCATAGCTCAAGTAATTGACTCTAATTTATTGCCGAAAGTAGATTTTTAAAAGATCAATTGTAAATCACAAGCATGACGCATCAAAAGTACTAAAACTAAGCATACGTCATCAAACGAAATCACAACTAATTAGTGAAAATCATAAAACAATTAAATCAAGTGCAAAAAGTCATAAAAGAATTAAATAGAATTACCACATGCATAAAGAATGGCTTCCTCCATCGTCCCAGTGTTGGGGTTTAGCTCCTCATATTATTCACATGCTCAAAATAGTTGTTCATAGCTCAAATAGGTGAAAAACAAGAGAAAACTAATGATTCGGACGGTTTGCAACGGCTGTGGCGACGTTACAAACAGGTATTCTGAAGAAATAAATAAGTCCGCCTTTAACGATACAAGGGTTCTGTTGTTAAACGGCGATAGTTTTCTGCGACGGTCCTTTGTCGTCAATGTTCTTCGTGTTCTTCCTCTTCTCCGAAAGTGCGAAACGACTACGCAACTTTCTTTCTCCGAACCGATACCTCTGTTGGCTCTCCGTTCCTCAGTAGCGTACCCCCAAGGTCTCGACACCTTCTATGACTCAACCAACGCCTTATATACACCGGAAAGGGTCTAAAACTCACGTTAATCTTCCCTTTATTTTCTCTTTTCCTCCACCACAAGTCTCGGATTTTTTCCTTCTTTTTGTTTCACGCGGCGTCTGTTTCAATCGAAACTCTTCGTATGGGATAGGAGTAGAATCTAACAGGCTATCTCCTCCCAAGTTTACACGTACCTTCCTTATAAAACTCGGAAAATTCCCGAGAATAACTTCCCACCTCTGTTTTATTAGAACCAAAGATTAAGCCCAAACTGGTCGATCCAATTACACACATAAACCCTGTTTTGCTCTAACAGGTCGAGCCCAACGAAAATAAGTCATTGAATCTCGTCAAAACTCGTCGAAAAATCCAACTCTAATTGTGCTTCGCTGCTGCCATTTTTTTCCCGCCAAAATGAATTTGAATTTTGGGAAGAAGCTGGTCACCCCCTATCCTCGGCTGAGGTGTAAATAGCAGCTGTCTAGTTGGTGCCCTGGGGTTACCCCTTATCGACTGGGTGCCCCTTATCCATTTGAGGAGTGCGAATAGTAATTTTCTCCCACGAGCGCAAAAACCACTTTTCGAGCCAATTTCGCCACGCATGTTTATTTCTCCAAAAACACCTACAAAGACACAAAAAGCCATAATAAATACAAAATCGAACACTAACAATATATACAATTGAGATTATATCAGACACAAAAATGTGTCTATCAAATACCCCCAAACTTATTATTTGCTCGTCCTCGAGAAAATCAAATCTAGAAAATAAAATCCTAACTCACTGTCGCAGGCATCGTCGATTGCATTTAGCGTATGCAATAAGCCTTTAAACCCCTAGGTGGCCCTAGTGGCCGAGTTATAGTCTCGTGAGGGTTTACCAGAGGTGTACCCACAAAACCTTTACACTCTGGACCCTAACTATCTACGGGAACCTTGGAAGGCACTAAAGAATCTCCTTGGTTGGCATACTTATTGACTACGGGAGGAAGTACCACGATGCGAAATTCCAATTGTTGTACACGAGTTTGCACTCAAGCATACTAAAATTCATATATAAGTCACAGAGCTCTACTCAGATAGTCACACTATGGACATCAATACCCGAAGTCAAAACTAATCACATGGATAGATCAAGAAGATGGATATAGAGAAAAATATAGATGGTTTTGATGTTTACTAAGTGATCGATGTTTCCCATATCTGCTCCGAAGGCCTCCGCCAAAATGAACCTATCCTAATGGATGAGATACTAGTCGACTAATATCAACACACTGGCATATACAAGGGAACCAGTGGTCGATAATCCTAAATCTAGGTCAACACAACTGGCATATACAAGGGTTCCAGGTGGTCAACGACTTTATTGAATTTATTCCTGGTCGGATAGTGCAGGTCTCACTTTCTTTTTCTTTTTCTTTTTTCTTTTTTTTTTTTTTTTTTTTCATAATAATTTTTTCTTTTTTTTCTTTTTTTTTTTTTTTTTTTGGCATCTCAATCACTCTAATTCACCCTAGCATTGGTAACAACTTGAGTCGTGGGACCCACCTAATCACTTAGAGAAACATAGTTTAAAAACAAAATAAAATAAAAACAGTGAAACGGACTCAACGAGATTGGTGAAACTATCATGTTATTTCTAACACCTGAGCTCTGTGCTTTTATGAATAGACTCTTTAGATGTTGCCATCTAATCGATTGGTTCCTCAACTCCTACAACCAAAATGCTTCCATCCACTTAGATTGGTTAGTGCCATCCTTAATAAGCATAAATTTCTAAGCTCTCGAGTTTAACAATGCAACTAAAATGTTTCTCCCATACCCCCAACTTAAATCTAACATTGTCCTCAATGTTCTAAAGATAAAATTAAAGCATGAACAAGGAGAAATTGTTACCATTTGAAGTAAAAGAGTTAAGGAAAGATATTACCGTGTCGCATGAATATTGGGTTACCTCCCAAAAAGTGCTAAGTTTAACGTCTTGACCAGGACTAACAAAGTTAGTCACCTCATAGAATCATAAAGTAATAGCCGAAATATTTGTGGGTCATCAAAACCAAATAGAGCTATCACAAATAAAAGGAATCTCAACCTGCCAAGAAAATTAATAAATAAAGCACACCCTTGTCTAGTTTCTGTTTAAGACAACTACATCTAGCCGTGGTTGGAGTTCGGAGTTCTATAACCGGGTCGAGATAAAATATTTTCATGGGTTGCATTTCCTCGAAGCTAAGATCCGATTTAGGTATTAGAGTCTGGAAAAACTCAAATAAAAACTTAGAAGCACATAATAATAACCTAAATAGCTGCGGATCCTTAAAGTCAATCAGTTTTGACTCACACAATTGACCACGAAACAAATCAGGTCAATCATAATAAAATGTGTCGATACTAATTTCCTAAAGTACTTAGGTTGAGTCTCAAAACTAAATAATTGACACATACGAAACTTATATGTTCCCACCGGTTTAAAAATATTTGGTGGGAAAACAAAGTCAATCTGGGTATCATAGCCTGAATAAACCACATCAACCAGAGGATGGGTTTCTAACAACTGAACTTCGTCATGGACATTACTAGGTTCAGGAAAATGTGTATGAAGATAATCTTTTAAAATGGTTGAGGCACATATGTCAAGTCCCAAGTGAGGGACTTTTCTAAGAGTTAAAGCACATGGAGAATGATAATCACCCCCAAACTTAGAGTATTCAGTGTCTCTAGAAAGACTAGTCACAACTTCCCTAATTTCAAGGTCATGTGATTCCTGAAAATGGTCAATTGATTCTTCTAAGTCAGGTTCATCCTCACTCATCTCTATGAGTTCATTTTCTTTTTCTAAGTCTGTTGTTTCTAAATCGCTAGACTCAAAATATACCCGTTCCTCTAAACCATAATCAGCCGTAATCATAAGGAAATACTACCTCGTCTAAAACGGTGGTATCTCTAGTCAAATCCACGTCCTTTTGAATAGGTGAATAATTATTAAAATTATTTGGATTTGAACTAGAAATAATATTATCATTGTAAAGCTCAATTGGAGTAGCAAATTCACGATCACTATGCCTACTTATTTCAAATTCTTCATCAACACTATCCTCATCATAATCATCATTATAATAACATGAAAATGGTTGAACCTCATCTAAAGTAGTGTTACCAATTCTAACCTCGTCATCTTGATTATGCAAATAACTATCCTCATTTTCAAGGGTATTATTGGAAACACTATGTTGGAAATTAAGATTATCTTGAGCCAATTTTTCTACAATCCTATTTGTACTCTCAGTATATTGCTTAAGAGTTTCTTCTAAAGACATCTTTGTTGACTGCTCGTCTGGAAGAATGTTACAGGTTTCTTTCACAAACAAGGTATAACTCTTGAGAGCCTCTTCTAGAGAAATAGAGGGATTGTTTTGCTCGTATGACCCGTGCGTGTGAGGATAGTAATTGGGATCATCATGGTATGATCCATAACCTTGAAAAGGCTGATGTTCCCAACCACTATTTACACTATGGTCAAAGTAACGTCCATTTTGAAACTCAGTCGGATATTCTTTGTATTGGCTATTGTAATACCAGTTCGACATTCTATTGCGGGGGTGTGAGTTGTCACACAAAATAAAACCCACTAACGAGGGATTCGTGGGTGGATAGAGTCTTACCTCCGTGCCGGACGGGCGATGAACCGTTGAAGTCGACTCGGGCCACCACCTCCGATGTCGGTGTATGAACCGAGGCCGAGACAGATATCGTAATCGTCGTCCTTCCCTGCAAACAGTTTTTATTTAATCTCAACCCTTCCTTAGGGTTTTAAAAATAATGTCCAAGTCCCAAAAAAATAAAGTCCAAAAAGTCCAAAAATAACAGAAAAATTACAAAAATACAACCCTATTTACAGTTTCTAAAAATAAAACAAAATAACTATATACAAAATCTTCTTCTTCACTCCTTTCAGATTCCTCTTTTCTTTCCTTCTCTGGCGATGCTTTCCTTTTATAGCACTTTTGTTTCCTTGTAGCTTCGCTTCAAATCTGAAAAGAATAGAAACACACCAAAACGCGTAAAAAAGAACAAAAAATAATAAAGGAAAATAAACCTAAGACAAATCTAAATACAAGTCCGCGTCGGCGCGCTAAAATTGATGTGATTTTTAATGTTGTTGTAGAAAGTGGTAGTAAGGTTGTCGTTCACTCGAGACTTGTAAAGATTTGGTTTCAGAAAATACTAAAAACAAAGAAAATATATACACAAATTTTGTCACGATATCGAGAGATACTAGGACTTCGGATTCCACCAATTCTTATATTCATGTGGTTCAACTGATAATTCTAGACATTCATAGCTCAAGTAATTGACTCTAATTTATTGCCGAAAGTAGATTTTTAAAAGATCAATTGTAAATCACAAGCATGACGCATCAAAAGTACTAAAACTAAGCATACGTCATCAAACGAAATCACAACTAATTAGTGAAAATCATAAAACAATTAAATCAAGTGCAAAAAGTCATAAAAGAATTAAATAGAATTACCACATGCATAAAGAATGGCTTCCTCCATCGTCCCAAGTGTTGGGGTTTAGCTCCTCATATTATTCACATGCTCAAAATAGTTGTTCATAGCTCAAATAGGTGAAAAACAAGAGAAAACTAATGATTCGGATGGTTTGCAACGCTGTAGCGGCGTTACAAACAGCTGTTATAAGAAATAAGTCTGCTTTTTAACGATACAAGGGTTACCATTGCTAAACAACATAGTTTTCTGCGACGGTCCTTTGTGCGTCAATGTTCTTCGTGTTCTTCCTCTTCCCTGAAAGTGCAGAAATGACTCTGCAACTTTCTTTCTCCGAACTGATACCTCTGTTGGCTCTCCCGTTCCTCTGTAGCGTACCCCCAAGGTCTCGACAGACCTTCTATGACTCCAACCAACGCCTTATATACACAGCAGGTCTAAAACTCACGTTAATCTTCCCTTTATTTTCTCTTTTCCTCCACCACAAGTCTCGGGATTTTTTCCCTTCTTTTGTTTCACGCGGCGTCTGTTTCAACTGAAACTCTTCGTATGGGATAGAGTAGAATCTAACAGGGCTATCTCCTCCCAAGTTTACACGTACCTTCCTTATAAAACTCGGAAAATTCAGAGAATAACTTCCCACCTCTGTTTTATTAGAACCAAAGATTAAGCCCAAACTGGTCGATCCAATTACACACATAAACCCTGTTTGCTCTAACAGTCGAGCCCCAACGAAAATAAGTCATTGAATCTCGTCAAAACTCGTGAAAAATCCAACTCTAATTGTGCTTCCACTTTGCCATTTTTTCCCGCCAAAATGAATTTGAATTTTGGGAAGAAGCTGACAATTTCACCCCTATCCTCGGCTGAGGTGTAAATAGCAGCTGTCTAGTTGGTGCCACAGGGGTTACCCCTTATCGACTGGGTGCCCCTTATCCATTTGAGGAGTGCGAATAGTAATTTTCTCCCACGAGCGCAAAAACCACTTTTCGAGCCAATTTCGCCACGCATGTTTATTTCTCCAAGAACACCTACAAAGACACAAAAGCCATAATAAATACAAAATCGAACACTAACAATATATACAATTTAGATTATATCACACACAAAAATGTGTCTATCAAATACCCCCAAACTTATTATTTGCTCGTCCTCGAGAAAATCAAATCTAGAAAATAAAATCCTAACTCACTGTCGCAGGCATCGTCGATTGCATTTAGCGTATGCAATAAGCCTTTAAACCCCTAGGTGGCCCTAGTGGCCGAGTTATAGTCTCGGGAGGGTTTGCTGGAGGTGTACCCACAAAAACCTTTACACTCAGGACCCTAACTATCTACGCAACCTTGGAAGGCACTAAAGAATCTCCTTGGTTGGCATACTTATTGACTACGGGAGGAAGTACCCCGATGCGAAATTCCAATTGTTGTACAATGAGTTTGCACTCAAGCATACTAAAATTCATATATAAGTCACAGAGCTCTACTCAGATAGTCACACTATGGACATCAATACCCGAAGTCAAAACTAATCACATGGATAGATCAAGAAGATGGATATAGAGAAAAATATAGATGGTTTTGATGTTTACTAAGTGATCGATGTTTCCCATCTGTCTCAAGGCCTCCGCCAAAATGAACCTATCCTAATGGACTGAGATACTAGTCTGACTAATATCAACACACTGGCATATACAAGGGAACCAGTGGTCGATAATCCTAAATCTAGGTCAACACAACTGGCATATACAAGGGTTCCAGTGGTCGACTTTATTGAATTTATTCCGGTTGGTCAGATGGTCTGGTCTCACTTTCTTTTTCTTTTTCTTTTTTTTTTTTTTTTTTTTTTTTTTTTTTTTTCATAATACTTTTTTTTTTTTTTTTCAACTTTTTTGGCATCTCAATCACTCTAATTCACCCTAGCATTGGTAACAACTTGAGTCGTGGGACCCACCTAATCACTTAGAGAAACATAGTTTAAAAACAAAATAAAATAAAAACAGAAGTGAAAAGGACTCAACGAGATTGGTGAAACTATCATGTTATTTCTAACACCTGAGCTCTGTGCTTTTATGAATAGACTCTTTAGATGTTGCCATCTAATCAGATTGGTTCCTCAACTCCTACAACCAAAATGCTTCCATCCACTTAGATTGGTTAGTGCCATCCTTAATAAGCATAAATTTCTAAGCTCTGGAGTTTAACAATGCAACTAAAATGTTTCTCCCATACCCCCAAACTTAAATCTAACATTGTCCTCAATGTTCTAAAGATAAAATTAAAGCATGAACAAGGAGAAACTGTTACCATTTGAAGTAAAAGAGTTAAGGAAAGATATTACCGTGTCGCATGAATATTGGGTTACCTCCCAAAAAGTGCTAAGTTTAACGTCTTCAGCCAGACTAACAAAGGATTAGTCACCTCATAGAATCATAAAGTAATAGCCGAAATATTTGTGGGTCATCAAAACCAAATAGAGCTATCACAAATAAAAGGAATCTCCAACCTGCCAAGAAAATTAATAAATAAAGCACACCCTTGTCTAGTTTCCTGTTTAAGACAACTACATCTAGTCGTGGTTCGAGTTCGGAGTTCTATAACCGGGGTCGAGATAAAATATTTTCATGGGTTGCATTTCCTCGAAGCTAAGATCCGATTTAGGTATTAGAGTCTGGAAAAAACTCAAATAAAAACTTAGAAGCACATAATAATAACCTAAATAGCTGCGGATCCTTAAAGTCAATCAGTTTTGACTCACACAATTGACCACGATGAAACTGGCGGTCAATCATAATAAAATGTGTCGATACTAATTTCCTAAAGTACTTAGGTTGAGTCTCAAAACTAAATAATTGACACATCTGAAACTTATATGTTCCCACTGGTTTAAAAATATTTGGTGGGAAAACAAAGTCAATCTGGGTATCATAGCCTGA
Organism: Papaver armeniacum; assembly: GCA_023531295.1. Classification (NCBI taxonomy): domain Eukaryota; kingdom Viridiplantae; phylum Streptophyta; class Magnoliopsida; order Ranunculales; family Papaveraceae; genus Papaver; species Papaver armeniacum. The sequence goes on along the minus strand of JAJJWW010013329.1, from coordinate 39,008 downwards.
ATAAACCACATCAACCAGAGGATGGGTTTCTAACAACTGAACTTCGTCATGGACATTACTAGGTTCAGGAAAATGTGTATGAAGATAATCTTTTAAAATGGTTGAGGCACATATGTCAAGTCCCAAGTGAGGGACTTTTCTAAGAGTTAAAGCACATGGAGAATGATAATCACCCCCAAACTTAGAGTATTCAGTGTCTCTAGAAAGACTAGTCACAACTTCCCTAATTTCAAGGTCATGTGATTCCTGAAAATGGTCAATTGATTCTTCTAAGTCGGGTTCATCCTCACTCATCTCTATGAGTTCATTTTCTTTTTCTAAGTCTGTTGTTTCTAAATCGCTAGACTCAAAATATACCCGTTCCTCTAAACCATAATCAGCTTCGTAATCATAAGGAAATACTACCTCGTCTAAAACGGTGGTATCTCTAGTCAAATCCACGTCCTTTTGAATAGGTGAATAATTATTAAAATTATTTGGATTTGAACTAGAAATAATATTATCATTGTAAAGCTCAATTGGAGTAGCAAATTCCTGATCACTATGCCTACTTATTTCAAATTCTTCATCAACACTATCCTCATCATAATCATCATTATAATAACATGAAAATGGTTGAACCTCATCTAAAGTAGTGTTACCAATTCTAACCTCGTCATCTTGATTATGCAAATAACTATCCTCATTTTCAAGGGTATTATTGGAAACACTATGTTGGAAATTAAGATTATCTTGAGCCAATTTTTCTACAATCCTATTTGTACTCTCAGTATATTGCTTAAGAGTTTCTTCTAAAGACATCTTTGTTGACTTCATCTCGGAAGAATGTTCTGAGTTTTCTTTCACAAACAAGGTATAACTCTTGAGAGCCTCTTCTAGAGAAATAGAGGGATTGTTTTGCTCGTATGACCCGTGCGTGTGAGGATAGTAATTGGGATCATCATGGTATGATCCATAACCTTGAAAAGGCTGATGTTCCCAACCACTATTTACACTATGGTCAAAGTAACGTCCATTTTGAAACTCAGTCGGATATTCGTTGTATTGGCTATTGTAATACCAGTTCGACATTCTATTGCAGGGGTGTGAGTTGTCACACAAAATAAAACCCACTGACATGGGATTCGTGGGTGGATAGAGTCTTACCTCCCGTACCAGACGGGCGATGAACCGTTGAAGTCGACTCGGGCCACCGACTCCGATGTCAGTCTACGAACCCGAGGGGCCGAGACAGTATCGTAACTGTCGTCCTTCCCTGCAAACAGTTTTTATTTAATCTCAACCCTTCCTTAGGGTTTTAAAAATAATGTCCAAGTCCCAAAAAAATAAAGTCCAAAAAGTCCAAAAATAACAGAAAAATTACAAAAATACAACCCTATTTACAGATTCTAAAAATAAAACAAAATAACTATATACAAAATCTTCTTCTTCACTCCTACAGATTCCTCTTTTCTTTCCTTCTCTTGGCGATGCTTTCCTTTTATAGCACTTTTGTTTCCTTGTAGCTTCGCTTCAAATCTGAAAAGAATAGAAACACACCAAAACGCGTAAAAAAGAACAAAAAATAATAAAGAAAAATAAACCTAAGACAAATCTAAATACAAGTCCGCGTCGGCGGCGCCAAAAATTGATGTGATTTTTAATGTTGTTGTAGAAAGTGGTAGTAAGGTTGTCGTTCACTCAGACTTGTAAAGATTTGGTTTCAGAAAATACTAAAAACAAAGAAAATATATACACAAATTTTGTCACGATATCGAGAGATACTAGGACTTCGGATTCCACCAATTCTTATATTCATGTGGTTCAACTGATAATTCTAGACATTCATAGCTCAAGTAATTGACTCTAATTTATTGCCGAAAGTAGATTTTTAAAAGATCAATTGTAAATCACAAGCATGACGCATCAAAAGTACTAAAACTAAGCATACGTCATCAAACGAAATCACAACTAATTAGTGAAAATCATAAAACAATTAAATCAAGTGCAAAAAGTCATAAAAGAATTAAATAGAATTACCACATGCATAAAGAATGGCTTCCTCCATCGTCCCGTTGTTGGGGTTTAGCTCCTCATATTATTCACATGCTCAAAATAGTTGTTCATAGCTCAAATAGGTGAAAAACAAGAGAAAACTAATGATTCGGGACGCTTGCAACGTCTGTGCTGCGACGTTACAAACATACATTACTAAGAAATAAGTCTGCCTTTTAACGATACAAGGGTTCTCAACATTAAACAAATGATAGTTTTCTGCGACGGTCCTTTGTGCGTCAATGTTCTTCGTGTTCTTCCTCTTCCTGAAAGTGCGAAACGACTTCTGCAACTTTCTTTCTCCGAACTGATACCTCTGTTGGCTCTCCCGTTCCTCTGTAGCGTACCCCCAAGGTCTCGACAGACCTTCTATGACTCCAACCAACGCCTTATATACACAGCAGGTCTAAAACTCACGTTAATCTTCCCTTTATTTTCTCTTTTCCTCCACCACAAGTCTCGGGATTTTTTCCCTTCTTTTGTTTCACGCTTGCGTCTGCTTCAACTGAAACTCTTCGTATGGGATAGAGTAGAATCTAACAGGGCTATCTCCTCCCAAGTTTACACGTACCTTCCTTATAAAACTCGGAAAATTCCCGAGAATAACTTCCCACCTCTGTTTTATTAGAACCAAAGATTAAGCCCAAACTGGTCGATCCAATTACACACATAAACCCTGTTTTGCTCTAACAGGTCGAGCCCAACGAAAATAAGTCATTGAATCTCGTCAAAACTCGTCGAAAAATCCAACTCTAATTGTGCTTCGCTGCTGCCATTTTTTTCCCGCCAAAATGAATTTGAATTTTGGGAAGAAGCTGGTCACCCCCTATCCTCGGCTGAGGTGTAAATAGCAGCTGTCTAGTTGGTGCCCTGGGGTTACCCCTTATCGACTGGGTGCCCCTTATCCATTTGAGGAGTGCGAATAGTAATTTTCTCCCACGAGCGCAAAAACCACTTTTCGAGCCAATTTGCGCCACGCATGTTTATTTCTCCAAAAACACCTACAAAGACACAAAAGCCATAATAAATACAAAATCGAACACTAACAATATATACAATTGAGATTATATCAGACACAAAAATGTGTCTATCACTCTAATTCACCCTAGCATTGGTAACAACTTGAGTCATGGGACCCACCTAATCACTTAGAGAAACATAGTTTAAAAACAAAATAAAATAAAAACAGAAGTGAAAAGGACTCAACGAGATTGGTGAAACTATCATGTTATTTCTAACACCTGAGCTCTGTGCTTTTATGAATAGACTCTTTAGATGTTGCCATCTAATCAGATTGGTTCCTCAACTCCTACGCCCTTGCCTTGGCCCTAGCCACGCCACACGCCGATGGCAAACCCTTGGCCTCACATGCCAAGACAAAATTGCACCTAGCCAAAGCTAGCCACGCCCAAGGCGAACCATTGGCCCCACATGCCAAGCCTAACCACACCCTAGCCGCGCCACCCTGTTGGCCCTCACTACGCGGCTACCAAAACGAAGGCATTCAATAATCAACGGTTGCCCTTCAATCTCAGGAGCAAATCCTATCCATCCAAGGTTACCAGACGACACATGGTAACCTTTGGCCCGAAAACCTAAGTTTGTCCACGCCAAACCTTGTCATGCCAACGGCATGCCAACCTAGTTGCGCCACCATGTTGGCCCTCACTACGCGCTACCAAAACAAAGGCGTGCAACGATCAACGGTTGCCCCTCCTCCCAATATGCAAAATCTCGATCATCGAAGTCACCAGTGGCAAGTTTCCCGAGATTGACTTGCCAAGACACAACAACGTGCTACATGTTTTCTAAAACATTCGAGACATCAACACAAACCGGGGGATCCTCATTTGGTATTGGTTTGGAGGTTTACAACGTGCGGCGTACACTACGCCCATCATAAGGAAGTGTCATAAGGGTGAGGAGGTTAGTAAATACGGGAAGTTATGTGTGAAATGTTCATGGGACATAAAGCACATACGTTAACAACTTTATGGGATATCAATTCCATAACGTTAGCAGATTTCATGAAAACCAGTTTCATCGTTAACCACTTTATGGAACATCAATTCCATGCATACGGTTACCAAATCCTCCCATTTACTTCCCCACTCCTTAATGAGACCAGGGTACGTTTTTACTCGACTTGTATAAATAGGTCTTACCTATTTTCATTGAATAACAAGTTCATACGGAGATACAACACTCAGAAATACTTACTTGCTAGCTCACCTTGTTAGCTCTCTCACTTTTCTGATAACAAGTCGTAGTAACCTAACTACTCTTCCCGAATCAACTATTCTGGTCTCACCACTTTCCTTGCTTCCCTCCCCAAAACCAACCCATTCTCCTCCACTTTTGTGACCAAGCAAGTCTGGAACGGCCATTTCTTGGCTTAGGCCGGAGTTGTACAGATTGATCCCTCGAATCTAAACTACTCCCTTGCATAACATTGTTTAGGGTTTAAATTGTTTCTCACCTGCACACCCGCAATTACCGAAATCAGCAGAAACCATTTTCACCTACACACAATCGGATATCGAATATCCGATAGCGCTTAACCTATCGGATACAGATATTCATCATTAACACCCCTGTTAGAAATAATGTGGTCAAGGTTAGTCCTCGTAACCTTGACTTTAGTTCTGTCCTATCTGTCAGTGACAGCTGTTCTAACTGGATTAGTTCTTTCCTCTCTCTTTGTATTAATAGTGTTTGTAAACTATGTTGTCGGTTTTATCAAGAACTTATCTTCTTCTCTTTACCAATACCATTTTTTCATGGTATCAGAGCCTTGACTCGATCTTAACCTCTCATCAATTCAATAACACCGATCAATTAAACATTCAATATCAATTAAACATCAGATTTCCATCAATTAAATATCATATTTACATCAATTACACATTGATTTTTTAGGTATTTTTCATCACAATCAATATCAATCTTGTTTTTCAGATCTATTTTCTTGATTATTTCTTCAATGGCGACAACAAGAAGTATGGCCAATCAACAACAACATCACCATTTCACTCATAATCCTTGGGGATCTACTTCACATTCTTCCGCTGCTGCTTATACTTCTGATCCTTCATTGAACTTTTCTTTACCTTTCACCAACATCTCTAATTTTTTCTCCTCCAAACTTAATGGTGATAATTACCTTCTTTGGCGAGATCAATTTGAGTCAATTCTTATCTCCACTGATCTTTATGGCTATGTTGATGGGGAAGTTCAAGAACCTCCTCAAGAAATTTTAGTTGATGGATCTGCTTCTGTCAATCCAAGGTGGTTACATTGGCGTAAAGCGGATCGATTTGTAGCTAGTTGTCTCAAAGCTACCTTTACTGAGACTATTTCAGGTGATGTCCTTGGCCTTTCTTCTGCTCATGATATTTGGTTATTTTTACAGACAAGTTTCCGTAATCAATTTACTGCTCGTCGAAGTATGCTTCTAAATCAGTTACATGGAATTCGTAAGGGAAATCTCTCTATTATTGTGTATCTACATAATATCAAGAATATTGTTGATTCATTGTCTGTTATAGGTGAACGAGTTAGTGAATCAGATCTTACAATGTATGTGATTAATGGATTAGGAAGATCTTATGATAATTTTGTTATCTCTGCAAATAATCGAGAAATACCATTTACTTTTACTGAATTGAAACCGAGATTACTCAATCATGAGCAGTGGTTACTTGAACAAGAACAAGATAATTCAATGACCTTTGATTCACAAAATCCTCCAGCCTTTTATAGTAGAAATGTTCATCATTCTGGTGGTAGCAAAGGAAAACCAAAAAATTCATCACACAATTTTATGCAAAGTCAATTTCATTCTGGTTCTTCATCACAAGGTGGTATTGCTGGTGCTTCACATAACACACCACACAATTTTATGCATAGTCATTTTCACCCTAGTTCTTCATCACAAGGTCGTAATTCTGGTGCTCCATATGGTTCTACTTCTGTCAATAAGAGATCCAGCCTTGATTACTCTCAAGTTGAGTGTCAGATTTGCAAGTGTTTAGGTCACTTTACTCATCGTTGCTATTATAGATATGCTCCTATAGACATACTCAGTTTCATTCTGCTAACATTGCCTCTGAAGAGGAGGAGTTTCCTACTATGGATCAAGCCAATCCTATAACCACTGCTAAACAAGAGTTTTCTGGTCTTGCATCGAAATGTTTGGATTACTAATGCTTCTTCGTCATCTACACCTCATTGGCTATCTGATTTAGGAGCAACAACACACATGACAGGAGATCAATCTTTGATGCAGACTTCTTCTTCTTATACTGGCAAAGAGCAAGTGATGGTTGGCAATGGTAAGTCGTTACCCATTTCTCTTACTGGTACTGCTTGTTTGACTACACCTACTGCTTGCTTTACCTTAAAGAATGTGTTACATGTCCCTGAAATGAAGCATAATTTGTTATCCGTGGCTAGATTCACTAGAGACAATAATTGCTACTTCAAATTTGATCCTTACGGTTACGAAATCTACCAAAATTGTCCAATTACTGCATAAATCAAATCAGATTGTCTTAGACTCTCTTTTTTCTTCAGCTGTGTGTGATTCTTGTCAACTTGCTAAAAGCAAAAGGTTACCTTTTTCATTATCTTCAACACATTCTCTTGCACCTTTGTCACTTATTCATTGTGATGTATGGGGTCCATCCCCTGTATCTTCTCTTTTTAGGATATAAATACTACATCATTTTCATTGATGACTTTAGTAGGTTCAATTGGATTTATCCAATGCATTTGAAAATCGATGCTATTCAATGTTTTACTCATTTTAAAAATCTTACATGAGAATATGTTCTCTACTAAAATCATTTCCTTTCAAACTGATGGTGCTTGAGGAATTAGTAAAGGTCCTTTTAAAAATTTTCTTGTCACACATGGGCATTCAAATCAGGATTTCATGTCCTAAGACACCCGAGCAAAATGGTATTCTTTGAACGAAAACATCGGCATGTTACGTTAAATGGGAAATTCCTTATTGTTTAAAGCTTCATGTACCAAGGAGTTTTGGTTTGATGCTTTTGCTACTGCTCCTATCTTATCAATAGAACTCCCACCAAATTGTTAAATTTTAAATCTCCTTTTGAAGTTCTCTTCAAGTCAATTCTCGACTATTCTTTCATTAAGCTTTTTGGCTCGACTTGTTATCCTTTTTTAGGACATTCTAGAATTGATAAAGTCTCCCAAATCTGTCAAATATGTTTTCATTGGCTATAATGCTCTTCATAAACGCTATAAGTGCTATAATCCACTCTCTAAGAAAACTCATATTTCAAGGCATGTGATTTTTGATGAAACTCATATATTTTAATTCCTTATCACCATCTACTGTTGAGGAATGTTTCTCTGTTTCTACTTCTTCTCCCACTACCTCTATTGTCACAAGATCCAGTAATGGTATTCTAAGCCAACAAAATTTCACTGACCACATTACAAATCTCTCGATTAAGCATCATCTTTGCTCTGCATTTGTCTATCTCCTTCATAGCAACCCTGAGCCTAAAAATTTTCAAGAAGCTGTTCAGATTCTTGACTGGTTAGACTCTATGAAAAATGAAAAGATTGCCTTAGATAATAATGGAACTTGGGATTTGGTGTCTCCTACTCCTGAGATGAATATTCTTGGATGCAAATGGGTTTACAAGGTTAAGATAAAAGCAGATGGTAATGTGGATAGGTGTAAATCTCGATTTATTGCAAAAAGGTTTTAATCAGTTAGATGGTATTGATTTTTCGGAAACCTTTAGTCTAGTAGTTAAATCGACAACTATCAGGATTGTTATTACTCTAGCAATTACCTATAATTGGAATATCAAACAGTTAGATGTATCTAACGCATTCCTTCATGGAGATTTGAAATAAGATGTCTACATGCAACAACCTTCAGGTTTTGTTTATCCACAGTTTCCAAATCATGTTTGTCCTTTGAAAAAGAGTCTTTATGGCTTGAAACAAGCACCCAGACAATGGTTTTCCAAGTTTAGTGCTTTCTTCTATCTGTTGGCTTTGTTAAATCTGTGAATGATCATTCCATGTTTATTCTTCACACTGCTAAAGATATTCTGGTCTTACTTCTTTATGTCGATGATATTATTCTAAATGGAAATTCTGCATCTCTGCTGACCAAGTTGATTACTTCTCTAAAGTTTGCTTTTTCTATGAAAGAGTTAGGGGATTTGAGTTATTTCTTAGGTATTGAGGCTACTAGAAAATCAGAGTCCTTAACTTTGTCTCAAAACAAGTATACTCTGGAACTGTTAGAAAAAGCTAATATGTTGGATTGTAGACCATGTGACACTCCAGTGGAAAAAACCTCTAGAGCATCCATACATGATGGAACTTTGTTGTCAGATCCACTTGAGTATAGGACTTTAGTAGGAGGGCTTCAATACTTAACCCATACTCGACCTGACATTTGTTTTGGAGTGAATTACGTGAGCCAGTTCATGCATGCTCCTACGAATTGTCATCTTCTTTTGGTTAAAAGGATTCTTCGATACTTAAAAGGGACAATTGGTCAGGGTTTAACACTTAGAGCTGGTGATGTTTCTCTACTTAAAGCTTATACTGACTCAGATTGGGCTGCCTGCCCTGACACTAGAAGATCGACTACTGGATATGCTATATTTCTAGGTTCCTCTCTCATATCTTGGTCTTCTAAGAAGCAAAGTACTGTTTCAAAATCCTCAACTGAGGCTGAATACAAGGCTCCTTCCGTGGCTTCTGCTGAATTGAAGTGGATTTCTTATATCTTGACAGATTTACATGTGCATTACTTTGCCCGCTAAATTGTATTGTGATAATACCAATTCCATAACTCTCTCTGCTAATCCTGTGTTTCATGCCATGACCAAGCACATAGAGATCAACTTTCATACTGTTAGAGAGCTAGTGGAGGATGGTTTTCTACTTGTTTCTCATATTTGCAGTGCAGATCAGCTGGCAGATTTGTTCACTAAAGGCTTATGCTTTCCTACATTCTCAAGGCTGCTTCACTTGCTTCTGGAGTCTCCAATTACTTAGTAGTTGCTTTTACTTCTGAGAGAGAGAGAGAGAGTGATTTTATTTTCTTCTTGTAGTTTGTTCTGTTATTTTTCAAACCTTACAGACTGTCTTCCTGTATAAGTTTGCAGGGGTGTGTCAGAAATAATGTGATCAAGGTTAGTCCTAGTAACCTTGACTTTAGTTCTGTCCTATCTGTCATTGACACTTTTCTAGCTGGATTAGTTCTTTCCTCTCTCTGTATCAATAGTGTCTGTAAACTATGTTGTCGGTTTTATCAAGAACTTATCCTCTTCTCTTAACCAATACCGTTCTTTCAACCCCTAGCCTCTATTCATCGACCGATTGTAATCTCTGTTTTGTTTAATTAACTTTCTTTTCCTAGCAAAAAAAAAAAGTTATTTGAGTTAACAAACAGATATAAAAGTTCCCAACGGAAGCACGTTTCGAAAAATCTACCATGCCACATGTTAAGAACTTCTATAAGCATTACAACTGGAAAAATGTATATGACGTTGGGAAGCAACGACACCGACATGGACACGGGACACGACATATCGATGCGAGATATAGGGAGCGGCGAAATTCAAAATCATCATAAAGCAGACACGTTTATATATATATATATATATTATATAATTATTATATATTAAGATCACAGTGTTATAATATATAAAATACATGATATATTTGATACCCCTTTCGGTTCCCCTTTTTGTTCTGTTATAATCATTGGGTTAAGGTACCCCTTAAGTGCCTTTTTTCAATGAAATTTCTATTTGACCGATCAAAAAAAAATATATATACCAAATACATGAAAAAAATCCATTTATCGTTCTTAACCCACATGTAAAAAAATTAATTATTATACTAATTTTTGTAACACACTAAATTATCCAACATGTAAAATGGAGTACAGATTTCTACATGTACGTCATGTCGGCATACAACGTGCATCTTGTGTCCGACACAACACGCTTCTTTTGTCCGACACGCGTCAGACATGTCAAACTTCACATATCTGACGGGTGATAGTGAAAAATTCATGAGGTGGGCGAAAAGTTTGGGTTTTGTTATGGGCGTTTTCCTTTTTGTTATCAGCACTCACTGTGGTAAATTTTCTATTGATAACGTTTTTGTGGTGTTTGACCATGCCATATCCATACGTCTGTTATTTCAACTGTTCCATCCAAAATGTAACAATCTCACTCAAAATCTTTAACCATGGAAGAAACTTCCATTCCTTAGAACTGAACTAACACTTATCTATGGGAACTCTAACTCTAAGTTTAGTTATTCCTTCTTCAGGCATTAACCAACTACCATCAAAACATTATCTTCAAAAACCATTTTCAGCAATTCAAAAAACAGACATTGGGACATTAGTTGTTGAACCAGGTGGGATTGAGTTATCACATTCACCAGTTGATATCTTTAGATATAACAGTCTTTTGAGTTCATTTGTGAAAAATGGAAGATTAAAAGAAGCACATGGGGTGTTCGATGAAATGCCTCACAGAAATGAGGTTTCTTGGGCTACGATTATATCTGGATATACTCGGTCTGGAGATTACTGGAAAGCATTTGATTTGTTAGCTGAGATGTGGGAGGAAGGTTTGAGACCTAATGAATTTGCAATGGGGAGTCTCATTAAGGCGAGTTCGGGTTTGAAGCATGTTTGTATAGGTCGGCAGTTGCATGGGTGGTGGATACGTAGTGGATATGGAATAGATGTTTTTGTGGAGAGTTCGCTCGTAACAATGTATGCTAATTGTGGATGCTTATCTGATGCTCGACGGGTTTTTGATGGAGTTTCTGTTTCGTGTTTAAGTGATGGTCCTTTCTGGAATTCGATTATAGCTGCTTATGTGCTTCATCAGTGTTATGTTGAGGCATTTGAATTGTTTAGCCGTTTGGTTTCGGCTGGATGTGTTGCACCCACGAAGTTTACTTATGCTAGTATGATTAGTGCTTGCACTAATGCGAGAGAGGAAAAGTACGGGAAGATACTTCATGGACTGGTGATCAAAGATGGCGAATTTGATGACACAATGATGGGTAATTCTCTTGTTACATTCTACGCCAAGTGTGGGATGTTACAAGATGCAAATAGAGTTTTTGAGAGGATACGTACGAAGAGTGTTGTTTCTTGGAACTCGGTCATAGCAGGGAACGAACAGAATGGGGAAGAAGAGGCTGCAAATGATTTATTCCGTAGGATGATTGAATTAGGACATTCTTTACAACCGAATCGTATTACATTCCTTAGTGTACTTAGTTCGGTTTCTAAGGTGTCAGATTTAAATCGTGGGAAAGAGATTCATGCTCGTTTGATCAAATCTTTTCTTGAACCAGAAACAAGCATATCTAATTCCTTGATCACCATGTACTCCAAATGCAAAGAAGTGGGAAATGCAAGTCTGGTTTTCGAGAGGTTGCCTTTCAAGGACATAGTCACTTGGAATTCAATGATCACAGGGTTTGATCAAAATGAGCGACCAGAAAGATGTCTTGAGCTCTTCAAGAAAATGCTATTACTAGGAGTTAAGCCGGATGATCATACTTACACTGCTATTCTTGCTGCAGTTTCATCCTTGCCATCTGAGTTCAGGTATGTGAAACTGGGCAAGGAAATCCATTGCTATATATTGAGGAGGGCTGTACAAAATGGAGTGACTACTTTTACGTCTAACGCCATACTGACAATGTATGCTAAGAGCACTCTGATCGAAAATGCAGAGAAAGTTTTCAAAGGAATGAGTGAGAAAGATAACTACTCCTGGAACGCTATGATGGATGGGTATTCTATGAATGGCCGTCCCGAAGACAGTATAAAAATCTTTCTAGATAAACACGAGAAAAACTTGCCATTTGATTATTTAACATTTTCAATTATTCTTACAGCTTGCGGCAGATTGGTTTCTTTCAATCTTGGTAAGCAATTTCATGCTCTTACCGTTAACAGCATCAACGATTGTGGTAAGGTTCACCCAAATCATTTGCTGTCCATTGACAACTCTTTGATTTCCATGTACTCAAAATGCGGAAGCATTAGTGATGCAGCTCTAGTGTTTTCAAGAATGAGAAGAAGAGATGTGTTTTCGTGGACAGCTATGATCACTGGTTATGCCCACCATGGAATGGCTTATGAATCACTTGAGTTCTTTGACAGGATGAAACAAGATGGCATAAAACCGAATTCTATAACATTTCTTGGTTTACTAACAGCCTGTTCTCATGCTGGTCTACTTGAAGAAGGACAACATTATTTTAGCTCCATGAACCGTGACCATAATCTGAATCCAAGCATTGAACATTATGCATGTATGGTTGATCTGTTTGGTCGAGCAGGTCATTTCAAACAAGCCCTTGAATTCGTAAGGTCTGGGTCCACTCGGTTTGATTCAGTAACTGGTGGATGCTTGAGTTTGTGGAGGGTGTTACTTGGGGCTTGCCATGCTCACCAACAGCTTGAGCTTGGTGTCAGTGCAGCAATGAAAATTCTGGAGCTGGAACCCGAAGATGAAACAACTCATATTCTTCTATCAAACTTGTATTCAGCTAAAGGAATGTGGGAAGATGCTATAAGAGTCCGAAGTTTGATGAGGGAGAAAGGATTGAAGAAGGACACCGGATGCAGCTGGTTAGAAGCTGAAAGTAAGAGACATTTGTTCGTTGCAGGAGACGTTTCTCATCCACAAAGGAAAGAAATCTACATGAAACTGGAGGAAGTTAACAAAAGGTGCAGAAAACAGGTTATGTCCCAATGACGGAGTATGTTCTTCATGATGTAGATAAATGGCAAAAGGAAGCCATTGTAGGTTGTCACAGTGAGAAGTTGGCAGTTTCTTTTGCGCTATTACAGAACGGAAATGGCAGAAAAAATTGTGTGATTAGGGTGATGAAAAACCTTAGAATTTGTGGGGATTGTCATAACTGGATGAAATTCACTTCCAGTGTTGAGAATAGAGACATCGTAGTCAGAGATTCGAGTCGGTTTCATTTCTTCAAGGATGGGAAATGTTCCTGTGGAGATTATTGGTAAGGCTAAGTGCAGCAATCCAAGAATACCCCAGAGCATAATACATTAAAAATCTAAATCAACAATCAGTGACCGCAGCTTTGGTTTTGGTATGTTGCCAGTAGCAATGTTTCTGCACTGCTGCTGCTGCAAAATTTACAGCAAATGCAGGAAAGTATAGACTGCTGTTCAAATTATACTTCATTTGTTTATCTTTTCTATTTGTATAAACTGTGTATCATTCACATCTACCGAGTTTTTCAGAGTACATATACAATATATAGATACGAAACTGGAAATGTAACATCTAATTTATCATAGGAGTCTGCACACCCGGTCCTTTCTCATCGCGTTTTGAGTACTCTTCAGGCACAGGCAAATTCAGCTCTGAACAAACCAGCTGAATTATGTTTCTAGTCACACTCCCAAGTGACATCTTGTTTAGGGTAACAGCTATAGCAAAATTGTGTTTATTGTTACAAAAACCTGTAGATCCACCAATACCTGAATGACCAAAACTGCTGATGGAACCGTCTATTGAATCAAACCTCCTAAATCCCAATCCGAACTTTCCGTTGGGTAATGACCATATTGCTATAATCACCCACACCTAAGAATGCATCGAGAATTTTTGGATTACTGAATATTCGGTCAACTTTAGTCGTAGTCTCGAGGTCATCTTTGGAAGTCTCACTGCTTTTACGACTGCTACCACTACCGTCACTACTGCTACGAGTTTGATCTGTTCTCTTAGTCAGGCTTTTCAAAAATAATACCTCTCTAATTTGGGTCACTTTCTTTTTCGGCTTTTTGCTGTAGGGAATTTGGGTATATGCGGGTGACTACCCAGCGAATCTTTGGAAGAAGCTGCATGTGGTGGTGGTACCATGCCACCGTCCGCAGAGTTGCATAATAACGTGCTAATGCTCTAGCTGAGCAATGCCCATTGGCTGCAGGGATGATGGCACGACGAATATTGAGTGAGTTGAATAACATTGGCAGCGCTGTCACAAGCTGAGACAGGTTCTGTAGCTGGAAACTTGACGGTAAGTCAGGTCGATTGCCGATATCTGACAGGGATTTAAGATCTTCCAAATCAACTGTCAGTGTTGCTAGTCGGGATTCCACACCTGAAAATACCTTGCAGGATGTTATTATATGCAATGCAAATAATTTATTCTTTAAAATATACGACATTTATCAATATCAAGTCAACTTTAACTATTGACGAGGATTTCAGACTGAAAAGCTTGCCTGGAGGAACACCAATATACAGCTCTCCTTCAATGTTCAGTGGATGTATGAGCTTTTCTTCCAAAACTTCTTGTAATTTCATACCAGATGCATGCTGTATATTTGCAATCCCATAATGAGATGCAAGGAATTGTCCACATCAAAAAGAGTACAGAGAAAAGGTGGATCAAAAGGAAAGACATCAGTCAGTGCAAAGAATTGTTTTTTTCTTTTTTCCTGTAGCATCTTCTAAGTGACAGTAGATAAAGAAAAGCAACAGAGCGTGGTTAAGCTGCGATACGATTGATTTGACCATTAATGTGTGGATGAGTTTGAAAAGTCGATATTGTACTTAGCACTGTTATCAACTTCCCGTGATGATATTAGATCGATGCTTTTGCTGAACAGCTCAAAACTACAACTAATTGACTTCTGTACTATACTTCTAGCACCCCTAATACTTGCTGCAGTTAATAATGTAGAAGATAATAAATACCTCGATAATTCCACCACAAAGCCAGCCGAAGGATAAATAATGATACAGCTGTTGTTGACCTGGTTCAGTCTCGGGAACCGACATAGCCATACGACTCAAACATTCGTCCCATTACGCAAAGTAACAGAGGATTCTCTTGCATAATGTTAGCTAATGCATTGTGCAGACCAGAGGTGTGGTTGAGCACATGATGAACCTGACACGGAAAACACAAGAATATGGGAAATTGAAGAAAATTAGAAAAACAGTCTTACACAATTTTTAAACCTGAAATTTAAACCTGAGTATAAGAGTTCCATTGCAAACCTTTATGTTGTCTTTCCCATTTGCTCCAAATACTGGCCAAATAGTTGAAATATTTTCTTCGAGCTTAAGCTTTCTGCAGATTAGAAAACAAACCCTTACTGCAAAGAATCACTAGCTTGCTAAACAATATTGAAAGATTGCAGAGGATTCATGAAATTGTGTATGAATATGAAATTCTACAATACCCGCCATCAACGAGTGAATGGACCAATCCTGCTGTGATCCCTTTTGTTACCGAGAAAACTGGAAACAGGCTATCAGGCTGAACAGGACGAGGATCGTACTTCCCAAGCATGCCAGCAGCAGTATCTATAATAACTTTCCCATCTTTGTAGGCACACACCTAAAACAAAAAAATTACCCGCCATGTTAACCAAAAAAGCACCAAGAAGCATTTGTTTCAATCAGCATAATTCCGGGAACGGATTTCCGTGACCAAATACCAGGAGTTTTACTCATCCTTACCTGAATTCCAAGTATTTTATCCTCATGCCCTAGCTTAATGAGGAGCTGCCTCAGTTTGCCTTCGACATCAGAGAGAACAGGTGTGTCATGGATCCACTCTGCATTTGTTGCTGGCCCTCTACTAATAGTTCTGCAGTCCAGAAATGGAATGTTGAAAGTCGGAGGTTAGAAAGAAGATCAAAGTAAATAGTGTACAGTGAATGATGAAGAAGAAATATAACAACCGCGGAAATCTAATAAAAGAATCAGGCACAAAAAGTAGCAGAAGGAAATATGAAATTAGACTAACCCTTGAAGAACAGATTCCGCAAAAGGCCTCATCATATCCAAGTACACAATGCGAGCATCCATTATTGATGAAAGCCCTGTAAAGCATAAAATGTTAATAAACAAATTAAAATAGGGGAAAGGTGTATTTGTTGCCAAGGTAAGTGGTTAGTGCAGACCTCGAAGAAGATTTAGAACCCGCATAAATATCACAGCGTCACCTGGAAAAGCATCAACCTGGAATGTAAAGTTCAAATGCTTTCCGTTATGAATGAAATGAAATCACAACTAGTTGCTGGAACAGCTATTATGAGATGTTCAAATTAAAATGTACCTACTTGATAGAACAACTAAGCTAAAAAAAAAAAAAACATATTGTCATGAAAAAATGACTAATAATAGAGTAAAATGGACGTGGCCATACAGGGTTGAAGTGTGATGCTTCCTTCTTGTTGAGTTTCATCTTTTCCTGGACGACCTTCATACCTTTTGCTCTTTGGTCTGATATAGATTTTATGGTTTCCTGAAAAGGATATAAAGAGAAGTGTAAGTACAAAATCCAACAAATTGATGCTGAGTAGATAAATTGAGATATCATCCATCTGTACTTACAAGGGCTTGACTTGCTGGTGTAGACGCACGGAAGAACACATTTGTTACCTCCATAGCCTGCTCAGGAAGGTCTACCGCAACCCTAAGTCCCATCTCAGCAAAAGCAGACAAAAGTGCCACATGATCCCCCTGTGACAGAATAATATATTAAAATTATCATCAAGAAATTTGTGGCCATGAAGGAATGCAAGGAATGACAAAAATCACTATCTGGTCAAGCAACGAATTCTGAAGCACATTGTCCTCGAAGCTCACATTTCGTGGGGGACTTTTTTGACCAATTAACTTGAACGCCAGAAACAAAGGGCTCATCTTAGTAGAGTGTAATAACTATTAAGATACTTCAGTACATAACTTGCAAAGTAGTACAAGAACAGTGATACACGACCACATTCACAGGGAAATCATCAGAAAAGAGTAAAAGAAAGATAAAACATGTTTCTCAAAAATCTTTGAAACAAGCATTTCTCCCAAGAGACCAGGTTTTGAAGGCAGATTTTTTTTTTTTTTAGATTGATCTGTATTCAGTCATTAACCGTTCCATTTGAAGAGAAACTACCATGTAAATATCAATCAGCAGCGCAATTATCTATAAACCCCTACTAGCTGCAACAGCACAACAAATTTCAAGGAATGTAATTCATTACTCTAATTTACGAGGTTTTTCGAGCTTCTTTGGAAGAAAAAAAAATGCACACATGAAGAAAGGTAGAATGCCCATAGCTTCCTACAGATCAGACAGTACCAGGGTGCCCAACTTGTCTCATCAAGGATTGAAAAAACAACAAAGAAGGAATTAATGCATAAAAGGGGATACATTACTTAGCTTTTTCAGTTGAACTATTGATTGAATAATATATTTTCATTAACATAATACGAAATTCTAGAAAAGATTTACGAACCTCACAACATGCCAGGAACATCTTAGCAAGTCCTTGTTTCATAGAGGTTGACACTCTCTTTGTAAGCCCAAAGTCTAGCAAAATTGGACGATGTGGGGGTTCCTTGCTCACAAGAAAATTACCTATAACGAGAGAGGAGATAAAGAAAAAAGTGCAAGCAAGTGCTATCAGCATCAACCGTATGTGTGAATACCTTTGGACACAATTGACATGAATTACAAAATAAACGTTATCACAGTGTTTAATCAACTCTCAGGCATATTATAAGTATAAGTTTACAAAGGAGAAGAGCATACCAGGATGAGGATCACCGTTAAAAAATCCATCCACATAAATTTGGTGGGCATACGCACGCGTAATTTCTTCAAGGAGCTTTTGTTTGTCAACACCAAAAGCATCCAATGATTCTTTGTCATTCAAACGAATTCCATCCATGTATTCTAAAACAAGGCACTTCTCTGATGACTGGAATAGACAAACAAATATTTAGTTTATACTTTATAAAGTAATGTTGATAGAAAATCTCCGGAAAGATTTGACTATTAGCTTACTACCAAGTCTTTCCAATGCTTTCAAATGATAAGCATCTTCAGATCGGGGTGGTGCACGATGAATCATACCTGAATCACTTCTGGAATCAAGACATCGACGGCATTCCCAGGGGAAGCATTATCCCGCCTGCCTTTGTAGTTCAGATTATTTGAGACAGTTCTCGTGTTCTCTGTATGTGTGCACATTACACAACCAAAGATTGCATCATTAACGTGGATCAAAAATTCAAATTAAACGCAGCAACTATCCAATGTCAAAATCTATTGTGCCTAGAACATATTAAAAACCAGAAAATATTCTTCATTCCATTTTAGGTATTCTGAAATCATTTCAATGTTGACTATATCAGGGGAGACTATTACCGGCTTCATGATTAAAGTCCAGTTCTTTAGGTGCTTCTTTGCACCACTCATCGATCATCGGGTTGAAGTCATATTGTGGTTCTGCCCATGCTATCCAATCAACTATCGACTTTGCATTCTTCAAGTCCTGCAAGGGGATGGAATGCTTAGTACTCACATATTGACTACTTCATTTATGTTATTCATCAGAATCAAGTTAGAAGTTAAGGAAATCCATAACCTCTAGTATGACTGTCTTGATACCCTCATGTTGAACTTTAACAACCACGTTCCTCCCATCATTTAGAGTTGCACGATGAACTTGTGCTATCTACATTTTGGATAAGAAAAACATCAAGAGAACATTATACAGCCATTAGGCTCATTACATTGAAAAACTATTCATTTGCAAGAAAAGCATGATGTCTTCACCAGCTTCTTTGTTTTTTATAATTTAGCTGAATCATCTAGTTTGTAATTTGAACAATAACGATTCAAAAATTACTTTCTCCTAATAACATGATTTAATGCTAGGATGATATCATAACCTATTTCATTTAGAGCGTCCTACAGATGTCCATCCAGCAGTGATTCTAAATTTCTGATATGACTGCATTTAGTCCTATAAACATTCAAGTAGGTTCAAGCAGGTTTCTAAGGTTCTAATAGTATTATTAGGTTTAGTCTCAGAATCTTACCGATGCTGTTGCAAGAGGAGTTTCAACAAATTCTGAGAAGAGATCATCCACAGATTTTCCCAACTCTTTCTGTATAGTTCGGCAAACCTATTGTAACAGAAACTGTCAGGTAAAAACAATAACATTACAAGATGATGAATCAACAAAGAGTTTAGTGGGCCGCTTAATACGTCTTTTTCAAAGATAGGAACCTGAAGCTGACCTTTTACTTCTTGTTACTAATCATCTTGTTCTTTAAGCGATTAGCACTAGAAACACTACTTGAATGTATAGATTATGAAAACACATTGTATCTAATATGCTATATAAGTTCACCTCTTTCACTGGGCGCGGAGGAAGAGAATCTTGCAACTGCTTGAGAAGAACAATATAAGCCTGAGGAAGTACATCAGCACGTGTGGATAAATACTGACCTAGTTTCACCCACAACCCTTCCAACTCTACAATCAAACTAAGAACCCGCTTCGCATTACGCTCATGAGTTTTCTCCCACAGAGCAGCTCTTTTAGTTTTGCTACTCCATCTCTCTCTTTGCTGCAATGTCTTCAGTAGTAAAAAAACCAAAACCAAGTCATTAGATTCTCTTCAACCTTCAGTTAGTAAATGACAGTCAACCAGTGAACAAAAAACTCACCTTATAGTCCAGGTAAATTATTACGGCAACCGTAAACACTTTCATTCTCCTCTTGTAGATGTTTCCCCATCCCATCAGATGTTATCAGGTGCAAAGCAAAAGAATCTCAAGTTATTGGGTCTTTGTTGCAAGTACAGATTTTCAATTTCCACTACTCCCTGAAATTTATGTAATCAACATGAATATAATCATAATCTAGTAAACCCAAAAAGCTTCAAATCTCAGTACAATTAGTCACTAACATAACTTAAGAATTATCAACAAAAACAAGAAAACAATTATTAATTTGAGGAAAAACAATGAAAAATGGCAAACTACAATACCCACTAATCCGTATGTTCATACCAAAATCAAACTGATTTCTAATTTCGACAGAAAAATCTTAACAATCCCCCAAAAAGAAGAAAACCCACCCTAAATTCATCAAATTAACACAAGAATTGACAAAAATTTACCTTAATTTGAAGTCCGATTCTTGAAAATGCAGCCTAAATTGACCAATGAAGTCCAATTCTCGAAAAAGAAACAAAAATTGACCGAATTGGATGTGAAAATTAGAACCCCAGGGTTGAAATCTAGGGTTTTGGAGGAAAGAAGTCTCTGGGAGTGAAATTGAGAGGAAATGTGGAAAATTCTCTCTTTGCGATTTTAAGTAGAATCTAGTTTGTTTGTTTGTGAAGATAAAAGCGGTTTTAATTCAGTGACGCGGTTAGGAATCGGATCCTTTAGATTTACAGATTTTGGAGAATCAGGACCGTTTGTTTTTTGAAAGGCGCGGCTTAAACTTAGCCAATCAACAATTTCTTGTTTTTGTCTGATTTGGATTATTTTTTTCATTTTGAGGATTATTAAACAAATTTGGATATTTTCTATTATAGGTAAAATTTGGTAGATCTTGATTAGTTCAGTCTCTAATATTTATATTTTAGTTAGTGATGGTCTAATCAATTTATATTAAGGAACAATTATGTAGCTTTGAAGATTCTTGTATTTGCTTTTTGGAGAAGGTTGAGAGTGATGGCGAATTTTTCCCTAACCATGTCCTGCTTTAATAATTTGTATCCTGGAACCACATTATGTAGCTTAGAAAATGTTTCTTTCCGGAAAAATTTGTCTGTGATGGGCGAGTTGGGTCCTGGACCCTTCTACTTTAATAATTTGTATTAAGAAACCGCTATGCAGTTTAGAAGATTCCTTTTTTTCAAGAAAGTTAGAGATTGATTGCCAGTTCAACCCTAACCCCTTTCTGCTTTAATAATTTGTATTAATAAACCGCTACGCAGCTTAGAAGATTCCTTTTTTTCAAAAAAGTTAGAGAGTGATTGCGAGTTCAACCCTAACCCCTTTCTGCTTTAATAATTTGCATTAAGGAACCCCTATGGAAGATTCTTCTTTTTTGAGAAATTTAAGACTAATGGCAATTTCACCCAAATCCCCTTGTACTTTTAATGATGCTGATTATTAGATTTAGTCTTCCAAGAAAAGTTCTAAGACATGAGATGAAAATGTTCATTGTTACCACAAAAATACCAAATTTTACTATTTTATATGGATATTATTATTTGATTTATATGGATCAACTCACTGGAAAGATAAAGTCTAATCTTCAAGAGAGCACGTTGGCAGCATTTGTCAAGCACGTACATTTTTGGATCCTAATTCCCACTTCCCAGAAGGTGTTGCTGGTAATTTGGAAGGTAGGGCGGCTGGTCATATCCACTGACTGCTCTTTTATAGCAAAAACAAGAAAATGTATAAAGACATGTTTGGAGGGATTTAAGGGGACCATATATGCTGTTCTCTTCAAACACTTTCAAGCAAACACACCTCTTTATTATATTTATTTTTATGTCTTTTGTCCGGTGTCCACAAGATTTTCTATGAACCTTATTAATGTTGGGTGCACATACGTTACACATTTTTTACCTAATCTTTGTCATTGCTGATGATGTTGGCTCATTGGCCAATAAGTAGTGGCATGGGAAAGGTTTATGTGGCAGATTAAACTGTACGATTGGTTTTATAGGATTTGCCTGACCTAACTAATAAATAGGCGAAATTAAAATAATAATATATCTTTTAAAAAAACAGAAACAGTATAAAACAAAAAGTTATTACCACTAGATTAAAAAAAGTGGCAACTTTTTTGATGAATTTGGTAATGAAGTCATGAACTAGTTTTATACTCCCTCCGTTACTTTTTAATATGCTGGTTTATTTTTTTTAAGAAAATTAAGGAAATTAAGAAAACTAATCATTGAAAGTGATCCGTAATGACACTCGATAAAAAGTGAATTGAATTAGTCTCCTCGACACTCACAAAGAAAAAGTAAAATGAAATGGCCTTGCATACGACACTTATTGAAAAAGAAGTTAAGAGAAAGTGGTCCTAAAACGAAAGTAACATTTGACTTTCCGAATTAGGAAACTAAATTTTATTTTTCAGAACGTTTATTTATGTAAACCAAGCTGATTAAAAGGTAATGGAGGGAGTATGATTTGCTAAGATATTTAAATTGATAGTATTGTATATTAACAATATCAATCTTATGGCATTTATAAGCTTAGTATTATTTTATTTTAAGCATTTATAATGTTAGTATTATGCTCATAAAAGTATGCATGGCATTAAACTTATCAGCTACCAACTTGAAAACTCAGTGAATTAGTGATTCATTAACGACCAATTTGAAAAGTCAATAAGTATTGTGAACAAATTGATTTTTGAAACTGGTAGATGAAAACAAACTCAATTTGCAAGCAATCAACCTGAACTTGTGTTTGGGTGTTTGAAATACACTATTTCCGAACCACCCTTCCTTTCAAAAAAGCAACATGAAACTGACCAAACCACCTAGCCAATTGAAAAGTCCTTGAAAGGCTAGTTATAGTTGAAAAGTCTTATTCACTAGGTCCTTGATACTTTGTAGAGATTTCATAATCACTCGGAAAGTCAAGATTTGATTTGGATGACCTAATTTCTCCCTAACCTCTAACCACTACACTTTCATCTGATTCTTGCTTCCAAACTAAGATTTCATGACTCAAAAGTTTAAAACTTGGCAAAAGCATTAGCCCTTATAATAAGAATAAAGTGATCCCATCTTTGACTAATGCGGCAGGTCGGCGGCAGCTACTAGATTGTTCATACTGCATATTCTCAACTGAAAGTTGTGGAGCTCAACCAGCCGCATATTCATATGTTTTGGACCTCCCCTCCCTCTATCTGTCTTGCCTTTTAAAGGGTGAGCTTGTTTTATATCTTTATTATTCTCAAGCTTAGTTTAGTTTCGTAAAAGCTGCAATTTTTTTACTGGTTTATTCTTTGATGTACCACTAGTCCACTACTTTGAAAGTGACTGTGGTATTATTCTGCCTAATCTACTTGTTAATGTGCTTGTTAATGTGGATCTCTGCAGCACCCTTCATTATCGATCGAAAATGTCAATTTGCTACAAATGCTGAAAAGTTTATGATGAGACCTACAAGTGCTATAAAACCAATGTGCACCCTAGTTCTAGGCTGGAAATAAAGCATGCAATATAGTATTTCAATTTCCAAAATATCTTTCGAAAAAGCAGAGGGAAAGAACATAGATTTTAAAGCAATATATAATAAAACGAGAAGTAAACATAGATTCTAGTTTTCCAGTTAACGAACGCAGTACATCCCAGACAAAATAAAAACCTTATAAATATCCTTCGTCAACCTAACTTTTTAAAGAAAAAAACTCAAGTGATTGAAACTGAAAGTGAGAATGAGAATGAGTATGAATCAAACAACGCCAGCACTCTTAACCAAACATTTCATCGAAGAAACCCCCAATTTCATCGTCGCTCTCTTCGTTCTTCTCTTCCTTCTTTTCCTCAGCTGCAGGAGCTTCAGAAGCTGCTGCACTGCCAGAACTTGCTGCTGCAACAGCACCTCCACCACTTGCAACAAAAGAACCACCACCAATTTTTACCTGAAAGAACCCAAATCAATATATATTATAATGTCATCACTCCAGATAGTATATTATAAGTCATCACTGACATGTGTGGTTGCATCCTAGTATTGTTATATCTGTCGTTCTGCATCAACGAGGGCAAACAGAGATTTTATATGCATTATATCCATAACTAAACATCAAGATCCTTAACCCTTAACATATACCCTTAATATATCGCATATATATATATATTCGAAGACATGAGTGTAACAATGCCCTTAACAGAGATTTTATATGCATTGTTATATCCATAACTAACCCTCAATATATAGCATATACAATGAAAATTGTGTAACAATGTGAACGGCACTTTCATGAGACGGGATTTCAAGTAAACCCTAAATCCTATAAAAACTAACATATTATATTATGGTTTTCAAAAAGATAGGGTAGTGATTCAAACCTCAAAAACACCGGAAGTTGGGCTAACCAAAGAGAAGTAAGATTGAACAGCACCAGAAGAATCACGAGACAGTGCTTCTTTAACCAATTTCCTCTCTAAATCATAAGTAGAATCAGCAGAGGCTTCAATATCACCGTTGTATTGCTTTGCGCTCCACACTCCATCTTTACTTTTGCAAACAAAAGTGAAAACACCCATTTTTTTTTTTCCTCTAAAAGCTTAACGAGACAAATCTTTTATGAAAACCCTAGCTTGTTTTTGTATAGCCAAAGAAACTTTGTGTACTAAGATCATGGTTCTGCGTGGTATTTATATAGAGTTCGGGAACCATGTTTAATAAGGAAACCATGTTTAATAGGAAAACCTTAACCATGTTTAATAAGGAAACCGTGTTTATTAAGGAAACCAGCTTGTTGCTAGGCCAATTCATTTTGAACTCATTAAATTAAAGTTTAATCCCATATTAGTTGGGCTTTGGGCACTCTAGTCCTATCGCCCCGACCCGAAAACCTAAAAACCATCATCAACAACGCTTGATCCAGATCAACTATTATGAGGTTCATTAGCTCCAAGGGAAGATTCTGGATTCTTTTCCTTTGGGCCTACATCACTGCTTTCATAAAGTTTTTGCTTCAACTTGCTCACAGTCTAGAGATGCTGTTGGAACTCTTTTAGCTCCATTGCTTCCCCCCTTGCTTGAAAAAGTTAATAGTATCTTTCAATGCCTCTATAAAGGTATCAACATCTTCTTTGGTGTTGTAGAAGTATAGACTAGCACGTGCACTTGAATTTACATCTAGATGGATATGTAGAGGTTGAGCACAATGATTACCTGACTGGATCGCCACAGCGTGTTGGCTATCAAGGTAAATGACAATATCTGTTGCGTTGGCATCAACGTCGAATGCAGAAAAATCAATGTTGAATGCACAAAGAGCAGCTCGACGAACAGTTCGGGAAGGAGCAGGGCCATATATGCGGATATTGGGAATGGAACGAAGGCTTTTATATAGATAATCAGCCAACTCTATCTCATAATCATGGATTTTTTGCATGCCAATTCCTGATAAGTAATCCACTGCTGCTCCAAGACCTATGGTTTCT
This sequence comes from Papaver armeniacum, assembly GCA_023531295.1. NCBI lineage: Eukaryota > Viridiplantae > Streptophyta > Magnoliopsida > Ranunculales > Papaveraceae > Papaver > Papaver armeniacum. The sequence goes on along the minus strand of JAJJWW010013329.1, from coordinate 13,911 downwards.
CCAATTGCGGGGGTTCCAGCTTCAAACCTGGACGGAGGTTCTGCATAAGTAGAGTTGTCCAGAAATACATCGGCAATCATTTCACCACCACCTAAGAAAGGAGGCATGGCCGACAGGAGCTCGCTTTTGCCATACAAGAATCCAATGCCTGTAGGCCCACACATCTTATGTGAAGACACAACAAGAAAATTAGCATCAGACTCTGCCCATCAACCACCATGTGAGGAACACTTTGACAGGCGTCCACTAACACCTTTGCTCCGAATCTATGCCCATTCTGTGATATCCTCAATAGGAACAATCGATCCAAGAACGTTCGACACGTGGTGGACTACCACAAGCCTCGTCTTCTTTGTAATCATCTCTCTCAATATCAAAACATCTGGATTTTCCTCTTGTGTTAAACCAACGAATTTCAAAGATGCGCCAGTTTTTCGAGCAACTATTTGCCAAGGAACTAAAGCACTATGATGTTCGGCTACCGTAAGAATAATATCATCACCCGGTTTTAAATTTGCAAGTCCCCAAGAGTATGCCACTAGGCTTATGGCTTCTGTTGCATTTCTTATGAACACAATATCTGTAGATTGTGGTGCATTAACAAAATTCGCCACTTTTTTTCGGGCCAACTCGTATTCATCTGTGGCCTTGCGAGTCATAGAGTGGAGGCCTCGATGCACATTGGCATTATAATTTGAGTAATAATCATTTATAGCCTTCAAAACAACATGGGGTTTTTATAGAAGTAGATGCGTTATCCAGAAACACTAGTTTTTTCCATTACCAGCCTCCTGATGAAGAATTGGGAAATCAGGTTTAGTAATATCCCCAAGTGAAGCCTTGCAAGAAACTATGGAAGAAAATCTTTTAGACACTTTATCCCTAACTTTAGGGAAGTTTCTAGCTCGTGAAAGGTGAAAATCAGTTTCAGAAGTATAAGGTGGGCACAAGATAATGGGGAAGGATCCGTTGACATGGTTATAATGACATAATCCGTTGACATGGTTATCATTTTTTTCTACCAAACCCAACCGGGCAATGAATTTAAAGCTAATATTAAACGACATGTTCCTCGTATAAAACTCTACATTCCTACTAAAAATGAGAAAATTCGAAATACGAAACTTCACCATCCACGTATTTTAATTTCAACATTAATATTCAATTCGGTTGATATTCAAAATGGTAGATGGTGGTCTTATACATCTCGGAATGATTTCATTTTTGGTGGAGTGTAGAGACTTATAATAAGAACGTGTCATCAAAAAATTAGCCTCGAATTCATTGCCCGTTGGGTTTGGTAGAGAAAATGGCGCTAAAATGTCAAGATTATGTCATTATAACCATGTCAAGATTTTTCTTCCAGGAAATTTAGGGGGGCCAGTGGCCCCACTGTGGATTCTCCTCTAGAAAGTAAAATTAAGCACAATATTGAGAGAAGAGTTCACCAGTGTCTGAAAGAGCGGAACCAAAAATGTTCTTGGAAACATACTCATTTTATGCATTTCTTCTCTACACTCCATGATCCATCATCCAGTGATGGTATCAAGGCTCCATCATAAACCATCTTCGGTCTATCTAGTTCTGGTTTTAGTGCAGAAGAGATACGGAGGACCTCCTCCAGTTCTCCTCCTCTTCTTAAAGGTATTAAGAAACATTGAAATGATGTCCCTGAAGAATCAAATCAGTAGCGAGTATCCTGCAAAACGAAACTAGTAGTTGAGTACACGTACAGCAGGTCCTAAGACTGATGCAGCACTGTAAAAAAAAAACAAAAAAACAATTAAAAAGAAATTACTCCCTTCGAAAAAGGTAATCTGTCCTTCTTCTTGAATTCTCGGGAAGGAAGAAAGTACTTTACTCTAGTCTCCTCACTCTTCTTTTCTGCCCTACACCATGCACGACTCGCCCCTAGTTAGCAATTCGGAATTCGGAAAACGTATTTTACGGCAAACGTATTTGTATTATACGGTTTTGTAAAATTCAGATTCGGTCCAAGATTCGGTCAACGGGACGTGATTCACGGTAATTCCGGAACGACATACGTACGTGTATAATTCGATTTATAAATGTGAGTTCTGGCCAAAAATTCGGTATCTATATATACTAAATAATTTATATTTATAAGGTCATAAACCAATTTTTATGCATATGTGTGAGTTATTTAAAGAAAAAAGAAAATTAATATGATGATATTAATAATATATACAACATTAGTTATCCAAGAGGACGTGGTATAGTGGTTTAGATGCTTGGTCAGTGAGTTTGAGATCTCTCTCATCTTCACCTTCAAATTTTTTTCATCATTTTATTTCATAAAAATTACAACAACGTCTAATATTGGGTCGTGTATGCCGGGAGGAGGTGAAAACCCCAAAAAGTGGGGCCCTTTAAAAACATAAAAGCTAAAGAATTTATGGAGAATTAGCGGGCGTATCATTCTGGATCGGGATACGTAAAATTCGTGAACGATTCGCGAATAATCCGGGAATGCCACATAATACGCGACTTGGGTTCGAAGTTGCAAACGTACGCGAATAAAACGGAAAAATTCGTGATACGGAAAAATTCGCGAATGATTCGCGAATTATTCGCGAACTTACTAACTAGGGACTCGCCCACTTATTTTTTTTGTTTTTTGAAGCAGACTTCAGACCCACCCACTTCGGTATTATGCGTCGCTAATGGGTATCAACCCAACGGTAATTGTTTTTTCGTCCTATTATATTGAAAAAAACTACGTATGTTTTTTTTTTTTTTAAATATGAGCAAAATTATGTTTCCGGTAAACAATATGGACATCAGAGTTTTTTTTTTTTTCTTAACCAAGAATTTGAATAAACAGATAAATTTAAATGAAACAAACTTGTTATCGTCAATATTAGCTTCTTACCTTCCACTGCAAAAGGAAATGGAATGGGTGAAAACCAATTATACATAAAGTGTACAAATCCTAGCTTGGTGGGTATGGCAAAAAAAAAAAATGTTGTTCGGCATACCAGGTGGCATGCCAAATGAGTTTCCCCACTATGATAGATATGCCAAACTTGATTAAAAATATATATTTAATTGTGTTGGGTGGGACCCTAATGAATAAAAAATATATTTATATTTGTGTGGTGGGTATTTATAAAAGTTTTAGTATTATAATATAATCAGTGGGACCCTTTAAACATAAAAATATATTATAAAAGTGAAAAAGTAGGAGAGAAGGATGTTGTGATACAGAAGACAAAGAACAAGAGACACAAAATAGAGGGGAAGAAGAAAGGAGAAATTCTATTCATTAGTATTTTAGACAAACATTAGAGCCTCTATTTATAGGGCTAGATAGAAGGGCATCCCAATAATAAACGAGATTCAACCTAGATATTCTTAACATAATTACACGTTTATAACACTCCCCCTGATGACATTGTGTCTAAGCTAATTGCCTCGTTAAAACCTTGTCAGGAAATTCCAAAAGGACAAAACCTGATCGAAGGGAAAAGTGTACAATTAATAAAACTTAGAAAAGATTTGGACACGTAAATGTTGCCTCACTAAAACCTTGACAAGGAAACCCCGGTGGGAAAAACCTTCATGAAGGAAAAAGAGTACAACACAATAAGTCCAACGGAATGCACCTTATGCGATGGTGCTCCCCACGATGAGTACTTCAAGAATTCTTGGCTTGCAAATCTTTGAGACGAGACTTCCCAATTTCGGTGAGCAATTTATTGAATGTTGAATATAGTAATGCATTCATGAGAATCTTCCATTGATGAAGTCTTCGTTTGTGTTAGTCTTCTAATGGTAGTGTTCTCGAGTCTTCATGCTTCTTTCAGATACATTAAGTACTTGGGGTTTAGTCTTCTAATGGTAGTAATATCCCCAAGTGAAGGCTTGCAAGAAACTATCGAAGAAAATCTTTTAGACCCTTTGCGGATTGGTATAATAGAGGTAAAATTGGGGTTTAGGGTTTTTAGAAAAGAAGAAGGAAATTGTTTGGGAAGTAGAGTTCCCAGTACTGGAGCACGATAACAGGAGATTGAGTTCGAACTCATCATCATCTTCTTTTTCTTTGCCAAATACCTAATTAGACTAAATTCTTACCTTGGAAAACAATTGCGTACTGAATGAATTGAAGAAACCTAGTTTCTGCTCTTCTCTGTCGAAATTATGCTTCTTGAAGCATTATTATTGTTTTAATGACTACTGTGACCTTATATGTGGGCTAGAATTAATTGGGTCAAAGCATGGTTTGCCATATTTACGGATACAGGTCCGGTCCGTAACTGCCATTATCTAAAGACTTAAAGCTCTAAATAAAGCGTACAATCATCTACGAAAATTATGAACCACTTTTTATCACTTTAGTTTGAGTTGAATTCATGCCAACTAGATCCAAATTATGAGTTTTCTCAACTATTCTTCAACTTTACTATCAAAATTCTTTATTCACGCTTCCGTTCTGCATTAAGTGGCATCACGAGCTTCGGCTTCGATCCTCTTATTCTTTTCATCTAAGTTTTCTTTACCCTTTCCTCACCTTTACTTCGAGATCTCCGCATCTCTTCTTCTAAACCTATTATCTTTTTATTTTTCGTTAAGTAAAAAAAAAAAATCCACGGCCACTGTTATCATCTTTTAATCCCACGTCCCTGTTCTTTTTCATCATGTCTTTTTATCCCACCATCATCACGTCCTCTGTTTCACATCCATTATTTCACATCCATTAACCATCTGTCCCTTTGCAACCAAGCCCAGTAATTACCGAAGCCCATTATCTCTCCATAACTATTAAATCTAAGCCCACTACCCCACCAAGCCTGGCTATCACGTCCACTACCCTATGATGTTTCCAAGAACCGAATAGTTAATCCCATATTTTTGTAACCCAAGGGTCCCAGCTATTAAACATCTTTATTATGTTTAATTTTAATTTTGATCACGTATTTCGTGAAATTGCAGAATCTCAAGCGGCGACTCAACGTAATCTTGAGATAATTTCAACAAATTTGGCTCTTGCGTTAAACCTAAATGGTGCTCGTGAACCTATTTACAATGATGCTTGTCAACTTCATAACGTTGAATTGAAATCACAAAAGAAAAGTCTTCAACTTCTCGCAGAAGCGAAGCTTATTTTGGATCAAATAGATTGGTCGCAACTCGACGATTTTCATAAGATTACTCCTCCAACGATACAGTCCCGACACAACACTTTCTTCGCAATTATAGAACCACCATTCATATCTATTTCAAGTGATGTTTGTGTTCCTAACGGTGAAGTGGATGAAAATTGTTACGTCTTTTATGAACAAAAACAAGTTGAAGAAGTTTTGCCAATATCAACACCGCAAACACAATCCTCTTGTAAGTTGCCTAATGCCATTGTTCTTGAAAATCAAAATCTATGCGAAAATATTTTCGTTAGTCAAAAGTATTGCCGAGATAATTACTACTTTAAGTGTTGCCTTACGTCAACATCAACTTTTTGTGTTCAACAATCGGTTTATGGTGTTCTACTCTACGATCATCAACTTACTCAAAGTATATTATTTGTTGGGTAGGTCGTTTTGCAATACTTGGTGAACTCGAAGACGACTTCTTTTCAAGATGGCGGGCCTGATGTAGCACATGTTCTTCAATACTTTGTTAATTCGAGACGAATTCTTTTCAAGATGGCGGGCCTGATGTAGGACATCCGTTAGATTTAGGATTAGTATTTTTATTATTATTGCTAGAACTTAATTAATTTAGAGTAGTATTTCTTATTTTTGGAATTACTTATTATTAGAAGTTATTTAGTTCTAGAACATTATTTATTTTAGGGATTTCTTATTTTTCAAGTTTGAGTCTTATTTTAGGAATATGAGTTTTATTGTCTTCTCTATAAATAGGGGACAAGTCCTTTGTATTATATACACATTATTATTATTATCAATTAATATTGAGTTTTCTCAACTATTCTCCAACTTTAGTATCAAAATTCTTTATTCACGCTTCCGTTCTGCATTACTTCCTTTTGCTTTTTTTTTTGGGAGTGTGGACACAGAGAAATAAATGTATATTCCAAGACTCCAATTACCTACAGGAGAATTTGATCCGGAAGATTAAGGCACTCTTACTTGCAAGTCTTGCGAGCCTAGGGCGCTATATTTGGCGTGGGCCAAAGGCATAGCGGCTTGGAAATATGGCTTGTGACACGTGTTGGCATGTGCCAATGGCACGTGCGGCCATGTTGACCTAGTTGCAAGTCTTGCAAGCCTAGGGCGCTATATTTGGCGTGGGCCAAAGGCATAGCGGCTTGGAAATATGGCTTGCGACACGTGTTGGCATGTGCCAATGGCACGTGCGGCCATGTTGACCTAGTTGCAAGTCTTGCAAGCCTAGGGAGCTATATTTGGCGTGGGCCAAAGGCATAGCGGCTTGGAAATATGGCTTGCGACACGTGTTGGCATGTGCCAATGGCACGTGCGGCCATGTTGACCTAGTTGCAAGTCTTGCAAGCCTAGGGCGCTATATTTGTGGGCCAAGGCATAGCAGCTTGGAAATATGGCTTGCGGCACGTGTTGGCATGTGCCAATGGCACGTGCGGCCATGTTGACCTAGTTGCAAGTCTTGCAAGCCTAGGGCGCTATATTTGGCGTGAGCCAAAGGCATAGCGGCTTGGAAATATGGCTTATGACACGTGTTGGCATGTGCCAATGGCACTTGCGGCCATGTTGACCTAGTTGCAAGTCTTGCAAGCCTAGGGCGCTATATTTGGCGTGGGCCAAGGCATAGCGGCTTGGAAATATGGCTTGTGACACGTGTTGGCATGTGCCAATGGCACGTGCGGCCATGTTGACCTAGTTGCAAGTCTTGCAAGCCTAGGGCGCTATATTTGGCGTGGGCCAAAGGCATAAGGCTTGGAAATTTGGCATTGTTGCCATGGTGCGCAGTATGCGGCTTGGTTTGGCATTGTTGCCATGGTACGGCGGTGCGGCTTGGTTTGGGATTGTTGCCATGGTGCGCGAGGGGGTGCGGCTTGGTTTGCCATTGTTTCCATGGTGCGCGAAGATGGCTTGGTTTGGCATTGTTGCCATGGTGCGCGATATGCGGCTTGGTTTGGCATTGCGCCATGGTGCGCGGGGGTGCGGCTTGGTTTGGCATTGTTGCCATGGTGCGCGAGGGTGCGGCTTGGTTTGGCATTGTTGCCATGGTGCGCGATGGCGGCTTGGTTTGGCATTCTTGCCATGATGCGCGAGATGCGGCTTGGTTTGGCATTCTTTGCCATGATGCGCGTCTTGCGGCTTGGTTTTGGAATTAGGGTTACGTGTTGAAAAACCCTAATCTGGTATTTTGAAAAAATACCCCTATTAATTATTTACACTGAGTTAAATGCCCTTAGTTAATGTGTTGCGGGTAACACTAGGTCATGGGGTTTTACGATTTTACCCTGTCTAAAAACCACCATCAACATTAAGTCCCCCAGCAGCTCGGAACGAGGGCTTTGTTGCGGGTAAGCATAAGATGGTGACAAACTATTAACAAAGAAACCGTAAAGAAAATTGAAGGAGGCTTGTCGACCTTTTATAAATAGGATTTTGAATCCTTGCCTCCGTAGTTTTGCACAAATCGGGAGGTCAAAACACAATTGGTGGGCGATCTGCGGCACTGGGCGACGTTGGGAAGTTGGCGTGAATTGGGAAATCGGCGTGCTAGGCAGTGGGACCGGCGCAAAGTGTAGAAACCGTGCGTGCTTGTAGAGGCGTGACTTGTGCGGCCATTGGGAGGTCGGCGCAATTGGTGGGCCGGTGCAACTTGGAAACCGTGCTTGCGGGCGTGACTTGGGCGGCATTGGGAAGTCGCACCCTTTGTGGCCCGCTTCTTACCCGCGTGATTTTGGTGAAAGGGAAATCCTTCCCTATTTCAAAGTCTTTCACGCCTATATATGTATATATATATAAAAGCCCCTTTCTCCCCATCCTGCGCTTTATTCTTTCCTCTTTTCATACTAGCGGCAAGAGAAACCACTTCCGTGCATGTCTTCGAGTACTTTCTTCTCTCTCTTTTTTTTTTTTCACGTAGGTGTAAACCTTAAGAGTAGGCGCTTCCACAATCCTTGCATATGATTCCTTGGCGTGCCTCTTGTAGAAAATATTGTATGTATGCATCCAAGGGAATACTTGCATATATTGTTTGAACCCGTAGGAAATATTGCATATATGAATTTTCTTTCTGAAAGAAATATTTGAACCCCCGAAGAAAATACAAGCGTGTGTATTTTGAACCCAGAGAGGATGCTCCGTATATAATTCTAACCCGAAGAACGATCATCGAAGGGCGTATTTGAGCCCGTACGAAACACTGCACGTGTATTTCGAACTCGTAGAGAACTACGTATGGATCTCGAAGAAGAATACCGGTATACGCTTCATATGACTTCAAACCCTAGCGGGGAAAATATTGTATGTATGATTTTGGCTTCTTGAAAGAAGTACCACGCGCGCGATTTTTTGAACCAATAGAAAAAATGCTCCATATATATTTTTGAACCCGAAGAAGGATACGCAGACACACATGTACCCGTATAGAATGCCGCGTATATAGTTTTGAACTGAAAGAAAAATACGCGTATATAGTCTTGAACCCGAATAAAATACTTGTGTATATAGTCTTGAACCCGAATAAAATACTGTGTATGTAGTCTTGAACCCAATAAAATATCATGTATATAGTCTTGAACCCGAATAACACTACGGGAAAAATCATCATTTACAACATCAGATTAGGGTTGTAGTACCCCTATTACAACGCTTTTTTGTGTATTGTGTAGGTGGGGTATTGTAGAAAGTCCAAGCTTTTCTACAATACTTGACTAAGTGTTGTAAAGGGTGTGTGATTCATGGTTCGACAATATTTTTCCAAAGATGTGATTCTCTTTCGATTTTTTTAGAAAGCCTAACACAACTCTTGCTTGTGTTGTAGGAATATCTTGGACAACACAAGTAGTGTATCGTGGAAATATGTAACACAACACTTGTATAAGTTGAAGAACTATCTTAGACAACGTAGGATGTGTATTGTAGAAATATGTAACAACTCTTATTACTATTATGAATAAGATTTGCACGACACTTGTTAGAGTTGTAGAACTATGTTGGACAACACCTAGTTATGTCATAAAGACATTCTTTCATAACCTTTGGTTTGTGTAGTTGAAAATATGAAACACAACTCTTATTAGAAGTTGTGTGCATATATCTATTTTGAAAAAAAAATTCATAGATGAAACCGAATTGCGAAAGTATTTCACATTCATAATTTCATATTAACTCGCCCGTTGTAACCTATTTACATTCATTCACATTCATAGTTTCATATTAACCTGCCAGTGTAACACATTTACATTCATTCAAGTTAACCTGCCAGTGTTAAACACGCACATTAAAAAAATGGCAGTGATACAAATGTTTGTTACCAAAAGTTAAGTTTCTTAAACGCACTCCAAAGAGATTATGAAGATTAAGATGTCTATTGGTTATGCCAGACTTACAGCATATCCAAGCTGTAAGTTTCCCCGCCACCGCATTGCACTACCACCATTCCATACATTCTCCACAAAGCATTAATTGCATCAACATCTACAGCTTGACAACCTAGCCATGACAAAGCAGACATCAAGGCCACAAAGACCAATATCCTAAGACATTCTCCTCAAATGTTCATTAATTCCATCCGAGCTTTCACATCGCATTCCATTCATGTGCTAGTGCAACAGCCAACACCACCAAAGTGTCATGAGACATACATCCCCTTCTTCACCATCATACCAACGTTCCTCATTTCCATTTCACATCACTCTATTCATCTTGCTTCTCAAATGTCCTAACATACAACTAGGTTCGCAGGCCATTCATTGTAATGCGGATCTCCATCACCAACGCGATCCCATTCTTATCTCAAGACTCGATTTCATCCATTCATTCCATCATCTCATAACACTTAAGCCACCAATTCAGGTCCCACGGCACAATGCGGCAACTCCAGGGCTTGTTGTGCCGAATCAAAGCTGGAAGCCATGCACAACAAACACATAAGAGGTCGGAAGTCTTTAAAGTGACACCGTTAACATCAACCAGCCTCAATATAGATAACAAAGCTATATATCCAAACCCGATGATATGAATACAAATAGATAGAGTGTATGTTACTTACACGATATTGCACCAAGAGCATTGTTTCGAAAGAATATCTCGGATCTGAGGTGATATTAGCCAGCACGAGAGGTTCAAGACCATTCGCCTCCATTACAAGTTGTTGACTCTTAGGATTATTTTGAATATGGTGGTTATAACCTCAGCAGCCTATGCTCGGATGCCTGCACTTGAGTTTTTCAAGTGTTCAAGAAGGGGACTAAACCACCAATTGTATGCAAATCATGTGCATATACCAAAGCATTAGTTTACAAAATACAAAATCACATATGACTAAGTCATACAAAGGCGTCAACTTACCGTTCCCAATGTTAAGATTGTCGAAAGTGAATAAAAATTAGGAAGCGAGAAAAGAAGGGAAGGTGTTCCAAAATCACCTTCCTCGAGGGGAGTTCAAGCGGCAACTCTTGCCTCAATATTCATCAACTACAGCTTCATTCTTCAAGACCAAAAAACAAATAGTAAAAGAAAAGTAAGTAAGATGTCATTACAACCAGCAACCACCACTCGGCTATATTTTAATTGATATAGTATCGATTAGCTGTACATCCGGCTCCATTCACTGCACTTAAATGAGCCGCCACCGCAAAGCATTATACGAATATGAGAGAGCAATTCTCCTTTCTGAAATCAGCAAGTAGGATTTTGGTTAGACAAACCCAGATTTCAAGTATTTCTTCATGGAACTGGTGGCATTGTTGTTTAGAGAACAGAAGTTTAGAAAGGAAAGAAATTGTACCTCCAGCTGTAACAAGCTTTTCAACACGAGCAACTATATGCTTCCCATAAGTGTACTTCTTCAGCGCGTTCAGTGGACCTTTATACGTGATAGAATCGGTTCTCGTTGTTGATCATCACAAGTCTCTAGTACTTTTTGTACAACGTAGTTAGCAAATTGATCCTTCATCATAGCCTGCAATACACAACAGAATGTACCAAACCACAATATAAGAAACACACAGCCACTATGTCCTGCTTTGAATTTAAGATTAACTTCTTGAGAACAGTATGCTTGTAGATAGAAAACCACAAGGGAGAAGAAACAAACCTGTAGAGGTTCATTTTCATCAGTCATACCAGGCATCTCACTGACCAAAACTGGCGTTCAACGGGACCACAAAAGTTAAGCATTTCTCAACAACGTTTGAAGCAAATTTCCGCTGGCTCATTTGAACAATCTGACCAGCTAATTTCTTGATTATGGAAGTGCGTTCGTGCGGCGGCTCAGCAAATTTCCCCTCACTGTCCCAGGCTAAATTCTAATTACTGTGGGGAAAAACAAAAAAACGGGGTGAGCCCACAGCTTGAAGAGAGGAGGTATAATGGTAATCAAATGCCTAAATATACGTATAAAATGCCAATAGCTAAAAGCAACAATATAACATCAAACCAGAATCTTCATCCAGCAAATTAAATGTAAAGCTTTTGTTCATAAACATTCGTAAGCTGCCATTAAATTCAGATAAATTCACTCTACTATTTTCAAGGTCAATGCCAACGTCAGGGTAGTCCGATACCAGCCACCGTTATCAAACAAACGGTCTTCCGGGTTGCCATCCGTAGATGGGGTGCCAATTAAGGCCCACGATTCTATAGTAGAGTTCTCTATTTTCCAAATCTAGTTGTCACAAAGGAAACATCAAACCAAGTTCTGAAGAACCTTATAAATCATCCATAACTGAAAAACTCAACTACAAGCATTGGCAGCATTTGTAAATAAGTTCTTATTGAGTCACGATAGCTCAACACGAGAGCGAAAATCACTTACCAGAAGTAGGATACTAAACAAATTTCAAACAAACGAGTAAGCTTAGTATAGCATTCATTGCAAAATTCACAAATTTTGAAAAATTCATATATTACTAAAAACGTAATAGAAACTAACCTAGCATTGTCTGCCGAGAGGAACAAGAAAATAAATCAGTACCAAGTCAAATAATAAAACAACCCATTCCTTCGTTATGTATAGTGCAAAGATGTTCTTAAACAAATTAGATCAAAAGAAACAGGGATCCAATTCAAACTTGGTCGTTGAAGTTCCTTTGAAAAAATGAAACTTGTAAAGTTATGTTATATGCATAAATAACAAGAACAGGGTAAGGCCATAAAATCATAAAGAGACTCGACAAAACTAGAGAAGGGAGTTTCACAGAAATCTTCAGTTTTTGCATACCCGACTTCAAAATTCGTTTAAAATTGATTGCACAACAAAATGAAGCAAATTTGGTCCCGTTGAAACCTTAGAGTCCCTCTTTAACATAAAAATGATAGTGAAGAGTAACAAAGTTCATAGACGTGCAAAAAAACGCTTTGGCAAAACAAGACAGCAATCACACTGTCAGAAAATTTCAGTTTCGTAGTTTACGATCAAAAATTCGTACAAAATTCATTAAGCAATGGAATTTGACAAATTTAGTCTCATTAGAAATTTAAGAAGTCCCCCTTTAATATAAAAATAATAATAGAATACATTAAGGTCCATAGATTTGCCGAAAAGACTCATTAAAACAGAGTACAAGTCACGTTTTCAGAAAACTGCAGTCTCGGTAGTTTACGATCAAAAAATCGCACAAAATTCACTAAGATGAAATGCAGAAAGTTTGATCTCATTAGAAAGGTGAGAAATCTATCTTCAACACAAAAATGATAACCAAAGGAAATGTGGCGAATAGCTGGGTCCGAAAAGTCTCAGATAAGCAGGACAGGGACAAACATTTTCAGAAAAATTCAGATTCGAGAGTCTCCGATCCAAAATTGACACATAATTCACTAGGTGATGGAATTCGACAAATTTGGCCTCATTTGAAAGCTTAGAGAGCCGTCTTTAACGTAAAAATGGTAAGCAAAGAATTAAAGTACATAGCTGTTCCGAAAAGACGAAATAAAACAGCACAGGAACACTTTAAAAGTTCAGTTTTGACCATCTTTGAGTTAAATCAAATATATAAAAGACTAGTTTAATTTCTCAGCAATCAATCATAAATATCATAGTTGAGGGAGATTTTAGATACCCATTTGATGAAAACACGAAGATTAGGATTAAACAAGAAGAACAAGGTCAATTTTCAAGTTCCATCGCATGTCTCAAAAACGTACCTCACTTAGTCATTTTTTACAAACAGGTAATATGCTACTTTGGAACAACACTTGATTTAAGATAAGAATCTTCCAAAGTTCATAAAACAATACAGCATAATAAAACCCACTTAAAAATAACAAGCATTATCAAACAGAAATCACCCCCTCGGCAGATTTAAGTAAGGTTACTAAGAAAATTGAAACTATCATAATGCAAAATGGTAAATCATGAGACTAAGATGATTACCAAACACCCATTCAGTGAATTTCAATAATTATGCAAACAATGAGGAATCCACCAAATCAGTTTGATTAATACAAGTGAAACAAGAAATTCAAGGGAAAGAAAACCCCCTACCTCAATCACGAATTCCACAGCAAGGCCACCCATTTGAAACCTTGTTGAAATTTCAAACCATTTAACACAAAAATTAAAATTTTGTACAACTAATTTGGTCAAGCAAAATATAAAATCGAAATTCAGGGAAAATATTATTCCTTACCTCCTTCCTACTTCAGTTCAAGTATTTGAACACAACAAATGCTTAATAATCCATCTTCTTCTCTCACTGATTTACCGAGGTTTTTGAGTTAGGGAAATAAGGGGATGATAGGACGGATAAGAGAAAGAATGAGAATAAAAATAAAA